>CAWUFW010014317.1:417500-420500 GCA_963921515.1 Calotriton arnoldi | reverse complement strand
GTGCTGTACTAGGGACTGACAAGTAAACCAATCATCCAATCATGGAGTCACTAATCCATAACACAATTTACAGTAGGGAGCACTTGCACTGTGGCACTGAACAGCAGTGGCACAGTGCCCAAAAGCATCTAAAACCAGCAAAACATAAGAGGCAACAGCAAAAAAATGGAAGGGAGACCCACGCCAATGGTGCCAAGTCTAACAGTGCCTGAAACCTACGGTTTTTTCAGTGAATTTCAAAGGTTTTTTAAATGACAATTTTTAAATGTATTAATTTTTATATTAATTTTTTTCATACTGATTTACTACATTTTTAGAAACAATTTCTTTTACATATTTTATTTTTTAAATTACATTGTAATTACATTATACATTACATTACAAAAAATACTTTCTCAGAATGAATTACTTTAGTTTAAATACTTTGCACATAGGCAATAGACTTTTAAGTACAGTAGTTACAGTTGTTGCAATGGGCAACACATTTTCAAACACAATGCAACATTCAGCTCAATGTGAATTTCTAGTTAAATGCAATTAGTTACTTTATGGATTACTTTTTCTAACCACAGGACTGGATCCTAGATTCAGTCCTGGTACATCTCCTGTAAACAGTTGAGTAAAAGCGTTTTGGTTACAGTCGTGATTTTTAAGGAATATTATTGTATTTTAAAAGTTGACACTTAGAAACTTTTTCTCATAGAATCACCAATGTTATCCTATGGAAGGAAATTCACTTAGCAGGTAAAAACTGTTATCGTTACTTTTTCTTACTCAGTGTTGGATCCTGGATCCAGCACTGGTGCATCTCCTGTAAACAGTTGAAAGAATGCGTTTAAGTCATACAGGCGATTTTTAAGGAATATTTGTAGTTTGTGAAAATCGACACTTTGAAACTTTTCTGCTGAAAACCAGACAATGGATTCCTATGGAAGAAAATATAAGTTACTGGTAAGTACGGTTAAAATTACTTTTGAGGATCAGTACTGGGCTGAAAGATGCAGCACTGAGGTCTCTCCTGATAGCAGGTGAGTAAATCGGAATTCGTATTTCGGCTGATTTTAGAGGAATATTTTAAAGTTCCAAAACTCCACACTTAGAAGAATTTCCAAGTGAAACCAGTCAATGTTAGCCTATGAAGGAAATTCAAGTTACCGGTAAGTACGGTTAAAATTACTTTTCAGGACCAGTACTGGGCTGAAAGATGCAGCACTGAGGTCTCTCCTGATAGCAGGTGAGTAAATCGGAATTTGTATTTCGGCTGATTTTAGAGGAATATTTTAAAGTTCCAAAACTCCACACTTAGAAGAATTTCCAAGTGAAACCAGTCAATGTTAGCCTATGAAGGAAATTCAAGTTACCGGTAAGTACGGTTAAAATTACTTTTGAGGATCAGTACTGGGCTGAAAGATGCAGCACTGAGGTCTCTCCTGATAACAGGTGAGTAAATCGGAATTCGGATTTCGGCTGATTTTAAAGGAATATTTGCACAATGGTGAAGGGAGGGGGCGGGGCCTGAGGTGACATCTGTGCAAACGCGCCCCGTGGTGCGTTTTAAGTTGGGGGATTAAGTCCCCTTGAATCATGAGGGTCCCTTCGGGCCAACTAGCCCACCAGGAACCTCCAGTATGCGCCAGGGGCTGCGTTGCAGAGACATGTACAGAGGCCACACCCCTTTTTACACCTCTCTGCAACGCAGCTCTGTGGCACTTTCTGGACGTACCTGTTGGGCTAGTTGGCCCCCAGGGACCCTCAGGATTGAAGAGGATTTAATTCCCCATCTTAAAACGCGCCACGGGGCCTGTTTGCACACATGTCACCTGAAGCCCCGCCCCTCCCTTCACCACTGTGCAAACGCGCCCCGTGGCGCGTTTTAAGTCGGGGATTAACTCCCTTGAATCCTGAGGGTCCCTGGGGTGCAACTAGCCCACCATATACCTCCAAAAGCGCCTAAGAGCTGCGTTGCAGAGAGGTGTAAAAGGGGCGTGGCCTCTGTACACCTCTCTGCAAGGCAGCCCCTGGCGCATACTGGAGGTTCCTGGTGGGCTAGTTGGCCCCAGGGACCCCCAGTATTCAAGGGGAATTGTTCCCCTCTGCAAACGCGCCAGGTGGCGCGTTTGCAGAGTGGTGAAGGAAGGGGGCGGGGTCTGCAGGCCCGATCGTTTTTTTTTTTTTTTGTTTGTTTTTTTTTGGGCAGGGGGGCCGCATGGCCCCTCCCGGGCCACTACTTCCCCGGGGACCCCATCCCCCGGGGCTGGCCCTCTCGTTGGGGACTGTGGGGGTCCCCAATCCCCCACAGTCCCGCCGGCTCCCCGTGTCCTACGGGAGCCGGCATTGCTTTACACATGGGGAGCAGCTAACATGCTGCTCCCCATGTGGAAAGCAGTCGGCTTTGGATATTGGAAGAGAGAGCAGGTTTCCTGCTCTCTCTTCCAATATCCAAAGCAGTTTGCAATGACAGGACGGGAGCCGCGAGGCTCCCGTCCTGTCATTGCAAACAGCAGTGTCCCGGGGGTAGGCACCCCGGGACACTGCAGGAGCCGGCCCTGGGGGGTGGTGGTCCCCAGGGCCATCAAGGGCTCCAGGAGGGGGCCGCGCGGCCCCCTCCCATTCAGTGCACAGCCCCGGGGAGGTGGTGGTCCCCGGGGCTCTGGGGGTCCAAAACGGACCCCCATTGTAATTTTTCTTAGTGCCCCGGGAGGTGGTGGTCCCCGGGGCTGCGGGAGGGCTCAGAGCCCTCCCGCACCATTCTACATAAAGCCCCGGGGGTGGTGGTCCCCGGGGCTTGGGGCCCTTAGAGGCCCCCACACATAAAATTAACCCCCCCCAGCATGCCCCCGGGACTTGGCCCACCCGGGGGCCAGTTAACTATCGAAGCGCGGGAGACCGCGCTTCGATTTTCTTTTCGGCAGGGTTCGCGCTCCCTGAGCGCATCCTGCCGATTTTTAAAAAAAAAAAAATTTTTTTTGCCCAGGGGGTCCTTGTGGGACCCCTGAGCAG
>CAWUFW010014317.1:395000-415000 GCA_963921515.1 Calotriton arnoldi | reverse complement strand
AGGCAGGCCGCTATAAAAAATACAAAAAGAGTTGCCTCTAGGTGGGATGCAGACTCGTTTCGGGCCAACGCCCTCTTTGAAACGCGTCTGGCAAGAAACCAGAAAAGGACTTTGTTCATGGCGTGTGCCCATGCTTTGGCGTAATTTCCACATGGGAGTGCATCCCACCTAGAGGCAACTCTTTTTGCATTATATATATATATATATATATATATATATATATATATATATATATATATATATATATATATATATATATATATATTATAGTTAGGACCTATTTTCCATAGGAAATTCGCAACATTCTATTTCCAATAACTTGGGCACCGGTTGATGAATCTTCGCGAAATTTTCAAAACTCGTGGGGCGCTCCGGTCTGCTCCTATCCTGAAAGTTTCGGGGTGATTCGGCAAGCGCGGGCCGAGAAAAAAGGGGGGTCCCAAAACGTGTTTTCTCCATGTTAATTCCCATAGGAAATTTTAGACCGGCTACAGCCCGAACTGCTGAACGGAATTACACCAAATTTGGCAAAAAGGTAGCGCTTGGTTCAGAAAGCGACCTTTTTTTTAAATGGTGTAAATCCGTTCAGTAGTTGCGGAGAAATTAAAAAAATAAGAGTCAAAAAAATCAATTTCCCATAGGAAACTTTATGCAAGGCTACAGCCCGAACTGCTGAACGGAATTACACCAAATTTGGCAAAGAGGTAGTTCTTGGTTCAGAAAGAACCCTTTTTGTTAAATGGTGTAAATCAGTTCAGTAGTTCCTGAGAAAATCAAAAGTAAAAAAACATATCTGGGCGGAGCCTAACCACACATGTCATCGTGAAATCTGATTGGCTGTCAGCACTTCATCCTGGAATTGCTGGCAGCCATCTTGGGACCAATATAAATGATAGTACCCCATTGAAATGCATTGTAGTGAATCGAAGATTTTGAGGGTTACCAAAAGGAGAACTATAAAGGGTGATAACAGACTTTAGTTACATTAGAATTCATTTGTTGATGGTACCATACTAATTTCAGGAATTGTGGTGTGTTCCAAGGTGATTTTACCTTGTGAAAAACCTTCTACTGGGATATCATGAATCATGTTTGAGAGAAAACTATTTTCACATGCTTGTCCCATACAGTTTTGGAAGGTGCTCCAGAAGCTAAAATGAGAGCATATTTTCTGTAAATTCACATTATCTTTCTCAGTCATGAGAATGAAGTCTGACATTCTCAGTAAAACATGTACATCCAACAAGGGCAGAGACCGTCAGTTGATTCCTTTGTGTTCTACTGCAGCTTCCCAGAGTGTTCTAAAGAACAACTAGAGCGCTAACAGTCTTACTTATGACAAAAGTATGGCACACCTGAAGCCATCTTGATTAGAATAAACTGGTAACACTTAAAACATTTAATTTAAAAAGGAACAAAATGAGGGGGTTCATTTTGCCATAGAATTTTATGGTTAGTGCTGCAGAAAGAAAATTTCGGGCATGTTTTAAGTGAGATCTCAAATCCTCTTCTATTTCATTAGAAAATTCTGACATGCAGACTGAAACAATCACTTTCAATACCAGCAGTAGACTTCCAGTTAACTCCCTGGTGAGCAGTAGCTTTACTAAACCAGACTTTTCCCAAGAGAATAGCCTTGAGAGACCTGTTCGTCGTGATTTCAAACTTTTATAGCTTGCACAGTGTCTTAGGTAATCCCAGCGCCAGGATGCCCGTTGGGTGACAGCTGCGCTATATAAATGCAACTTACATTACATTACATTACTACAGTGATCTAATGAACAACTAGAGTGCTAACATTCTGAATTTATGGCAAATATGTGACACATCTGAATGCCTTCTTGATGGAATCAAAGTAAAAAACTGAAAGCATTTCCTACTGAGGAGACTGCAGTAAATGACGAAATTAGGAAACTTCATAACAAATAAGTCTCCCAAGATGGCCACCAGAGAAAAAAGAGCCCAAATGTAGCACAAATATCACCCAGATGTAGCCCACATATAGCCCAATGACAGAAGTGTGCAAAACACTTTATTTTTAGTTTTTCTGCAGTTTTATATAGTGCAAACTGGTCAGGTATTGGAGTGTTACATCTTACTTGGACCCCTTATTGCGTATTTTGCACGAAGTACATGAGATTGATCTTGCGAAACATTGACCTTTACGATTCCGTTAACCTGAAGTTGCTCTGAACCGGGCTTTGTAACACCCGTTTTTACCTACTGGTTTTAATTAATTCTCACTGTATTGTATTAGGAAAGAGGATTTACTGTCTTTATGTACACTTTTATGATCTATGTTTCTAAATCAGATCAAATAAAGTTTAATGAAATCTATGGCAGGACGGAGGCGAGGATTATGCATATCTTTCCTCACTTTATTTGCATAGCAGTTCAAAGAAAACGTAACAACAATCATTAAACAAAAGACTACACAACCCATGAACCATTAGGGGTAGTCTCCAAGGCAACTATAGTCCAATCATATCACAGTCCATCGTATATAATATTGTGATGTCCCTTCCGCTTCCTCTTTCTTCACTGCTCGTCAGTTAAGTGCATTCCTTACATTCTTGGCTTAATCTGACGTTGTTGCTGTTTGTATAGCGGTTTCTTGTGCACGTTATTAGCATTATTGCCTTGGTATGGTTTCATATTCCCTGCGCAGCAGGCTCTTGCCAGAGCGCGTTCTCCCCCTCGCAGTTTCTCCCGCTGTGTGCTCTGCGCGCGGTGAGATCCTGTCAGGCGCATATGGTCCGAGCGAGGCAGCTCCGTCGAGCGCTCCCGCTGGTCTTTACGCGCGTTTGGGAATCCGGTCACTCCTTTAGTGTCCGCTTGATTCCCGACCAACCCTCGCCTAATTTTGACACCGCTACGCGGTGATTTCCCCACATGGCCACGTTAGTGACCAGCGCCACCTGGTGGTGGTAATTGGTATTGCGCCTCAGTCTATTCTTATAACAGCTTCGGGGAAAGCCCAGCTGTTGGAGCACCGGCGAGGGGGCTGCCTTAAGGATTTTAAGGGCATTTGTTTTGTGCTCACACCCTCTGCTATCATGTCTTCTCCAGAAGACCATTTTTACTCCTCCTACCAGGAAGTGGAGGAGGAATGGCCCCCCAACTTCTCCCTCCAGCAGTGGACCAAGCCCTCTCTCTGGCTATTTCTAGGGCGCTGGCTCCTCTTAGGGATCAGGTTGATAAGCTGGCGAAAAGCATCCCTGGGGTGTTCAGTGACCCAGATCTGGTGGTGGCGGGTCCCAGTAGCTCCCAGATGGGGAATAAAATTCCGTTAAGCATAACGCGGGGCACTTGGAAGGATTTGATAAACTTACGGAGACCTTCCTCAAGAGTGCGCGAACGCTAAGACATGCACCCTGCCGGGAGGAGGAGGGGCCCGGAGAAAATTGCGACACTGTCACCACTATTGTAGACCCCGACGGCGGGTTTCCCTTAGAGGGAGAGGGTGTATCAGAGGACGATTTCTCCTCTGATGAGGATAAGGACTCGGGGCGTCCAGAGTCCCACCCCTCTCAGTCCCCGGTTGGGGACGGGGTCCACTCGGACATGTTCGAGCCTACCCAAATTTACCATCCTAGGTCAGCGGAGTGGACACCTGACGCCAAAGTGGCAGAGTATGTGGTGGGGAAAATCCATCAACCCCTTGAAAGGGAGGTCAGGAATAGGATGAGGGGAGAATGCCCCAGGCCCTCACTGAAGGGGAAGGTGGCACACACGCCTGAAATTGATGAGAAACTATGTACCTTTTTCTCCAAGTATATGAGGGATCCCAAGAAAGGAATTGATAGGTCTTGGACGTGGTAGGGCCCTTGACCCAAATTATTCAATTGATGGAGCGTTCCAAAGTCAGGATCCCCTTTGTCCACGGATATTGTGGCTGGTTGGGGTCACTACCCTAAACCCTAAAACACTACCCCCTCCACTACCCAAACACCACTGCACTACCCTAAACCCTAAAACACTACCCCCAGGACGACACCCTACACTACACAACCACTGCACTACCCCAAATCTACCCCCAGCATGACCCCCTACACTACACAACCACTGCACTACCCTAAACCCTAAAACACTAGAACCCAGCACGACCCCCTACAGTACACAAACACCACTGCACTAACCTAAACCCTAAAACACTGCCCCCTACACTACACAAACACCACTGCACTACCCCCAGCACGACCCCCTACACTACACAAACACCACTGCACTACCGTAAACCCAAAACACTACCCCAGCACTACCCCTTACACTACCCTAACACCATTGCACTACCCTAAACCCTAAAACACTACCCCCTACACTACACAAACACCACTGCACTACCCTAAACCCTAAAACACTACCCCCAGCACGACTCCCTACACTACACAAACACCACTGGACTACCCTATACCCTAAAACACGACCCTCTACACTACACAAACACCACTGCACTACCCTAAACCCTAAAACACTACCCCCAGCACGACTCCCTACACTACCCAAACACCACTGCACTAAACCCTAAATCTACGCCCAGCATGACCTCCCACACTACACAAACACCACTGCACTACCCTAAACCCTAAAACACTACCCCCAGCACGACCCCCTACACTACCCAAACACCACTGCACTACCCTAAACCCTAAAACACTAACCCCAGCATGACCCCCTAAACTACCCAAACACCACTGCACTACCCTATACCCTAAAACACGACCCCCTACACTACACAAACTGCACTACCCTAAACCCTAAAACACTACCCACAGCATGACCCCCTACACTACACAAACACCACTGCACTACCCTAAACCCCCCTACACTATACAAACACCACTGCATTACTCTAAACCCTAAAGCACTACCCCCAGCACGACCCCCTCACAACACAAACACCACTGCACTACCCTAAACCCTAACACTACCCCAGCACTACCCCCTACACTACCCAAACACCACTGCACTAACAAACCTTAAAAACACTACCCCCAGCACAACCCCCTACACAAACACCACTGCACTACCCTAAACCCTAAAACACTACCCCCAGCACGACTCCCTACACTACCCAAACACCACTGCACTACCCTAAACCCTAAAACACTACCCCCAGCACGACCCCCTACACTACTGCACTACCCTATACCCTAAAACACTACCCCCAGCACGACCCCCCTACACTACCCAAACACCACTGCACTTACCCTAAACCCAAACACTACCCCCAGCACAACCCCCTACACTACACAAACACCACTGCACTACCCTAAACCCTAAAACACTACCCCCAGCACGACTCCCTACACTACCCAAACACCACTGCACTACCCTAAACCCTAAAACACTACCCCCAGCACGACCCCCTGCACTACCCTATACCCTAAAACACTACCCCCAGCACGACCCCCCTACACTACCCAAACACCACTGCACTTACCCTAAACCCTAAAACACTACCCCCAGCACGACCCCCTACACCACCCAAACACCACTGCACTACCCTAAACCCTAGAAAAGAAACCCCCACCCCATGCCCAATCCCCCTTACCTCTCTCTCCTCGTGGTTCCTGCTTCACGTCGTCTCTGAGGGGCGGTGCACGTCGTTGTGAGGAAACGGAACAGCCTCTGTTTCCTTACAACGACATGGATCGCCTACATGTTTTTTAGAATGCATGGTCATTTACCATACATACCTTTACGACAAAATTCGTTGTAAAGGCATGCGTGGTAAATGACCATGCGTTCTAAAAAAATGCGTAGTAATGACTTGTGATGTACAACGCATGCGTGGTAATGCATGCGTTGTAATGGTATCGCAAAGTAAAAAAGTCATTGTAGCGGCTGTTTACCGATCGAAGCTGGCCCCTGTTCTTCAGTGAGACGTTTATTTGATTAATTAGGAGGAAGGAATGTGTTTTTTTACCGAAAAGTGCATTCCCGGCTGTTGTATTGTGAAAGTGTCCGCGTGGCCTGGTTTCACTTCCGGTGAGAGAGTGGAAGAGTCTGTTTGGATCTAAAGGAGTTCTGTTGTTGGACGGGGCCGGCGCGACATGTCATCAGAAACCATAGCTAATGGAAAGCGTCCTCCCTGAAGTGTGGAGCAGTGCCATGAGAGGTCAACCAGTGTGCGTCCCACCGCAGTATGACCGTACCGCGTGACCCATGTGCCACCTCCAAGGTACAGGAGGCAGAAGCGGCATCGCAGGTCCTCTTGAAGACCGTTGTAGCACTAATTCTACATTTTGGTACTAGGGCATTTTAACTTTGTTGTTCCTGCCAGATACAAAGAGAAGATCCTGTGTTATTCAGTGCCCTTGTTACCTTTTTTGTGGGTTGTGGTGCTTGTCACTTCGCTGCCCCGCCGGTGCACACGACTGGGCACCCCACCTCGTGTGCCATCTGCAGGGCCACTGCCCTCGGATCACTGGTTTCGGTTTCTGGAGTGGCAACATAAACAGTTGCTCCCAAAGGACTAGCCTGAACACTTAGGTGAATATCCCCTGCACCAGCATTCCACGGAAATTCTTTCCTAGCTCTCCCACGTCAATGAGGACGTCATAATAGCACGGCTCCGCTCGCGACACCGTATGACGTCATCGGAGCCATAAGAGGACCTCGTCGGCGTGCTGACGTCAGTTCCACCCATTTTTTCCACGCCACCGAGGCAAACAGGGGAAGTAGACATTTTCACATGTATACATAGTATAATATATTAACAATACCCACTAGAGGGTTAAGAAAGTTGAAAACATCAATGAACAAAAGGAAACGGGTGAGTCCCCAAATCCGAAATAAATAGGGAGATAGGGGTTTTGCCATCCGGATGTAGGAAAAAAGAAAAAGGATCAAAAAAGAATATAAGAGGACTTTGAGTGAATTAAATAATGTATAGTTTTCATTTGGTTTTATTCACACATAGTTTTGTGTTTTCTTTCCTTTTTTCCTTTTCTTTTTTTATTTATATTCACTTAAGTTTGGTTTATAAATTTCACGTATAACAGAGTAAAAATCACATAACATTTAAGAAAAACTACAACTCCCAGAAATCTATGGGGCCCTTGTAATCCGGTGCAGGAAATGATGTAATAGATATTCAAAAGTATTTAAACAACTCTGACAAGGGCGCCCATGTGATCGTGAACAAGGTATTGTGTAATACCGAAACGCGTTGATCTTAACTGATGCCTTGTCCCCATTGATGCAAGGGAGGAAATAAATCCAAGTGCGTTTAAACTCGACAGGAGTGCGGCTCGTTTTTTCTTCCTCAACCAGAGGAGGAGTGTGGATGATAGTATTATATATATATATATATATATATATATATATATATATATATATATATATATATATATATATATATATATATTATATATTATCTACTGGCGGTCGCCAGTAGATAGTTATAGTTAGGACCTATTATCCATAGGAAATCCGCGACATTCTATTTGCAATAACGTTGGCGCCGGTTGACGAATCTTCGCGAAAGCTTCCAACTTGTTGGGGCGCTCCGGTCCGCTCCTACCCTGAAAGTCTCGGGGTGATACGTCAAGCGGGGGCCGAGAAAAAGGGGGGTCCCAAAACACGTTTTCCCCATTCATTTTTCCATAGGAACCTTTAGTCGCAGCTACAGCCCGAACTGCTGAACGGAATTACCCCAAATTTGGCAAAGAGGTAGCCCTTGGTTCAGACTGGTGCCTTTTGCTAAAATGGTGTAAATCCGTTCAGTAGTTCCTGAGAAATTCACAATTAAAATCACATATATATCTATGGGCGCGTCGGATCCGCGTACCCTCCCGATCACGAGCTGCATGCTAATTGGCTGTCAACACTCCAAATCAAGAAGTGTTGGCAGCCATTTTGTCCCTCGGTAGAACCGAGGGACAGAAACAAGTGCGCAAAGCGCAAAAGGGGGCAGGGTAGAAACACCCTAACCCCTAGGCCTGCTCAGGGGGTCCCACAAGGACCCCCTGGGCAAAAGCAATTTTTTTTTTTTTTTTTAATTGGCAGGATGCGCTCAGGGTGCGCGCATCCTGCAAAAAAAAAAAAAAAAATCGAAGCGCGGTCTCCCGCGCTTCGCTGTAAATTTGCCCCCGGGTGGGCCAAGTCCCGGGGGCATGCTGGGGGGGGGGTGTATTTTATGTATGGGGGGCCTCGAAGGGCCCCCCAAGCCCCGGGGACCGCCACCCCCCGGGGCGTTATTTGGAAAAGTAGCATGAGGGCGCTGAGGCCGCCCGCAGCCCCGGGGACCACCACCTCCCCGGGGCTTCTTTATTAAATTAACATGTGTGGGGGCTCCAGCCCCCACACGCCCCGGGGACCACCACCTCCCGGGGCACTAACAAAATTGAAAATGGGGGTCCGTTAAGGACCCCGAGCCCCGGGGACCACCACCTCCCGGGGCTGTGCATTTGGATGGGAGGGGGCCGCGTGGCCCCCTCCTGGAGCCTGTGGTGGCCCTGGGGACCGCCACCCCCAGGGCCGGCTCCTGCAGTGTCCCGGGGTGCCTACCCCCGGGACACTGCTGTTTGCAATGACAGGATGGGAGCCTCGCGGCTCCCGTCCTGTCATTGCAAACTGCTTTGGATATTGGAAGAGAGAGCAGGGAAACCTGCTCTCGCTTCCAATATCCAAGGACAATTGCTTTTCCACATGGGGAGCAGCATGTTAGCTGCTCCCCATGTGGAAAAGCAATGCCGGCTCGCGCAGGAGGCGGGGAGCCGGCGGGACTGTGGGGGGTTTGGGGACCCCCCCCACAGTCCCCAACCAGAGGCCAGGCCCCGGGGGATGGGGTCCCCGGGGCAAGTAGTGGCCGGGCCACGCAGCCCCCCTCCCCAGAAATAATTTTTTTTTAAAATAAAATAAGGCCTGCCCCGGGGGATGGGGTCCCCGGGCAAAAGGAGGCCTGAGGAGGGGGGCCACGCAGCCCCCCTCCTTAAAAATTAATGAAAAGTGTGGCCATGCCCCGGGGGATGGGGTCCCCGGGGTAGGATTCGGCCAGGGAGGGAGCCACGCGGCCCCCTTCCCGTATAATTTAAAAAAAAAAAAAAAAAAAAAAGGGGATAAGGCCCTGGGGGATGGGGTCCCCCGGGCCCAAAAATAGGAAAAAGGAAGGGGGCCACACAGCCCCCTTCAGGGAAAAAAAAAAAAACACGATCGGGCCGCAGGCCCCGCCCCTTCCTTCACCACTCTGCAAACGCGCCCCTGGCGCGTTTGCAGATGGGGAAGTAATTCCCCTTCAATACTGGGGTCCCTGAGGCCAACTAGCCCACCAGGAACCTCCAGTATGCGCCAGGGGGCTGCGTTGCAGAGAGGTGTAAAGAGGCCACGCCCCTTTTACACCTCTCTGCAAGGCAGCTCTGTGGCGCTTTTTGGATATACCTGTTGGGCTAGTTGGCCCCCAGGGACCCTCAGGATTCAAGGGGAGTTAATCCCCCGACTTAAAACGCGCCACGGGGCGCGTTTGCACAGTGGTGAAGGGAGGGGCGGGGCTTCAGGTGACATGTGTGCAAACAGGCCCCGTGGCGTGTTTTAAGATGGGGATTAAGTCCCCTTGAATCCTGAGGGTCCCTGGAGTCCAACTAGCCCACCATGAACTTCCAAAAGCGCCACAGAGCTGCCTTGCAGAGAGGTGTAAAAGGGGTGTGGCCTCTGTACACGTCTCTGCAACGCAGCCCCCTGGCGCATACTGGAGGTTCCTGGTGGGCTAGTTGGCCCCCAGGGACCCTCATGATTAAAGGGGACTTAATCCCCAACTTAAAACGCGCCACGGGCGCGTTTGCACAGATGTCACCTCAGGCCCCGCCCCTCCCTTCACCATTGTGCAAATATTCCGCTAAAATCAGCCGAAATACGAATTCCGATTTACTCACCTGTTATCAGGAGAGACCTCAGTGCTGCATCTTTCAGCCCAGTACTGATCCTGAAAAGTAATTTTAACCGTACTTACCAGTAACTTGAATTTCCTTCCATAGGATATCATTGCCTGCTTTTTGCTGAAAAAGTTTCTAAGTGTCGATTTTTGAAACATACAAATATTCCTCTAAAATCAGCCGAAATACGAATTCCGATTTACTCACCTGTTATCAGGAGAGACCTCAGTGCTGCATCTTTCAGCCCAGTACTGATCCTCAAAAGTAATTTTAACCGTACTTACCGGTAACTTGAATTTCCTTCATAGGCTAACATTGACTGGTTTCACTTGGAAATTCTTCTAAGTGTGGAGTTTTGGAACTTTAAAATATTCCTCTAAAATCAGCCGAAATACAAATTCCGATTTACTCACCTGCTATCAGGAGAGACCTCAGTGCTGCATCTTTCAGCCCAGTACTGGTCCTGAAAAGTAATTTTAACCGTACTTATCAGTAACTTATATTTTCTTCCATAGGAATCCATTGTCTGGTTTTCAGCAGAAAAGTTTCTCAGTGTCGATTTTCACAAACTACAAATATTCCTTAAAAATCGCCTGTATGACTTAAACGCATTCTTTCAACTGTTTACAGGAGATGCACCAGTGCTGGATCCAGGATCCACCACTGAGTGAGAAAAAGTCACGATAACACTACTTACCTGCTAAGTGAATTTCCTCCCATAGGATAACATTGGTGATTCTATGTGAAAAGGTTTCTAAGTGTCAACTTTTAAAATACAATAATATTCCTTAAAAATCACTACTGTAACCAAAACGCTTTTACTCAACTGTTTACAGGAGATGTCCCAGGACTGAATCTAGGATCCAGTCCTGTGGTTAGAAAAGTAATCCATAAAGTAACTAATTGCATTTAGCTAGAAATTCACATTGAGCTCAATGTTGCATTGTGTTTGAAATTGTGTTGCCCATTGCAACAACTGTAACTACTGTACTTAAAAGTCTATTGCCTATTTGCAAAGTATTTAAAGTAAATTAATTCATTCTGAGAAAGTATATTTTGTAATGTAATTACAATGTAATTACAATGTAATTTAAAAAATAAAATATCTAAAAATAAATAGTTTAAAAAAATGTAGTAAATCAGTATGAAAAAAATAAAAATAACAATTAATACATTTAAAAATTGGCATTTACAAAACCTTTGAAATTCACTGAAAAAAACCATAGGTTTCAGACATGTTATAGTTAGGAATTAGGATTTAAAAAACCTTTGAAATTCACTGAAAAAACCATAGGTTTCAGGCACGTTATAGTTAGAAATTAGCATTTAAAAAACCTTTGAAATTCACTGAAAAAACCATAGGTTTTAGGGACAGTTGTAGTTACTTGGACATTACACTCATACAAAACCCGTGAAATTCCCCCGTTATAGTTAGTTCAGCTAACTATAACTCGCGCCCCCGCAATGCACTGCTGATGACGTCACATATTACATCACTCATGACATGGTCAGTGACATCACTGATGACATCAACCATGTGATAATTTCATGCATCTTCTCACACCCTAATATAACTTTTGATACACCCACTCTAAATTACAGACTGCCATTCTCAAAAACAAAGACACTCCAACACCAATAACTACATACCCACTCACTGATTCTTAGGTCTACACACACACACATCCACTCACTCACCCGTACAGTCACTCATACTTACGGTCACTCAGTACAGGACTATCATATGCACTCATACACCTATATAAACACTGACACACCGCCACTCATCCATAGAGGTACTCACACACCTAGTCAGTCATGCAAAAATTTAATCACACACCCATTTACTCACCTATACAGTTATACACACACCAGCTCACTTACTCATACAAATACTAGCACATTCTTACGCTCTTATACAATAACTGATACAAGCACACACGCATCCATACAGCCACTCTCACAATCACACACTCTCACGTATAGCCTTTTAAATACTCTAACACATATATATACTTCCTTTTACATATGTAGTTACTCGCACATGTACCACTGAGATATACATTCACTCACTAACACACCCATACACACTCACCCACCCAAGCAGTCCATCACAGACGCACTCTTCAAATCATGCACCCAGTGAATCACCCACTCACACATCTATGTACAGAGTCGCACACACCCCACCCACACAAACACTCAGGCACCCATACAGATACTCAGACAACCAATCAATAACTCATATAGACACTCATGTAGCTATTCACAAACCCATGCAGCCACTTACACAGCAACAGACAGACGGATACAGACATTCACCCAGTTTAGTCACTAACCCATGCATTCAGTAAGATAAGTTTAATCACTCACTTATACAGTTAGTCACGCACCTACTAAATCATCCATTCAGACACTTATACACCCACTCTTCAATACGCCTTTCCCTATATATATTAAACATATTTAAACTTTACAGAAACACAGTCACTGGATGATGTCATCAGTGATGTCATCAGTGATGTCACTGACCATGTCATGAGTGATGTAATATGTGACGTCATCAGCAGTGCATTGCGGGGCGCGAGTTATAGTTAGCTGAACTAACTATAACGGGGGAATTTCACGGGTTTTGTACGAGTGCAATGTCCAAGTAACTACAACTGTCCCTAAAACCTATGGTTTTTTCAGTGAATTTCAAAGGTTTTTTAAATGCTAATTTCTAACTATAACGTGCCTGAAACCTATGGTTTTTTCAGTGAATTTCTAAGGTTTTTAAATGCTAATTTCTAACTATAACATGTCTGAAACCTATGGTTTTTTCAGTATATATATATATATATATATATATATATATATATTCACTGAAAAAACCATAGGTTTCAGGCACGTTATAGTTAGAAATTAGCATTTAAAAACCTTAGAAATTCACTGAAAAACCATAGGTTTCAGGCACGTTATAGTTAGAAATTAGCATTTAAAACCTTAGAAATTCACTCATACAAAACCATAGGTTTCAGGGGCGTTATAGTTGGACATTTCACTCGTACAAAACCATAGAAATTTCCCCGTTATAGTTAGTTCAGCTAACTATAACTCGCGCGCCCGCAATGCACTGCTGATGACGTCACATATTACATCACTCATGACATGGTCAGTGACATCACTGACGACATCATCCTTGTGATAGAGTGGCAGACCTCCTCTCACCCCAATATAACCTTTGATACACACACACTCAAAAATACAAACTAACATTTTCAAAACAATGGACATACCAATACCAGTTACAACACACCTATTCAGTAATTCCAAGGTTTTTTAAATGCTAATTTCCAACTATAACGTGCCTGAAACCTATGGTTTTTTCAGTGAATATATATATCACCATACTCCTCCTCGATTCGCCCGTTTCCTGTGCGCAAAGTTAGGGCGCGGACCACCGGAATTTGTGTCACTGCAATGTTTATTAAAACTCCCAAATGATTGCAGCAGCCATGACGCGTTTCGTCCCTCACCGGGTACTTGATCACATGACGTGCTCTTTGCTCAGACAGTCTTTTATATACCATTAGCTTTTTTTCTTTTTTACTTCCACGTGACTTATACTTAAAGTGAGCAGTGCATTTAAACAGTCAGGAAACATATAAAGAGGTATTGCCAAACTCCAAAGGCTCATCTTAGCAAACTGTATACAACATGTATTAATCCATGTTAATGCAGCCTTTTTGTTTTAAACTCAATGTTACCAGTACCTAATATTCATGAATAAATTTATAAATAGCAAGTCATGTAAAATATATAAATATATACATCAATTACAATAAATACATGAATGAAAAATGTATACTTGCAGGTTATGTTATATCCCAGTTTAAATACCTAAAATCACTCAAAAATATAGACTGGATCGGGTAAAGCTAATAAACAAATTTTTCCTCCTCTTTTAAATAACGGCATCATGCCCATTATTAGTTATCTTTCATTTTCCCTGCTGTTTCTATGTGCAAAAAATGCATTAAAAAAGTGACATGTGCTATGTAAACAACTGTGTAAACTGTGCTAAACTAAATAATTTAAAAAGATTTAAGGCGGGATGGGCGGCTTATATATGCTATTGAGGAAATCTAGAAGAATCTAAAAGATCTAAATAAACAAATATATATATATATATATATATATATATATATATATACACATATATATACACACACACACACAATAAACTTTTCATAATCACATGGTTCAATTCATAGGTATAAAAGAAAAAATTCCTGTTTACAATTAAGATCTAAAAACTTTTTTGTACATTTTTTTGAAATTTTTTAATACATATATACACATATATACATAACCACACATACACAAACAATCCCCACCGCACAGCTTCACAGGAATGGGGACACCGACTCCACTTTGTACTGTTCAAAAATATATTATATATATTATATATATACACACACACATATATATATATATCTGGCACACGAGCTCCTACTGGAATCACTGGGGACCCGTGAGAAGTGGCACACTCGCCGGCAGAGCGTACCGGCATAAATATTCCTTTACCAAAACCAATATGCGTGCTCTCAGGAAAAACACAGATCCACGGCTCAAGTGCTGACTGCGAAAACGTTTAATTACATGACGCGTTTCGAATGCTACTGCATTCTTGGTCACATGTAAAGTGCACACCAAATGAAAAGCCTTAAATACAGTCACATGGTAATTGAGTTCAAAACAAATGCAAACAGTCGTGAAAACAGGGCGGCCATGTTGGACAGGTGTAAAGTCAATGAAAAGTATACATACTTAAAATGAATTCACATACTGTTGTCTATTGAAAATCATTCATTAAGGTAGATATCCCAGTATAATCAAAATAATTCACAAAATGCATGGGAAAAATACGTGAAGAACATATATATAGAACACATCAGTGTATAATGATTTCTATGCTGATACTAAGATACAACCCAAGTGGGCCGAAATTAAATCAAGTTGTCAGACAGCCTCAGAGCCAAAGACAATACGATGAATAAGCATGACAGTCATGTACACTGTTAATGTAAACATAAAATAAGCAGTATAGTTATACATAACGAACATGCAGGTGGAAAAAGAAGAAGAAGGAGCCTCCAAAATAACACAGGCTTTACTGAGAATCCCGGGCAAGTGCCCATGTACGTACCAATGACAGAACTTATCTATGGCTCAACTTTCCTGACAAAATGCTGGCTAAAGACAACAATAATGCAAACATGTAAGACCGCTACCTAGAAGTCAAAGAGGTATGCCCTGCTGCAATAATAAGTAAAAACAATATTACCATATGGCGAGGTGATCAAAAAAGTGAAACATGAAGAAAAGGTTAGGCGGCCCGTGCTCATGGTGTCAAGTGAAAGTGGGCCCCTTCCTTTCCTCCTGCAAAAGAAACAAAAAACATACCAGTTAAAAACAATGACCTCCTAACCAGAGGTCAACTAAAATTACAGTTTCAAATGCACTATGTTATGAAAAAGAGGAGAGAGAGCGGACAGTACCCAAAGGTATAGTCACATGAATTTCACCAAATAATGTAGGCTAATACCGGTACGATGCCACCGGAGGAGAGACAGATACTGAAATCGACAGTAAACAATGAGGTGAAGAATACAATGTAGAACAATATAAATATAACATAACAAATCCTTAGTGTGGCCTATACTGTTTTGAGGTGTACGGCCAATTCTTCATCCTGGTTGAGCCCCCGGGAATCTTAGTTTGGAGCTCAACAATATACTTGGATTCTTTCTGTCTCAATCTGAGTGTTCTGTCCCCTCCCCTAGGGTCATTGCTGATTTGCTCTAAGATGAAATAGCTGAGAGCTGAGGAATCAGAAAAATGTTTAGCCTGATAATGTCGAGCCACAGGATATTTGGGGTCGTTATTGGTAATGGCACGCATGTGTTCTAAAACGCGTTTCTTAGCCATCAAGGTAGTACTCCCAATATACCATAATTTGCATGGGCATTCTATTGCATATATCACAAATCTAGTGCTGCAAGTAAGGAATTGTTTAATGACCCTCGTAAAGTTCCCAACAGTGTACTCTTTGCGAAACAAACTGTGTCTACAAGCTTTGCAATGTCCACAGGGAAAGAAACCCTGTAGACTATGTTCACTGACAGTGGTATGTCTGGTAATGTCACTGTGGACGAGCATGTCCCGAATGTTCTTACTTCGTCTGAATGTAATACTGGGTCTTGTTGTAATCGATCCCCCTATAGTTGTGTCATTTTTGAGGGTTTCCCAATTCTTAGCCAGGATGTGTTTAACGTTCCTGATATCTGAATGATACGATAATATCATTCTGGTATTGTCATCACATGTCCCATCACTAAGTGAAATCTTGTCAGTCAAAGTATCCTCTCTGTTGATCCTCTCTACTTTCTCTATGGCTCTCTTCAATACCCATTTGGGGTAACCCCTTTCTCTGAATCTCTCCAACATGTTGTCACGTTCAATGATAAAAGATTCATTGGTATTGCAGTTTCTTCTTGCCCTCAGCAGCTCACCAAAGGGAATGCTCCACTTGAGCGTCTCTGGATGACTGCTGAGGGCATGAAGAATACTGTTTCCAGCAGTCGATTTACGAAAGAGTGAGGTATGAATCTTATTGTTCTTGACAACAAGCTTAACATCTAAATATTCCACCTCTGTATTGCTGATCTTACCAGACAGTAGTATATTGCATGTGTTAATATTCAGTTTGTCAATGAAGTCCTGAGCTTCTTTCTCCGAACCCCTCCAGACAATGAACAGATCGTCAATGTAACGGAGCCACATGACGACCCGCCCAAAGTCACTGGAGAGGGCAGGGTCAAGAAAGATCTCCTCTTCCCACAAACCCATGAAGAGATTCGCTAGACTAGGAGCAAAGCAAGATCCCATCGCTGTTCCAGTAGTCTGAATGAACAGCGCACCATCAAATAAGAAGATGTTATTCTTAAGACAGAACTTGATCATTTCCAGGATCATATAACTATGCTCCAAGAATCGAATATTTCTCCTCATGAGAAAATGTCTACAGGCCAACAGACCTTGTTCATGGTCAATGATGGTGTATAGTGAATGTACATCCAATACAATGAACCTGTACTCAAAGTCCCATACAATATTCTGTGTCTTGACTAAAAAATCCTTAGTATCACGAACATAGCTGGGAAGATTCATAACGTGTTCCCTAAGAAAATGGTCAATATATTTCGACACGTGTTCAGCCACACTGCCTCTAGAGGACACGATAGGTCGTCCTGGAGGGTTGGTAATATCTTTATGCACCTTAGGAAGCAGATACAATACAGGCAAAATGGGGTAATCTTTCTTCAAATAGCTGTACTCATCACGTGTGATGATACCCCTGTCCCTCCATTCAATCAGTTTATCCCATAAGGTAGTTATGCTGTCATTGTAAACATCTTTGGTGACAGGGAGATAAAAGTTATGGTCTCTAAGTTGGCGAAGTGCTTCATTAATATATTGTTCCCTATCAAGGATCACAATATTCCCACCCTTGTCCGAGGGGCGGATGATGATATCTTCATCATCCGCAAGTGTCTTGAGTGCATGTCTTTGTTCAAAAGTCAAATTCTGGGATCTTTGTGGGGTTCTGTATTTTTTATGTCTCAAGTCAGTGAGAGCTTTAGTGACATTCTCATTAAAAGTATCAATCCCATCATGGGGAAGAATGGGAAAAAATGTGGACTCAGGTTTAAAATTGGTGTTAGCTGCAGAGTCATATGTGATGTCAAGGTCGGAAAGAATACTCGTTTCATTAGCATTCAAGTACCTATTGTCAGGATTATGTTCAAGTTCCACCATGGTAACCAAGGTGTTGATGTCCCCTATAGTTAGGTCACTGTCACTGGTAGTAGGTCTAGATGTGGTGGGTGCATTGTGGTTCAAACGTTTTAATTTGTGCCATTTCTTAAGTTTGAGCTTCCTTACAAACCTAAAAATGTCTATTCTGGTATTAGTATATTCAAAGGAAGAAGGGCAAAAGGACAAACCTAGGCATAAAGTACGTTTCTCAATATCACTGAGTGTTCTTTTAGACAAGTTAATAATGGTTTTATTCACCATAGTCATATCCATTATTTGGCTTTTCCGGCGTTTGTTGTTTTCCCCCCTCCCGAGGCAGCGGCTGATAGTGCCCGTTTTCATTATCTCACCTCCTCCACGCACGGCGCAGCAGTTGGACTCGCCAATTACCAGATCTCCATGTAGCTGATTCGCTATATACCACGTTTCTCCTTTATTATCCTTTTGGAAATCTGTACCTGCACTGCCCGTTTCTCTAACGAGGCATGACATTGGCAAGAAGAACCTGCATTTAGGCAGGGGGTTACCAGACCACGACTCTAGCTATACGTGCGAGCGTTTGTGCACCATGGAGGAGGAAAGCGACAGGAGAGCAGCTGCTCTTGTTATGTTCACTCGGATACCAGGGGCAACACACAAAATGGATGATCATACGATATCTGTTCAACCTACAGCGGACAAACTCAAGAAATTAGAGAAATTAAAACGTTCTGAAATATCCAAGTGGTGGGAAGCAACTTCGCTCCAACATTATGTAGACCAATCAATGGCTCCAAGAGGACTGAGAATATTCACTGCTCCATCATATGAGTCTCCTAATCCGAAAATGTTAGAGGAATGGTCTCTTAATTCTGCTCATAGCTCAAAAAGAATGTTAGAAATTCTCATTAAGTATGCGTGGATAGATCGTGATGTATTATTGGCACAGATCAAGGGATTACTTGAAGATCTCAGCAGCAATATGGAACAAACATTGCTGAACAAAGCACTTGAAGAAATGAAGGATCGGATGAAGAAGCACGAAGACGACATAAAGGCACGCAAACAAAGAAAACTTAATAGGGATTATGCGGACTATGAGAGTGGCAGAATTTTGACATTCAGTAGGAAATACGACCACTTATACGCAGACAACAGATACTTGAAAGCAAGACAGATGGAACCTATAGAAAGTTCCATCTCGGAGACGTCAGCGGCAAGTGGCAGTGACTCTGATCCATCTACCAACATGGCATCCAGCAGTGATGTGATGCCAAGACCAGTCAATTTTTTAGACGAATACAGACACATGCGCAGGGGCCGTATAACGACACGGGATACACCGAAACCAAGAGGACGTGGTCGGGGCAGAGGAAGAGAAGGAACAGACGAAGACGTATCAGACAACGGTGGCAGAAAAGACAAGGAACGGGGCGCCATGGGAAACAACAGGACACGCGCCGGAAAAGCCAAATAATGGATATGACTATGGTGAATAAAACCATTATTAACTTGTCTAAAAGAACACTCAGTGATATTGAGAAACGTACTTTATGCCTAGGTTTGTCCTTTTGCCCTTCTTCTTCCTTTGAATATACTAATACCAGAATAGACATTTTTAGGTTTGTAAGGAAGCTCAAACTTAAGAAATGGCACAAATTAAAACGTTTGAACCACAATGCACCCACCACATCTAGACCTACTACCAGTGACAGTGACCTAACTATAGGGGACATCAACACCTTGGTTACCATGGTGGAACTTGAACATAATCCTGACAATAGGTACTTGAATGCTAATGAAACGAGTATTCTTTCCGACCTTGACATCACATATGACTCTGCAGCTAACACCAATTTTAAACCTGAGTCCACATTTTTTCCCATTCTTCCCCATGATGGGATTGATACTTTTAATGAGAATGTCACTAAAGCTCTCACTGACTTGAGACATAAGAAATACAGAACCCCACAAAGATCCCAGAATTTGACTTTTGAACAAAGACATGCACTCAAGACACTTGCGGATGATGAAGATATCATCATCCGCCCCTCGGACAAGGGTGGGAATATTGTGATCCTTGATAGGGAACAATATATTAATGAAGCACTTCGCCAACTTAGAGACCATAACTTTTATCTCCCTGTCACCAAAGATGTTTACAATGACAGCATAACTACCTTATGGGATAAACTGATTGAATGGAGGGACAGGGGTATCATCACACGTGATGAGTACAGCTATTTGAAGAAAGATTACCCCATTTTGCCTGTATTGTATCTG
>CAWUFW010014317.1:0-390000 GCA_963921515.1 Calotriton arnoldi | reverse complement strand
CACCCTGTTGCTTCAATATTTTAAATAAGAAATGTTATTTCAAAATTGGTTAACATGATTGTGCAGTTAGTTTCAGAAAACTTTTAACTCCGAACACATTAATACCATAACAAGGAAAATGTGCTCATTAAAGCGAAGGATGGAAAAATACAAACTTACTTCTCATTGATTTCAACACCAATCTTGTCCAGGCCAATGTTCCTTGTGCAGGCATCACGGCCAACAGCTATTAAAACCTAATTAATAATAAAAAATATATATATATATATTACACTCTCATAAATAAAACAGTTTTTATTATGGGGATAGTTTGAGACAGGTTTAAGCTCAAGCCCTTTTTTATTAGGCACAGATAGTGTGAACATCTCAGTCCAAGTTTTATTTCAAACTATTATCAATCTGCAACACGAAGTTGTATACATGTGCTTCCCACATAGGCAAAGTTTCTTTTTATGGGCTTTAAACATGCAAGAAAAAGGAGTTTGCACAGATAAGTTATGTTTTTTAGGGGCCGGGATATAAGCAAATTTCAGGTTATAAAATAGATTCTCGTGTAAGTAACCATGGTAGCAAGTCTTGTATCGGGCACAAATTAATTAAATTGAAGTGAGCAGATTTAGAACGTTGTGGCTACAGTTTAATGGTATATTTAAAACAGATTTATGAAGAGTCACGGTGTGATATTCTGAAACCGTAAATGTTATAGTTACCCGAGGATACATACTATGAATGCTTTTTAAAAATGCCTTCCACAAAGACTTTCTAAAATTTAGAAATTATGAGTAAAAAGGCAATTGTTGATTTTGGAAATTCCCTGTAAAAACATAAGTTCAGTTTAAGTGCTATTTTCCCATGAAAATGGATTGAAAAGTCAACCTGTGCCAGAGTGGTGAAAACAAGGAAGCGTGCAGACAACCTGGCCTCAACTCTGGGCCAAAGACTTGCTGATCGAGGAACACTGAAAACATTGTGCAAACCTGAAAATAATAACCTGACCATGTGGCCAAAGTGGACATGCCACATGAGCTCAGCTCAACTTTCAGAAGCTACTGCATCTCAATAAGTCCGGAGTAATGTGTGGAGTTCTCTTGGAATGGAATGTCAGGCCTGTTGCCAGGCTGGAATGTTATCCTTTGAAAGGAAGAATGAGGAGTTGAAGCTGTGAAGCCGAGCTGGAGGTATCTGACTTTCTCTTCAATAAAGATATCTACTTCCTCAAATTGCGTAGAAGTGGATCTTTACATAATGTATTCTCCCCAATAGCAAGACAGGAGAGTTATTCCATAACCAGCTCCAAAGGAGACGAAGGGAATTACTGGGGAGTTTGATAGTTGGACCAAAATGTAGTATATGTCCTATCTGCTGTATTTAGAATGCTACTGATATCAACGTACTCTTAGTACAGCAGACACCCGTCAAACTCCAAATAAGGCTGTAAGTTCTGACTATGTGGCAAACAACCTAAAACTTTTAACAACCCCAAAAAACTAGTAAAAGGACAACCAGTTTTAAATCAGTATTGCCTTTAGTATATTTTTTTTTCTAAATCTTTCTTTGCATTTTATAAACAAAATAATCAAACATCATTAAGCATCCAAAGCAGTGCTTCCAAAACGCATAGAATACACAGTAGAAAGCGCGCAACATCCAAGACATTAAAAGTAATAAAGCATCAGGAAGGGGGAGGAAAAACTCCAGCAACACATCCAATCAATGATTACAGTACTCCACAACATGGCAGATCAAGCATCCCCTGGTACACCACGAGTGCCAGTCTATCCAGACATCTCAGACACCGCATCCACAATTCCCGGTAACAAGTCGCCAACCTCAAGCGGCTTGGGTCCCAAATCATAGAAACGCAACTAGGGTCCCCATACTTGGTTAAACTTGTGGGAACACCCCCTCCCCCCCGTCCCAGACTCTAAAACATGCTCAGTGGCCATTTACATGCCCATACATCGCTATCCATTCATGAACGGTCGGGATCACATGACAACCAATCCCCCCCGCCCCCTCCCCCCACATCTGACCATCTCCCTCTTTGCCACAACCAGACCAAAATAACAGAACAGGAGTTGGGCTCTCGGGACATCAATCTCAGTCGGAATTCGCAGGACGACATACTTCGGGTCAAGTGGGATATCAACCTTGAGGATATCCTGGAGTTCTTGGACAACCTCTGTCCAATATCTCTGGATGATGGAACAACTCCAGAGCATGCAAGAAGTGTCCAATAGACCCTACACAGCGCATCATGGTAAGCCACCCCCCATTCTATGTAGCCAGGCTTGATCATAATGGACCCTATGGAGGACCTTAAACTGTATCAGACGGAGCCTTGACCTTATTGCAACTTCCCTGGGACGCATCAAGGCCGCCACCCAGTCAGTAGCGTCAATCTCCCCAACATTAGTCACCAATTTCTCCTGCATTGTGCCTAATGTGTCAGGGATATTATTGTTGATGGTTTTGCAAGTGTAGGAGATTGCCTTCTTCCCCAGTTCTTCCATAAGCAACCTTCCCTCAAGCAGGGCATATTCAGGTATGTCAACCTTGTCCAACCCCTCAATCAACCACACATTCTGGAACTGCGCAAATTTCAAATATGGATTTTGATGGAGGCGGTATTCCCATCTCAGAGAGGAGAATGACAGCCACACCTTTATCAAATTTTACTGAGCATCTCCTTCGGGATAGTATAATATGTACTCTGCAGGCAGTATATGCCTTTAGTATAATCTGAAACCTGGGGTAGGGAGTCAGACGCTTACTGTCGCTTACCAGTGAAACCTAACTTCCAACAAATTTAAAACACTTGTTTTACCGAATTAAAGAATGGCAGAGATGCCTCTAGCTTTAAAGCAGTGTGCTGTAGAGGAAGCAAACCAAGAAGGCACTGCTAGATTAATATGAAGAAAATGTGGTTTTAGGGATAGTACTGAAGCCCACACCAGGGATGCTTCAAAACACTGATAAGAATGACTGAGAAGAGATGGAGGAAGGACATAACTACGGATCTTCATTAGTATTCAACCCTGAATATCTGCAGGCATGGTCAACATCCCAGAATCTATTACTTGAAATAGGTGGACACTTAAAATGCTCGCCTTTCAAAATCGTTTAGAATTAAACCATTATCTGGATGAAAAAGCATGTCAATTCTCACCTTCATGAAATAAACCTCTATATTTGGACAGATAGAAGCCTCAATTCATGAGAAATCTGACACTCACTAAGGAATTAAGCTACCCCAACATCCCAATAATGCAATAGAACTACATTAAGGATCACAATCAATTGCCCACGTGCACTCTTTCTAAAAAAAAAATTCTAAAGCAATTGGTTTGCTTATTGAACTATATTAGTTGACAGCAGACTTATGTTGGTTGGCTACTGGCTGATTTTCTGACAACCAAGATACCATGGGGTGACATGTCCAGCTGCAATATCTTTCACAGGCAGGTCACACTGAACTTTTTTTTTATTTTTTAGACAAACATTTTTTGGGGCTAATCATGAAGGTAAATGCCCATTGAAGAGCTATTGTTTCAGACCTCCGCAATCATTCTACGTCGTTCCCCACATTCTTGAATGGAGCTACCGTAATAAAAATGTTGACGGCCCACCTGCGGCCAGCCCCTCCTGCCAAATTCCATGCAGGACCACCATCGGAAATCAGGCTATGGTGCAACTAAGCTTTTACACCTCATATGCACTGTGAATGAGGAGAAAATAGGGGCTTGTTATGTGCCCTGCACCGTGACTTCGGGAAAGTGGGCTGTTTGGCCAAAGGGAAAGGGGGACTTTTTTTATTTATTTATATGGCACCGGTCCAAAGGGAAAGAAGGTATTTTTTTATTTATTTTATGTATATGGCACAGGGACACAGTTCTACGCCCAATGAGCCAGATGCTGTTTGTATCCAGGCAGCACCTAGACCCTCGGTACGGCGCAGACACACACACAACTGAGCCCCAACCAAGTTCCTGAACAACCTTTGAATAAATCTAAGCCACATTAATCTCTACACTGCTGTGAAGACACAGCTCTGCACTCCAGCAAGGAGCACAGAAACGCACCCTGCTCCTGGCTGGAAAACAAACACATCCAGGGAAACCAATCAACCTCACATATTTCTGAACACTAGAAACCAAAGAGTTCTGCATGGTGTGAATTTGATTGATACCACCACTTATTTTTCAAAATGCCTTGCAAATGTCAACTAGGTAAAAACTGAATTTATTTATATTTCTGAGAGAGAAAGTTCTGAAACTCCCACCACCCAGTGTTTCCACACTTCTACCAATAAAAACAGTACCTCAAGTTTAGGAGGCCCCTCGTAAATGACAGGAACAGGCCAAATATGTGACTTTATGAAGTTAAAAAAGTGTTGAGGTTTTATTAGGGTCACAATTTTTGGCCTACGCACACATGTGGGGTACCGTTTTTATCAGGAATAATGTGGGAACATTACAACATTGGACCATAGCCGTTTTCCTGAAATTCTAGACTTCCAGCACCACAAAATGAAAAATTGCTGTTGTCTAGCCAATTTTGACATTTGTAGGGAATTGATGAAAGCTACATCACTCAGGAGTCGAGGTCTCTAGTTGTCAGAAATTTATGAAATTGGTACGTTTCCCGAGGTGCTGGCCAACCCTCCTCCCAAATGCCCCAGACCTCTCCTTACAAACTCTCCCATCAACAAAACACTACCTCGTGTCTAATGAGGGAGACCCTGCTTAAACCAACGGAGGCAAAGACTGCGGCTACCAAATCATGCAAGTTCATGAACAGTGAACATACAAGCCTCTTAGAGGAAAACACCATGACAAAAAGACGGACGAGGCGACAAGCCAAGTCAAAAATAACCTTACTAAACATATTTTACATAGAAGCTTTGCCTATTTGTGAAGATGGACAATTAGGGCATTTTTTATTAACAGTTAAGCATTTAAGCATTTATAGAGCGCATGGTTACACCACCGGTATAGATATATGTCTTCCGAAACAAGCAACGTACTTTGCAAAAAGCTCACATCAGAACAAGAAGTTAATTTTCATTTAGGTTTTTGAAAATGTAATAAGAATTAGGGGTGGGGGGGAGGAAGAGCTCACATTTCGGGAAGAACAACATCAAAGAGAAAATAACACATGAACTAGTCCAATAGAACAGTGCCATCAATGGCTGGAAAGTGGGCCTCAAGGGCTCATGGGACAGTGCAGGCTCTTTCCTACTTTAATTTTTTTTTTTTAATTTTTAAGTGCACTCGAATATTAAGAGGCTGCTCCTCTCTGAACTTTGGTTTATTGGTAACCTCAAAAAAACAAAAAAAGATAGTACTTTAGACAGACATATAGAAAGACAAGGAGCTCATAAATATCAGTGAACATTCTATAATGGAGATAATACACCTGATACCAAGTTTAATCTAGATTTGTTGGATTACTAAACACAACATTGCTCAACTTACAGTGTTATATTCTCCTTCAATTACGTCTGGGCCCTCTGTGGACTTTGCCACCACTCTGATTTTCCCTGGTGCGCCTTCTTCCAACCTTTCAATCTGTATAAAGAAATTATCAGAGGGGCCATTCAAAACAAGCATACTTGCATGCACGTTTTTGCGCACTTTGATCTGCTACTGTACTTTTAAACTTTGCAATTGCATAACAAAATGGCTCTATGCCAGTTAAAACTGAACTGCTGTGCTAAGCCAAATGCAGTTGTGAAATTCTTGAACGCATTTCATCTGCATCTACACCTCTTCAGACCTACGTCTCAGAAATAAATTCTTACCGCAGTTGGAACAAATTTCCGAATGAATTTCACACCATGTTTTTCCATGTAGGAACCTGCTCGATCTGCCATTTCTTGGTCAAAGCCACGCAGAAGGATGGAGCGCACCATGACGGTTACATCTACACCAATTCCAGCAAGAAAGCCTGCACACTCCAAAGCTACGTAGGAAGCACCGACAACAAGTGTCTTGCCAGGACAGTAAGGAAGAGAGAACAGGTCATCACTGCAAAAGGAAAGGAGGAAAAAAATAAAAAAAATAAAGGCTTATATAATATTTCACTTTACATTCCTACTGAGGAAAAAACATTTTCTTCTACATTCCTATGGAGGAAAAAAAAATCATTTTCTTCTGTTCATTTTTCTTAACAAAAAAAGTTAAATTCCACAATTATATCAAATTCAATGAGAGTTCTAGAAATGCTCATTTATATATGGTAAAAACTCACGCAGGTTGATAACCACCTGCCACACCACCTTGCTGATATCTCCTTGGTGCTCATTCCTACACCACTAGATGTATAATATATATATATACACACATACATACATACACATACACACACACACATTTATTATATACAAATATATATACACACATTTTCACTGGGGGGAGAAAGGTTACAGGGACGTTATAGTTAGGCTAAGATTTCACTTGTACAAAACCAATGAAATTCAGCAGTTATAGTTAGCTGAGCTAATTATAACTTACGCCCCCTGCAATGCACTGCTTATAACCTCACATATTACATAACTCATGCCATGGTCAGTGATATCACTGATAACATCAAATGATTAAGTGTTTAAGAGTTTATGGGTGCTAAACATATATAGTAACCTACTACAAAAGTTATTAGTATACTAGGTGCACTACTACTGAGCGATACTACTTCTAACATTATGAGAGTTGCTGTGGGACTGTATCCTTGTGTGTATGGGTGTGTAAGTGGCTGTATGGGTGTATAAGGTGGTGTGTGTGTAGCTATGTGGGTGAGTGAGATGCTGTGAGTGGCCGTATTCGTGAGTGGGTTCGTCAGTGGATGTTGGTTGGGGGGGGAGGGGCAAGTGGCTCTATGGGTGAGTAAACGGGTGTGTAGTGACTATGGGTGAGTGGGTGTTAGGTTAAGTGAATTGGTGTGAGATTGGCTGTATTGGAGTGTAAGGGTCTGTGTTAATGGCTGTATGGGCAAGTGAGCCGATGTGTGAGAGCTTGTATGGAAGTGTGAGTGGGTGTAAGTGACTGTAGGTAAATCAGTGGGTGTGTGAGTGGCTGTATGGTTGTGTGAATGGTTGTACGAGTGAGCGAGTGGCTCAGTGTGCGAGTGCCTCTATGGAGGAGGAAGTGGGTATGCGAGTCCTGGTATGGGTCTGTGAGTGGTGGTGTGGGAGTACGAGAGGTTGTATGGGGGTTTTAGTGGGTGTGCGAGTGGTTCAGTGGATGATATCAGATGTCATCAGTGAGGTCACTGACCATGTCATGAGTGATGCAATATGGGAGGTCAGAAGCAGTAAATTGCGGGGGCATACGTTAGTTAGCTCAGGTAACTATAACTGCTGAATTTCATGGTTTTGTTAAATCTTAGCGTAACCTTTGTTTTTTTTTTAAGTGACTTTGCAGGTTTTGTTTTTTTTAACTAGTAGGCACGTTTGCAGAGTGGGGGAGTAAGGGAGTGGGGCCTCCGACCAGCTTTCACGTGACCCCCCCTCCCCACCTTCCCTGGGCCGATTTCAGCCCTGGGGACCCCATTCACCAGGGCAGGCATTTTTTGAATGTGTTGGGGGGCCACGCAGACCCCTCCTAATTAATTTAAAAGAAAATGGTCCCGGGGAGGTGGTGGTCCACGGAGCGATCCCTAAAGGTTTCCCCAATACAAATTCATTTTGGTGGTGGTCCACAGGGCACAGGTCCAAGAGCCCCCCTCCTGATTTCTTTCAGGCATGTGGCCCCAGGGAGATGGTGGTCTCCAGGGCCTGGGGGCAGTCCCAGAGCACCCCTCCCCACTTTTACATGTATAAATCCCCAGGTGGTCCCCAGGGAATTAATAAGCCCCAGGAGGGGAGGCCCGTGCGCCCCCTCCCCGATTATTGCGCCCCCCTCCCTTATTATAAAAATGCACCTGGGACCTGGCCAATAACTAACGAAGCGCGTTTAAAATAAAATCTGGGGATCTGTGGATCCTGCCAAAAATAAAATAAAACCAAATGCTTTTTTGGCCCTGCAATGTCCCCTTGGAAGGACTAACGATCCTATGGGAATTAACATGGGAAACTGATGTTTTTTTTGACCCACCGCCCCTCCCCCCCCTTTTCTCGACCCCCGCTTGAGTGATCACCCCGAAACTTTCCATGTACAACAAGAATCACCAGGCCACTTTTTGGTGAAAAGTTTCATGAAGATTTGTCAAAGACGCCAAAGATAGGAAAGCCAATAAAACAGATTTTATTAGATCGTAAAGAGTACAGCATACATTTCAGAACTTAAAGCCGACCGATACAGGGAAAAATAAACCAAATTGGTTCCGGAATGATGGACAGAATACAGTGTGCACGACCAAGAGATGCTTTAGCAACTGACTGGTGTATTTGGGTAGAGGGATAAAACACCCAGATGTTATGAGTGCTTGCATTTTCTTAGGATGATTTGATCAAATGCAACATGCACTGTAGTTAGTGTACAAGGCTTGACATGATCTGTCTAATTTGAGAATGTTAACTAAAAGGCAATGGATGGTATACAAAGATGCCCTACATAAGGAGCCATGGGTGTAAAACTTTGTTCCCAGAAAGAGTTTCCCATTGGGGTGTGCTCTGCACATTTCCCACTGCTTCCATACAGATGCATTGCACTTCTTACAACCAACTGTGACACAAAGCACCTTTCTATTACCAAAGCATTTAAATAGAATAGAAATAGATAAACTGGTAATGATTACGATTCTGTGACAGTCTCTAAAGCACTTTTAGGTGGAAAGTGCACAATAACTAGAAAAGAACAGTAATCAACAGCAGAAAGGAAATGGTGATACGTCCATGGTTCATACTGGGTAGGTATTTAGGTTCCCCTGTACCAGTGTTCTTACCTTGTGATACAATATTCCTTGTCTCCAGGGATGCCCAAATATCGTGGTCTCTCTCCTGTTGCTACCACAAATTTATCCGCAGTGAAGAATTTTTCCTTTTTGTTCCTGCCGGTCGCCTGAATTACAGAAAGTGGAGGTTTTACAAGACATCTTCCATAAAGGAGATATTATTGCCTTTCACCACTTCTAATTATGCACATCTTTTTCTGTTCAAGAGGAAACCATTTTAGTCAAACAATTGCCTTCATGTCTTAATTTAATGGCAGATTTAATCTACATGCTTAGCAGAGTTCGTAGTCAGTGTAGTTTTCGGCTCAGAATCACTAAGTTTTAAAAAGTCCATCATTAGAACAACACTACAATGTAGATTTCAGTGCAGACAACGCATGCATGAAATTATTGAACATAAGGACTTTTTCACTCTGGCTTAGGAGCACAGAATGTATTATTTAAAGTGTGTAGTACTAAAAGAATATATGTTTTTGATTATGTCGATTTAAAGCCATGTTTAAACAATTTCGAAATCAGAACAGCTTTTGACAATTACAATGCATCAACAAAAAAACTAAAAACATTTATACACACACTTATATCAAATTAAAATAATTACCTCCAAAGGAGAGAAAATGCAAGCGGTTAAAAAACATGAAACCGCGTCTAGTGGCAGTAATTGCTTGCCTGTTACTGTCCTGCAAATCACTGTCATGATTTACGCAGTTACACTTTCTTCTGCCAAGGACTTCTCTAAACCACAATGGTATGTTTTTTAAAAGAAGGAATCTTGCCATTCTCCTACATTTTGATAAACAAAACTAACCATACAATACAAGGATATTAGTCTGAACCCTTAAATTAGCAGCATCATAAATGCATTACATACCCTGATCTTGTGTGGTTCTACAAACTCTGCATAGGCGTTTTCATAAGTCACCTTCTTGTCACGCAGAGACACCCTGTATCCCCAATTAAGGGATCCGATGTAGTTCTGAATTTCTTCGGTCATGGTTTGCCAATTGTGTTTAACTAAAACAGAAGTATATGATGAGAAAAATATCTAGGCACTTGTTAAATACGGAGGAGAAATTACATGAAGGAACGGTTTTGTCTAGTTTTAAGGCGCAGAATGTGTGGATAATCAGACAAGTTATGACTATACTTTGTGACACTGCTTAAATATTTTTTAACAAACAGGAGCAGGTGGTTTGTTGGATGAATAAAGATCAAATGCCATTAAAAGCTTTCCAGCATAAAGAGTTTCCATATACAGAAGAAAGCTTCTCACACAGAGGGTTGCATCAATGGACATGCTTTTGCCACACCGAGTTTCTTCCAGTGCACTCCTACAGACTAAAACGGCTTTCGTGAGTAGTCTTCGAAACAAAAACAACATGCTCTATAGCTACTTCACATTATACCATGGTCAAACAATAAAATTAAACCAAATTAGTTACCCTGCTCGTCATATTCCCATCCAAACTTTCTGGAATCTCGCAACGCTTGCCCCAGTAGTGCTGCTTGGTGCATTAACTTCTTAGGAATACAACCTACATTCACACAAGTACCTCCGAGACCTTGGAAAGAGGAATGAATATGCATTTATTATTGTGTCCTTTTGGCACACTGTTTGACTAAAGTAAACTCAAATGGTGAAAGGAAAACGAAACAGATGAAGCAATGCGGATCCTTTATAAAAAAAAATGAGGGATCAACAGAGGGGTGGGTTTGAGAGTCATTACAGCGCAAACATCATACAAAACAAACAAACAAAACTACTGGTTTGCTTTGATCAGCAAGTATAATTCTGACCACATCTTTAGAAAGGCATGTAGCATAGGGTAGTATATTGATATGCAACGTCAACATTGAAATAAAAAAAAGCATATATGACATACAGTCTACAGCACGCTTAAAACCAAACTAATGGCAGAATGTTCAACAAATATGAATCTTTAGTAATGGCACTCCAGCTCGAACAAGTCCATTATGGAACCAAATGTGATTCGGAAAGTTCAGAGAACTAAATGCTGTTGGAGACGTGAGCTGAGCAGCAAAGTTCGTTTTAGTCTTTAGACTACAAGCCCTAATCAGATACAATGACTGCAATGCAAAGGAACAGTCAATCCTCAATAAAGGTTTCCTACTAAGCCAGAACATCCACATCCGATGTGAAGGACCAGACCCAGCCATGAACTAGGCCTAAACAATCCAAAGGGTGGCAGTTTCCCCGAGGACTGTTTATGTGTACCAGTAATGTAGGATGTGTCCTAGTTTCTGGAAAGCAATGGTTGTTTCTTTTCATTTTTGCCCAATTGTGACAGTTGCATTTGTAAATAAACTCACGTATGACACCCACCAGCTAGTGAGAAATCACGTTGAAGGGCTTTCTGGGACTGCAACCACAAAAGAGACACTTTCATCTCACTATGAAACCGGATGTCCCTCAAGTAAATTGCCACAGACTAGAAAGGGTGTTTGCTCTGCTAACCAGACACAGTGATGAGTGCCACCTGGGAGGGGGCTTAATAGTGCACCAGTGGGGAAGAAATAGCTACATAAGCAGCTCCTATAGCATGGTACCTTTTAAGGTCCCGCCTAGGCAGCGCTTGCGCTGTCTCTTCGAGTCATGCTGTATTTAGGTATGGACTTTAAGCTCCGCCCATCTTTTCAATTGGCTCCTGTTACACTCCTTTGTAAATGGTAGCTTATGATTTGTCGATAGGCTTATTAGTCCCTCCTTAGTACCTCCTTTTCTCCTGTTGCAACGTGCAGTGCTCCTGGGAGGTTACATGTGTTGTTACTCTACGTTTTAATTACAGCCTGCGAGCACTAGTTTCTTAAATCACTTTCACCTGCCTGCTGTTGCAGGCAGGAAAAGCACTCCCAACGTTTTTTTTCTTTTTTTTTTAAATCCGCGCGGCACGCTCAGCTGCAATAATGGCAGCAGCGCCTTTTTCTTTTTTTATCGTCCCAACTCCTATGCAGCCAATGTTTAAGGACTCTAGTTTGCTGCCAACACTGGCAGTGTCACTAAATGCAGCAAGGCAGTGAACCTTGACTAAAATGGGGCACAAACACCACTTCAGAAAACCGCCCTCAAAGGGACAACATGCCACCAACACTCCACTCGCACTGCTTATCTCGGCGCAAGCCAGTTTGTTCACTATTCTGAAAGAAATGCCACAAATCTGTCCAATGAGGGCGTGCGGCGATATTTAACTGCGGTCAGTGACTCCACTGAGCCCAGCGCATTTCCAGGTCATTGCACATTTGATTCTCTTCAAGGTAAGGAAAGCACTTCCAGGGTAGGAGCCTCCCTCCCTGGCAAGCTCAAAAATGGAACCTGTGCAGCTCGCCCCATGACCGCGTGCCAGGATTGCACCTCCGAGCTGGGTGATGGTTTGACCATGCTGGGGAGCTCTAGCAGGTATTGTGGAAAAAGCAAATGTGGCTAGGCCCTTGTTTCTACCTCCCAAAGGGACGAGGTTTGGCAATTTGAAACCTGCCTTAAATGGAAACAGGGAAATTTTCCAACATTCCTTCTTTCTGAAGGGTCGTAGGGCTGGGAAAAGGTCACTTGCTGCCTCACAGCCCACCGACTCCATTCCAGCCCTTCAGAAACAATGACATCAGGAAACTCTCCCATTTCCCACAGACCACACTTTCTCTTTTGCGGTTTTTGATATTTTTTTGGCACCTGCCCTGTTTTTTGCGAGCCTTGGGTCAGGGTTGGTCCCGGGGTCTGGCCTGGCGTCCAGTCGCTGATACCTGCTTATTCTGTTAGTCTGCCCTCCACCTCCGAGCTGCTCGCACTGGTGATAGTGTAAGGCTCGCCTTTCTGGCGTGACCCAGGCTCCCGGTCGCAAGTTCCTGCTCGTGCAGATAGATATACAGTAGTAATAGTACTGTCGTGTCAACAGCAGCGCATTCCACCGACTGGTTTCATGGCTACTGAGTGGCATCCAACCCAGCTGGAGTGAACCCAGAAGGACGAAAATTGGATGGGCCACGATTGACGCGAAGCTCTGATCTGCAAGCACCACAGATCTCTGCTGCGTGCGCTTAACCCACTGAGCTTTCTAATCGGAATGCATCATTCGGTACATGTTATCTGCCATTGTAGACAATACAGCTCAAAGAAAAGATGTTTTGGAGAGGGCAGGGAAATGTGCACACAGTCGCCGACCTTCTCCCCTCCCTCCCTTTGTCCCTCTATCCTTCTTCCCTAGCCCCTCGACGGACACATGTCTCGCCACATTCTCGTCGCTGACCCACATCAGCTCTGGGGAAAGCGCTGCGATTCAATTTTCTGCAGCTATTTCCCTGGAAGCTAAAGCTCTGCAGTCGGAATGCAATAAGGGCAGGTAATAACTGTCCTGTCACCTCAGCCAGACTAATCTCCTGACCTGCGCACAGTCACACGTAGTGCCCGCGTTGGAGGGGGCCAACCTCCTACATCGCCCTCATCAGACTGCATGTCTGCCATGTAATTGGAGCAGTCTCCGTGAACCATGCACGCAGCGTGTGACAATAGGTCGAGTGTGTACTCACACCACCACAACATAGAAATGTGTATTCACTTTATCATACGAAGTTTGTGCATTTTCCTCTGACAGTAACATTAAAACTCTACCTGCAGAAAGGCGGAAACAGCAGTCTGCGTACAAGTGTCCAGCCTGCGCGTTAACAATATGAAGTACAATATCTGTGCAATAATACTAAAAACGTATTTTCTTTCTGTGGCGAGTTGAAAAGTGTCTTTTACCATGATAATTTCCGAAATTAGATTTTATTCTTTTGATAAAATGACAACAGCGTATATCCTTGCAGTGTAGAAGTGGGTATTCTTTGTATGGACGCTGAGAGAATGCAACGTTATAACCAGAGGAGCCATTTCTGAAACTGGGAAACCCGGTTCCAGTCTTGGCATCGGCTAAACATCCTGCAATTCTACACAAATCACTTAATCTCCCCATGCCCAAAGAACGAAAAAGAAAGAAAAAAGACAAAAAGGAATGTCACATTGTTTCTTATTACTGTCTCTATGGGTTTACAAAAAGCGATACACAAACAGTTTCAATAACACAATTATTCATACAGTTAATTAGGCAGTTAGGGCTAAAAAATTGTAATATGGAATTTGTCTAGTTCTAACAAACGTCCAAAAAAGTACTAACATTTCTTTCAATGAATATATTGCCTATGTATTCATCTTTCGGGTTCTATACCAACCATAGATAACTATCCTACCCAAGCATCACCCATTATCTATTCATTCATCTAATCACCCAAACATCTATCCATGTGCTAATACAGGTATCCATCCATTCATGCAGACATATATCGTTCCACCAAGCCATCCACCCTAAACCACACCTCTGCTTCTTGAATGCTCACATAAGCTGAAGGGGAAGAATACGATATTTCATACCCTGGACACAAAGAAGGTATAGAAGCGAGGACAAACAGATTCAGACTAAAGTGTATTTTCAATGCTGCGCCTGATGCCATTAAGTAGATCTCATATGAGCTTTTCTTGTGTAGAAAAGGGCTGTGCACAATGGGGTTGCCTCCCGTTTAAAATAATATTGGCTGAAAGTTGCCGTCATCTCCAAGAGCCACATTACATAGGTCGCTTACATTTCCAGATTAAATACAGCGCACTAGCACCGTTGCAATTTTTGCGTTGACAACTGGACTAAATTACTGGTGCAAAATGTCATTTTTAGGTCTCGCCTAGCGACGCAGCAAAGCTGCTCGCTAGCGAGATATATTGTCGTCGACTTAGTTTGGAAGGGGGACAGGAGATGTGCACTTTCCCAGACAGCCGATATGCACGCTCACGGCGTGTATCAGCTTGGTCCGGGACAGCACATGGGCACGCGCACGCCATCTCTTTAACTCGTGTGCTTCACAGCTGTGCCCGGCGCCGGACAGCAGACGTGCACACGCACGGCGTCTCTTTGACTCATGTGCTTCACAGCTGTGCCCGGCGCCGGACAGCAGACGTGCACACGCACGGCGTCTATTTGACTCGTGTGCTTCACAGCTGTGCTCGGCGCCGGACAGCAGACGTGCACACGCACGGCGTCTCGCGGGCTTCAGAGCCGCAATGTCGAGAGCTTGAATCAAAGCTTGAATTAAAGCTTCAGAGCCGCAATGTCGAGAGCTTGTTAGGTCTCGCCTAGCGACGCAGCGAAGCTGCTCGCTAAGCGAGATATATTGTCGTCGACTTAGTTTGGAAGGGGGACAGGAGATGTGCACTTTCCCAGACAGCCGATATGCACGCTCACGGCGTGTCTATCAGCTTGGTCCGGGACAGCACATGGGCACGCGCACGGCATCTCTTTAACTCGTGTGCTTCACAGCTGTGCCCGGCGCCGGACAGCAGACGTGCACACGACGGCGTCTCACGGGCTTCAGAGCCGCAATGTCGAGAGCTTCGCATTATGAGCCCCCCCACCCTCCGAGCACAAACGCAGCGTTTTCCTTCATCAGACGCCAACGCTTCCTCCCGGCTGGAGACAGAGCGATGCCTCTGTCAGTGCCATTTGTGCATGTCCCCATTGACTCCCCTTTCTTTCTCAATGTTCCTTTCACTTCCCACTGGCCCTCTCCATGTTGCTTTCATATTCATCCCCCCAACCAACCCCATGTTGCTGCTGTGCAGCGGACGCAGGACCGGTTTCAGGTAAGTGCAAATGGATAGTATTAAACAATGTTTCTTATACTGGTTACCGTTTTCAGGAAGTGACAGCCTGGATTTATTTTCTGTAAATCGCCCATTTGCCTACAAGCATAATCCACAAAGCCAAAGGATTTCTGAGCTATGGAAAACATGCACAGATACCTTTTAAGCACCCATTCTAATCCTTTCACACTTATTTTTTTCTATTGGTTTTTCACACAACCCCTTTCTTCTCCAATTACGTTTCGAGGAGCTGCAGCCTATCAGTCTTCATTTCCTACATTGTCCAGTGTGCATGCGTGTGTGTGTTTTGTGGTGGAAGCAATGCATGATTGGAGGTGGTCCGTCGCAGCTCCGCTCTGGCATATGGCTTTCAATAAGGGGAATTCCTGCCCTGTGCACCGCTTGCACTGTTTTTTTTTTTCATAATCGCGTTACATTTTATTATTCAACATAGGCATTAAACAGAACATCAGTAGTACATGTGGAGTTGCAACTTATTGGCGATACAATGTGGCCATTAATAGGATCGGATCGACTGCATAAAGTGAATTCAGGTGTTTGTATAGAAGCCGATAAACTTTAAATTACGCCCTCCCTCCCTTCGTCGACTTGCTTCGGAAGGGAGACAGGAGATGTGCACGCGCAGGCCGGACTGGAAATGTGAACACGCACGTCCAGGCACGCGATGTGCACATCTCCTGTCCCCCTTCCGTCCTCTCCAGCCGCATTGCACGCACTCCCCAGCTGTCCTTGCACCCCCTCCAGTGTCAGTCAGCCATGCGCCTGCCACCCCCCACCTTACCGTCGTTCCGCCATGCTTCACGCGATGCCCTGCAGCGTGTCCCTAGAGCTCACAGGGTGATCGGTGTACCTCGCAGCCAATGCGGTCGCCGTCACGCTGGTCTTTGCTGGCGATCTCCAGACAGCAAATGTGCACGCTTACGGCGCGTTCTGATGTGCACTTGCCCGGACAGCTGATGTGCACGCTCACGGCGTGTCTGTGTTCTATGGAGACATTTGCGTGCCGACTCTCCAAGATGGCAGCTTGTTTTAAACTTTGCAGACTGCATGCTTGAACTAAATCTGAGCACACAGGACGCTTCCCACCACCGCAGAGGGACACAATGCTACCTTACAGCGTCTGCTTGTTCCTCTTGTAACGTATCATTTGCTACCTCTTTTTGTATTTTGTTTGTTTTTGTTATTTGCACAATTGTCACTTTTTCCTCATGTAATGTAACGCTTGCTTTTGTTTTATGCTCACTTGTAACGTTACTGTTCCTATTGTGAAGCGCTCTGACACCTTCGGGTAAAGTCCGCGCTATATAAAAACGCATAAAATAAATAAAATATGCCTTTCCTGCGGAGCGCGAGTTTCCAGACGACGCCCCCTCTGCCTCCTTCCTGAACAGTGAAGGTGGAGCCAGCAGCTGTAAACTAAGCTGGTCTTAGCTTTCACTTTCTCTGGAATAGAAACTTAACTCGATCGGTGGAACATAGAGACCGGGAGACGACGAGCACCGGAGGAACAGCAGACAAAGTAAACGCATCGCCGTACAACAGAGTCAGGTAGGAATGGAGAGAAGGCTGCCCGGGGGGTCAGCACTGGACACCCGCAGGAGCAGAGTCGATGTCAGCGTGTCGTCTGTCAGGTTTCACAATTACCAAAACAAACGACATACGATTTACCAGTCTCTGGAATCTAAGTTTTTCAGTTTTCCAGATTCAAATTCTTAATTTAGTAGTAGTGGAAACAGAACTGAAGCAGATTTTACTCACTCATCCACCTTACCTGCGCAAGGGAATCCAAGAAAGTCCCTACAGCACGGGGGAGGGGTGGGGGAGTGGTACAGGGTGGCCTAGTACAAACAACCAGGCAGTGCACCACCGAAGCGCATGGGCATTGGCGCCAGGAAGCTCCGTATCATATTTGGCACCTTCATATCCGCTAAATCAACAAGTGCGCTCAAAAACACGGAATACCTCCGCCGTAGTGTTTTGCTTAAAAAACTAGCGCCTGGACACTCATCGGAGCATCTGCGCGCTCTACAAATCCCATTAATCAACATCAAATCTGAAAACCTTTGCTTCAAATTCCTCTTTTATTAATGTCATCCGTGGGAAATGCGTGTGACGTGATCTGTCACTCACTTGTAAACTATGCCTCTGGCCAGTGAACAAAACACTGGCGTACAGGGAAGCACGGATGGGCACGGAAGACAGAGTGACGGATAGCTTCTGAGAAGCAGGGGAAAGCACAGGACACAGTGCTCTAACGTAATGTTTTCTTCCTTTTCCCTGGTAAATACCATATTTTATGTTTCCAAGGGCAAAGTTCTCTACACAGTGTCTTACTAACTGTCTTCAGTATTGCCTATTCATAGCACCAACATCGTAAGAAGCTGCAGGGGAGCTCATCCTGAGGGACCAGGCAATGAGGTACAGACACCCACTAAGGGCACAGTGGAGTACAGAGGGGGTATGCAGTCTCCTCTGTGCAGTGTACATCCTGCCCTCTGCAGCAAACACCCATGAGCCCTTGGGGCACTGCTGCCAGAGCCCTCGGCCTATTGATAGCTTTTATCCACCTAGTCTGTGTCTGTCCTAACCTGTACAATCTTCGATCAATATAATTAAACAAGCATTTGCAATGCAATAGGTCTCGCATTTGCAAGAGTTTGAGCTATTGGCATTGTAATAACAATGCTTTTTATTTGTGTTTTGAAAACCTGAAAGTGGTGCGTAAAAACACCCACTTTGTACTTATGGTCTTTGCTTACGAGAAGCAAGGCTGACATTAAAAAGGCGCTGTTATCTCCAGCCTTGCTTTTCGTAAACAAGGACTATAAGTACAAAGTGCGTGTTTACCCACCACTTGCAGTTTTTGAAAACACATAATTAAAGGGCATTGTCATTTACAATGCCAATAGCTCAAACTCTCATAAATGCGAGACCTATTGCATTGCAAATGCTTGTTTAATATGGTTTAGTTGGTGCAAATGTAGCTTTTTTCCCCTTTACAGGTGTTGCCAATATTGATTTAAGGTTGTACCAACAACAGTGCAGGCTATATGAACTGGAAATGTTACTGCACATATTCCGCCCCCAGATGGTGAGGTCACGGATATAGCCATAACAATGCACTTTTTACATACATGCCCATAGGACATCCAGTGAGCTTCCCTCAATCCTCTGTTAATCCTCCTCCTTCATCATGGATACCAGCTGACAGTCAGGCCCTTTACTTAAGACTGGCTGAGTGTACAGATTCCAAGCTACCAGTCACATTCTAGAGTCAGGCGGAGTTACGCACAACATGCCAAACCACGCAGCATAATTACACTACACAATACCACTCAACACAACATAATTCAACTCCACATAATATTCGAAGTACTACCACATAAATTCACCACATAAACCAATCTATACCACATAGCAACAATACAAATAAACACTCCACATCATGCCACATAATTCCAACCAGCATAATTTCACTCAACACCACACAAATCAACACGTTTCCAATCCACATAACTCAAGAAACCACAAAATACCACAATTAAACACCACATACATACAATCCACACCACATCACACCATAAAATTCAACAGCATGCGATATAATTAAACTCCATGAACATAATACTCCACAACACAAAATACCATACCACAATTCCTCTCCATAACACTCAATCCCACTCCACATAATTCCAATACACTAAATACCACATAATTACTACTCACATAATTTCACTGCACACCATATACATCCGCTCCACAACACAAGTAAAAAATATTTACATTTACAAGCCAATAGCTCTCATTTTCCAAATAATCACTACTGCAAAACAAAAAACATAAGTAAAAAGCCTTATCATTTACAATGCCAATACCTCTAACTTTCACAAACGTAAGCCCTATTGCATTGCAAATACTTGTTCGTTTGAAGATGGGTATATAATTTTAGTTAGCTTTTGTCTCATCTGAATTTACTAAATTATGTCCCGCAGTTTCTGTGGACAGAAACAGTATTCCAGTAATCTGATCAAGAAAACACAGTATGAACGCTCAGTTAAAATTGTACAAAATCACATTTTCGTATTTGACTCCCATAGTCCGTAAGGAAATTTTCATGGGGGGGAAGAGAGAGCATGTTGAGTACAACTATGTACCAGTAAAATTAATCGACTTGAAATTCATAATCAATTATTTGCTATCAAACCGGAAATAAAAGCAACCTCACTCTATACAGTATATTAAATACTAAAATTGGGTTAAAATGCTTACCCCATGAAACACCTTGAGGTGTTGGTACAACAAAATCTAGCACCAGAACCTTCTTACCCAACGCAGCAGCCTCCTGTAAAATAAAACACACGTATCATCACATTTACGTTACTGGTGGGTAGTGGCGTATGCACCCAGAGTGTTTAAGACGTGCCAGTTAACCTTCAGTGAAGGGGGTTAGACAAATGAGGCCTTAATCTCAATACAGTTTAACTTCCCATAAGAACTTTAAAACATTGCAATATCAAACCAACTATCACACCCCTTCAGTGAGTGAGAAATAAAGTGTTAAGTTTGTTTTTTGCACATATACTTAGTGATTTCAAACTTCTGGTGCGAACTTTTTCTCTCATGGGGCGTGGGAGCATATTTAACATCAGCTTTCATTTTTGACAAAAGAAGGGTTTGCTCCCTCCAAGTTTATTAGAGAAAACAATCGTAATAATATAATTAACACCCTAAAAAAAAATATGGCAAGATAGCAGTTTTAAGTCTATTTCCATTTTGTAGATAAGACTTGACTATCAAAGCGCCAGACAAGAATGTTAAATCTATAAATTAATTCACCAATGCAAAATTGGTATCAAAATCGTATTCATGGTGGTTAGTTCTTTTAGGTCGAGCCTGGGCAGCACATGCGCTGCTCTGCGAGGCACGCTGTATTAGAGTATGGACTTGAAGCCCCGCACACTCTGCAAATATTTCATTGGCTTGCGTCATTGTACTTCGTAAATGCTGGCTTCCGATTCGTTAATATGCTGGTTAGTCCCCTCTTAGTACCACCTTGTCTTAATTTGCAACCTCCCATGAGGACTGGCCCTTCTACTTCGGTTATACGGTTTGTCTTATTTAGTCTGTAAGCACTATTTTCTTTAATGAGTTTCTCCTACTGCAGGCACAACATGCTTTCCTGCAACATTCAGTGCGCCATGCACGCTTTCACTTTCCAAGAAGCCCGGGACAATTGGGGCCGCTTCATTGAAATGAAATAGGTCTTGCATTTACAAGAGTTTGAGCTACTGGCATTGTAAATGACAATGCCTTTTATTTGTGTGTTAATTATCAAAACAGATAAATAAAAGCCATTGTCATTTACAATGCCAATAGCTTAAACTCTCACAAATGCGAGACCTATTGCATTGCAAATGCTGGTTTCATTTCTTGTCGCTGTAGTCTTTTTTATGTCTATGACATCGCCACTTAGGATATGTCACAATGTGAGGCGGAGTTGTCACTTTTTTGTATTTGGCTAAAGGGTTGTATTTTGGACCATTGGCCGTCAGCTTGGTCTCGTCATGGCCCTGTAGAAGCGGCTCCGTCCCCACGACTCACCGGTTTTTCCAGGGGTAGCAAAGATGGCGAGGGCAGGGGCAGAGGACAAGGAGCTGGAAGACTTGCTTGACAGTTAGATCTCGAAATGGTTTGGGGATGAATGTGGGGTCGGCAGCAGAGTTGTAGCACTCACAGTGTAGGTACAATTGGGTCCCTATTGGAAATCATTTATAATTAGACTTTCTATACTGCAAAATCATCCCTTGTGGGTGCCGATATAGACTGCCATTCAGGAATGTCAAAAATCGTTCGACACTAGGGCTTTACTGGGCGGGTCCCACAAAGTCTCAGACCCATCTGTAATATAAAACAGACCATGAAACTAACTGCTCACTACCTGGACAGATATTAATCTGCTTAACTTTACATGCAAAAACACTGATCGAATCTTCAACAAACTCTAAACTATCTTAAGGTAAACAACGTCAGAGATGTAGTCCCTTATTACATTTCAGGTTTAATTCGTTTTCTATTCCCTAGGAGTATTTGATTTTTTTTTTTTTAGATGTTTTAGTGCAATATATTTCTCATGTCTCCTACGAACTGAGTCGCCTCTGGATGGCTGAATGAGTCGAGGTTGTGGGGGTGTGTTATCCATGACATGGAATACAAAGTTAAGGTAACAGATTTGCCAGTTGTAATTACCATTTAATGTTAAAGTTTGTGAAATGGGTAAAGACAGCTGTTGAAATGGTGACGGCTGCAAAGGAAAATAAAATGCTGTGTTTAAAGTTGTGGGAAGAGAGAGAGTGCATGGTGAAAGGGAAATGTGGCAAGGAAGTACAAGCAGAAGGACTGAGTGAAAAGACAGCGATGAAGAGAAACGCATTGACGTTACGCAGATGGAAGACTTTAGAAGGATACCTGGAGGAAACCAGCATTACAAATGCAATAGGTCTCGCATTTGTTGGAGTTATTGGAATTGCAAATGCCAACTTTTTTTTACCTAGCCACGTTGCAGGGCGCAGTACCATATGTGGTCAAAAGTGGTCACATGGGACCTCTTTTGGCCACATATGGTACTGCGCCCTGCAACATGGCAAGGTAAACAAGCATTTGCAATGCAATAGGTCTCGCATTTACGCAAGTTTGAGCTATTGGCATTGTAAATGATAATGCCTTTTATTTATGTTTTGGTTTTTAAAACATAAATAAAAGACATTGTCATTTACAATGCCAATAGCTTCAACTTGCGTAAATGAGAGGCCTGTTGCATTGCAAATGCTTGTTTCATCCCAGCTACTTGGCGCTGCCCTGCATGGGAATTCCTACCTGGAGAATGACAATGCTGTCCAGAACTGCCCATTCCTTCCCGACTTCAGTGACCTTGCATGGCCTCCACTTTTACCCTTACTTTATCAGTACCACAGAATCAGTACTTCGAGGTTATTTTTTGCCCAAATATTCTTCTGGGGGGACAGTTCCATGGATTTACAACAGTCAGTAAATCAAGGCCATTACACTACAAGTCTTTGCTCATAGGCAGGACCACTGGAATAACGCAATATTGTGGCCGCCGCGTTCTCGGAGTATTTACATATTTTCCACACTTGCCGCATGATTCAGATCTTCTGTATCAGTTGCAAACATTGATTCTAGCTCAGATGGATCAAAAGAGGCTTTAAAAAGCATCAGCTGTGGTCCCCCAGGGGTACAGACGCTTTGCAAAGATTAACTGTCACCATTTCGTTGCTGACGGCTGTATTCGGGTGTTAGAGTGCTGCTAATGAGGAGAAACGTTTGCCCAGACAGTACTACTGTGTTGTAAAATGACAAAATATTGCAACAGAATGTGCCATATTACGCTGCATCATTGCACCTCTTCTGTGTCCGATTACATTTGCACCTCTCCAGTCCCTGCAGCACCTGTTCTGACCTGGGTCTCAGGCTCTACAGCACCTCTGCTGCCCTGGTTCTCGGGCTCTACAGCAGCTCTGCTGACCTGGTTCTCAGGCTCTACAGCAGCTCTGCTGACCTGGTTCTCAGGCTCTACAGCAGCTCTGCTGACCTGGTTCTCTGGCTCTACAGCAGCTCTGCTGACCTGGTTCTCTGGCTCTACAGCAGCTCTGCTGACCTGGTTCTCTGGCTCTACAGCAGCTCTGCTGACCTGGTTCTCTGGCTCTACAGCAGCTCTGCTGACCTGGTTCTCTGGCTCTACAGCAGCTCTGCTGACCTGGTTCTCTGGCTCTACAGCAGCTCTGCTGACCTGGTTCTCTGGCTCTAGAGCAGCTCTGCTGACCTGGTTCTCTGGCTCTAGAGCAGCTCTGCTGACCTGGTTCTCTGGCTCTAGAGCAGCTCTGCTGACCTGGTTCTCTGGCTCTAGAGCAGCTCTGCTGACCTGGTTCTCTGGCTCTAGAGCAGCTCTGCTGACCTGGTTCTCTGGCTCTAGAGCAGCTCTGCTGACCTGGTTCTCTGGCTCTAGAGCAGCTCTGCTGACCTGGTTCTCTGGCTCTACAGCAGCTCTGCTGACCTGGTTCTCTGGCTCTACAGCAGCTCTGCTGACCTGGTTCTCTGGCTCTACAGCAGCTCTGCTGACCTGGTTCTCTGGCTCTAGAGCAGCTCTGCTGACCTGGTTCTCTGGCTCTAGAGCAGCTCTGCTGACCTGGTTCTCTGGCTCTAGAGCAGTGTCCTTTGCTCCTCCTTTCAGCCGCGCAGTGCGTGTAAAAATTCCTGCGTGCAAAGAAAACTCCAAATGATTTAAAAAAAATATATGAGAGCCGTTAAGGAACACAGACATGATAACGCCTGGCATAGAAGGAAAAAGGCGGACAACGGCCAGCATTCAAATCCCAACATGCGATTGACTCCGACACAACCCCACTGGCGTTTCAGAAGTCTCACACATGGAGGGAGAAAATCAAGGATCGGTTTACAGTTTTCTCTTATATTTTTGGAGTCCAGGTCGTTTCTGCACGTTTTAAATCCAGATGGCCAACAGTGAGCGCCTCCCTCCTTAACACCTAGCGCCCTTTGCTCCTCCTTTCAGTCGCGCAGTGCGTGTAAAAATTTGTGCGAGCAAAGAAAACTGCAATTTAAAAAAAATATGAGAGTCGTTTAGGAACACAGACATGACACCGAGGCAGCCGCTTGTTTAGCCGAATGATAAAAATGGAGTGCCTACCGACTTATGAAGGAGACCGTGTCACGCCGCAAGTAAAAGATCCAGTCCGGATGGGCCGTCCAAAAAGGAGACAGGGCGGTAACAAAGAAGCCTCGTTTTCAATGGGAAGCCAGCGTTTAGCATAAATGATGATGCCAGGCAATAGGAATGATGGGCGGGGCTTCAAGTCCCCTTCTGAAATCTACTCTATTACAAAAAGCCTCACAGAGCGAGCAGCGCATGCGCGCTGCAACGCAGGTCTGCGAGACCTAAAAATATTGGTATTTAGAATGCCAACAACTCCAACTCCCAAAAAACGCGAGACCTATTGCATTTGCAATGCTTGTTATCACTAGAAATGTGAAAAAAAATAATCTGAACTGTAGTTAAGAGGTCTCAAGTCAGTAACTCTAACATTAGTCAAAGCCATAAATTCTATATAGAACTCAAGAGTGCCATGTCCGAGGATTAGATGACATACAAAGTACACCAACTTTGCACAAGATTTTCTGCATACAGAAGAAGGTCTTTACGGGGGAAAGAAAAATACAATATTTGTCAAAATCGAAACGTGAACTTTTTAAAAGGATTGCAAAACCGCTGTGATCACACAAAAATGTTATGAATTTACCACCATAAGCCGTAGCTGCATGATCCATCCATCATATGGGGTATTTCGCCACTTTGAAATAAAATCTTAGTATTCAAATCAGTGATTTCTTTTTTTACTTTTTATTTGGCAAAACAAAGAAAAAGCTCATCATTACTGCAGGTGGTATAGCAAATCTCAGAGTCCAATGATGGTGTACATTGCATTGAGCATCCCCAGTCCTGGGTTACAAACCATTTTGTATTGCAAATTCCCCTTCATCTTCAAGGCCCGGTCGCCCCCTTCCTCTCCTGTGTAGTTCAACTGTGGGAGACATGCAGATTTCGCCCCTGTATGCATTCCACACTGCCCACTTACGATCTCATTTTTTAGGGCATCCTCTGTTTTTGAAAACTTTTTTCCGCTATCATGGATCTCTCCATGTCCTTTTCTCACCTCCTCATTGATGGTACATCCCCTAACCCCTATTTTTGAGCAATGTTACGTTTAGCTAGAGTCAACCCCAAGGAAACCCAGGATTGTTCAGCGTGGGTTAGGTCAGTGGCCTCCCATATGTTAAGTATGTAAAGTTGCGGAGAGGTGGTGAGTCCACCCCACCCCCCCCCCTCACCTCTTCCAATCTGGATGTGACTCCCGCCCAGAACGGATTGATAGCAAAACCAAAGGGGATGATGGACGGAGTGTTGAACATTGCAAGCACTCACCCCCAGTCAACTGATCTGGGTTTAATCCATCATCATTCCTTAGCTCACTCCGCCACCCCAGTTCAGACATGGCCATATGCAAATCAGTCTGACCCTGTGCCTCATGGGAACAGTCCAGCCCGAACTGCCAACCCATGTCTTCCCTGGACCGGAAACAAGCATCCTGGGAACGGATTGATAGCGGGGCAGTTCTAGAGCGTGTGAAAGAAGGTTCCCTCCTGGGAGCAATGTTGGGGACATTCGGTGTCTGTTCTCTTCCTCATTTTGACCAGAGTTCCCGTTGAGAGGTAAGCTCTGTGCAGGACTTTAAGTTGAATCAATTTTAGTCTCATGGGGATGGCTACTTCACGTGGGGAAGCCAACGCATCTTGCCAGACCTCGTCCTCTAGGTCACCCACGTCTGCTTCCCATTGTTGTCTAAGGCGTATGAGTGGGTCAGGTCGGTTATTATTCAATTTGATAGGTTAGGGATATGGCGTTATCGGGTCTGATAGCAACCTGTCTTCTAGCGGAGACACCTCTGGGAGAACCTCCCCGCTGGGGATAGCAGTTTTAAGAGCATGACTGATTTTGTAAATACATAAAAGTTTCGAAGTGTGCCAGTTGATATTCCGCCTGCAGGTTAGCAAACAAGATCAACCCATCTTTTTCCCACAGATCCCCCCCCCCCCACTGATGAGATGCCAATTAAGTCCCATTTATCAAACCCGAGACAAGAGCTCAGCCTACCAAGCCGCTCCGACTCCCAAAGTGGTGTTGCTTGCGTTATTTTCTTGTGCCAGCCTAGGTTTTTGTTAACTTGGTGCCAGATTTCTATGGTGTGGGCCGTGGGGCCTGTGAGGTGTTGGTGCTGGTGTAGAGGGCTTTACGCTATCCACCACTAGCCATTTATCTGTTTGATAGCTCGGCTTGCGGGCCGTGGACGCACCGATTGACTACCGCCAGTTGAGACGCCCAGTAATATTGTTTAAGATCCGGCAGGGCAATCCCTCCATCATACCACCCCCTCATCAGTTTCTGCATTGCGATACGCGGTGTCTTCCCGTCCCACAGTAGATTCCGCACTGCGCTCTCAACATTAATGAAATAGGAGTCTGGGACCTTGAAGGGGGGTATTCGGCTATACGTACAGAAAACTAGGCAGCGCTAGCATTTTAAAAAGGGCCGCCCGCCCCAAAAGAGTCAGGGGGAGGGCCTCCCCTTCCCAATTGAATTTGTCGGGACGTGTGGCAGTTGACTACTATTTGTGCTTTCGGGTCTGTGTAGAGGCGTTTAATCCATTTTATGTAGTTAGGGCCGAAGCCTATGCGCTCCAGAACGGCGAATAGGTAGGGCCATTCGATAGTGTTGAATGCCATTCTGGCATCGAGTGACAGAGCTGCATCCTCTTGGATCGTACCCGTCCTTCCTAACACCCCATGCAGACGACTGAGATTGAGAGCAGTGTTTCGACCAGGCACGAAGCCTGACCCGGCATGAAGCCTGACTAATCGGGATGCACTATTTTGTTGATTATGGGGATAATCCTGTTGGCCAGCGCTTTAGCAAGGATTTTTGCCTCTGTGGTGAGCAGTGAGGTAGGTCGGTATGAACTACATTCCTCCACTGGTTTGCCTTGTTTATGTATCTCCACTATCGAGGCAAGTCTAAGCTCACTTAGAAAGGTGCCCGTCTGATAGCTATCCAAATACCTGTGCCGGAGGAAGGGTGTTAACTTAGAGGCCTTTCGCTTGAAGAACTCAATTGGGAGCCCGTTTGGTGCCATAGCCTTTCCGGAGCGTATACCTTTTATTGCAACTTGTAGTTCCTCTTCTGTTAGGTCTCCCTCCACAGACTCTCGGTCTTCGGGAGCAAGGCATGAGACCGGGATAGTAGCCAATAGGTCTTGGGAGTCAAGGGCGGAGGTTGTGCTAGCGGGTGTGTAAATTTTGTCAAAGTAGGAGGCGAATGCCTCTGTTATCTCTTGTGGGTCCTGCAGGTCCTCCCCCATGTCCCCTTTAAGAGGGGAACCCAAAGATGAGCCTGATCTTGTTTCTCCAGCCAAGCCAACAACTTACCCGCCCTCTCCCCTTGTTCATATAGCTTATATTGCACTGCCTTTTGTTTGGATTTGGCTGCCTATGTCAAAAGCTGCATATAATCTTAGCGCCCAGAGTTTGTCTGGCCGAATCATCATTAGTATAAGCTATTTTTCCCTCCTCTTCCAGGATCTCGCTCTAGTGTTGCTAGGCGTGCCGTCAGTTGTTTTTCATGCCCCACCCTTAAAGCCCAGCCTTTGATGACGGTCCCAAATGCTCCCCACAGGGTTTGCGGTGAAGCCACTTAGCCAACATTTTCGTTGAAATATAAAATCGGTGTCCTTGAGCAATTCTTCTTTTCTATGTGGAATTCTTAGCGACCATGGGTTAATCGTAAGGGTTATGAGTCTGGGTTGAGAGTCCGATCATTTCCCAGTCCTTGCTCAGATGGCATTGGAGATGCCTCTCGCAAGACACCTGGCTTCGGTGAAACTAGGGATGTCTTCTGTGTGCGTCAATAGGTAGTATGCGTGACTGACTGTCATGGGCTCCTGAGTGGAATGTGAACTGGTGGGTCATCGGGTTGTAGTGTCTCCAGATATCCACCAGGCAGAAGGCCGAGAGGAAGTCTGCCAATTTTGACCTGTCATGTGGGTCTCGCCTGGGGGGGGGGGCAATCGATCAATCAGTCCATTCACAGTCAAGTTAAAGTCTCCACCAATAACCAAAGTCCCCATTGGGAGGTCTAGAATAAGTTTACTGAGCTCTGCTAGTGTCGATTGTTGCAGGGCTGGGGGGATATATATGGATAGCACATTGAGTGGCTTTCCCTCCCATATTCCAGTCGCAGCTGCGAATCTGCCCTAAGTATCCACCCATGTTTTGTGAACTATGTATGGGCAGCTCTTGCGGATGAGAATGCCGGTACCTCGGGAAACAGAAGTGAACCCTGCATGGGCTACTAGTCTGTACCCCCATCTATCTAGAGCCTTGAAGGTATTACCAACAAGATGAGTCTCCTGTAATAGGACTATCTCGGGAGCCTGGCGTTTTAGATATTGAAGGACGATCCCCCGTTTGAGTTTGTCTCCAAGCCCGTTCACATTCCAGGTGAGGAATTGGAGAGCTCTTCCCTTTCTGCTATCCATACTGATATTTGTGTATTATCTGGATTTGCTAAGTATTGGGTTATGAGTCTAGTTCCCATTCCCTGGCGGACCCAGGTCGGAGACATCCTCACCGCATTACGTTTGTGGACCCAGGAGTGTGGGGTTTTCTCCCCCTCTGTCGCAATGACTGAGCTAGAACTTAACTCAAATTCCCCCCCTTCCCCAACTTGAACATACCCATCCCCCCTCCCTGCAGGGCAGAACTGGAAACACCCGCCTCCCCAACATTGCAGAGTGCCTGTCGCCCACCACTGGAAAAACAGTGGTGCGTGGGCCGACCCCGCCCCCAGCATCAAGTAGACAGTGTTGGAGCCTGTTCAATGAACTGGTGGGAATAGGTTGCCCACTCTACCACATCGCACCCTGGTTCCCACAGTAGCATCTTATATCATTAGCAGGTCCTGCTCCAGAGGAGGAGTGTTCAGTTCAGATTAGTCGTATTCCTGTCCCCCCCTTGGACTCCAAATTTCCTTTGTTCATTCATTAGTGTCCAAATTCCGTACCTGTGCTGTCAGGTTAGCGCCCGGATTAACTGTCGCTTCTCTGTTCTCGGGTCAAGGTTGCTCGCCCTTGTCTGAGTGCGTTTACCAACGGCACGCCAACCCTCCAACCAGTCCCAGGCCTCCTCCGGGCTGGATAAGAACCACCCCTTACCTTCCGCTTCAACCCTCAATTTAGCAGGGAATAACATGGCATATTTAAGCTCTCTCCTGTAGGTCCTTTTTGATTTCCAAGAAACGCGACGTTGTCTCTGTACCCTGAGCGTAAAGTCCGGGAAAATTTTTATTTTACTGCTTTCGAAACTGATCGGGGGAGTTTTGCGTGCTGCTTGGACGATTGCGTCCCTGTCACGGAAGTTAAATACCCGTGCTAGAATGGGCCTCGGAGGAGCGCCCAGCCTTGGTCTCCCTCTGGGTACCCTGTGTGCCGCTTCTATCGAAAAGTACTTAGACAAGCCTTGGGGTTTCAGGTGTTTCATGACTAGGTCTTCTACGAAGAGATCTGTTGCTGGGCCCTCCGCGCCCTCTGGAACGCCCAGAATTCGAACGTTGTTGTGCTGGGCTCTCCCTTCATAATCATCCAGTTGGTTTTCCATCCTCTCCGTACATATTTGTAAGTCCTTGATTTGTGTTTTGAGTAAGGACAGGTCAGTGACTAGCAAGTTAGTGGTGGCCTCCACTTCTTTAATTCTAGCATTTGTGTTGCAAATGTCTGCCCCGATTAGGGAAACTTCAGTGGAAACCGAATCCATCCTAGATTCTAGAGAAGTGCATACCGTGGTAATTGCGGACATAATATCTTGTAGGGTCAAGTCAGCATGTTTCCCCTCCTGCTGTGTCATTGCGCCCTCACTTTGTGCCTCTTCAGCTCCTTTCGCTTGTGTGCCAGTCCCCTGTTGCCATGCATATTTGTCCAGTTTTGTCTGTAACGAGGTGCCGCCGCTCCTTCCTCCCGACATTGCTGCACTCAGTGGATCTCCAAGGGTGTGCACAGGAGGGTCGGAGTCCCCCGGCTACTCACCGCCGCCTGCTCGGGCCGCTGACTGATGGCCCTGTCCGGCCAGTCTGCTTTCACCTGCCGACTCTCCTCCCTGGCATGCACCACCCTTCTTGCAGTTGTTGTTACTGGGCACCAAAAGTTGTCTTGTTGTGCTGGTGTGTCGCAGCGAGTCGCCCCGGTCTCCGTCTGCCTCTGTCACGGGGCCCTGGCTGTTCTCTTCCCCAGTCTTCAAATTGCTGGCTTTTACCCCCGGGCGTCCCGACTGGGGGTCACTGATCTTGTGCGGTTCACTCCGCGTGGGTTTACCAGCGGGTGACACTAGTCGAGTTTAATTCTGCAGCGCAGGGTAGACCATATCTCATCCCCCCCTGGGCTTGCTCAGTTTGGCTAGATCGCTGGCCCCCCCCCGCTGCTGCACTCGTACCTGGCGCAGATATACATGCCTCGTCTTTGTTTCCTTGGCGTCCAACTCCCCGGGAGATCGATCCGCTAATGTCAGTTTGGACCACGTTGTGACATCTGATGGCCCTCTGGGCCGAGGCCGGGTCCAACCCTCCTTCAGGCTGCCCGTTGTGGGCTGACTCTTCTCCCACACTTATTTCAGTGGCAGGCACCAGCCACGACCACCTCCGCTGTGCTGAGTTTTCTTTCTCGCTCGAAGTGAGCGCCCCGGGCAGTCGATGTTATCCAGATTCCTCCCTCCGGGTAACGGCGAGCGCTCGGCCAGGTATCGGTGAGCCGACTAGGCAGCCAGCACTCCCGCTCGGCGGGTCGAAACTTCCTCCTCACTCGGCACGCCCGCCGCGAATCAGCCACAACCCTGACTTGTGCTCCCCCACCCTGGCGGCCGCCGGCGAGTGCCGATATCCAGGGAGTTCGCAACGTGTCTTTCAACTTGGCCTCTCGAGTTCTGCGAGCTTGTCTGTTTCTTCGATTCTGAGCACCAAACTCACGCTTCGCTCAGTCAGGGGGGGTGCTGGGCAGCTTTGATTCAGCTCACATTGTCGGATTAATGTGCAGATTTATTCGATGCCGGGCGTGGTGGGCCGGAGCTGCGTTAGTGTGCGGCCACCTTCCTCAGCAGTTGGCCACGCCCCCCTCAAATCAGTGATTTGTCGTATTGTAATTTGATTTAGTTTTATTTCAACAGATGTCACATGGCAACCTCAGTCAAGGTCATTGTTAGAAATGGGATTTCTGGTTGGCGAGGGCATGCGCCTAAGCTAGGCAGAAACCACCACTCTAGTCAGGGCAAGGGAGTTACACGCTGAAGATAACCCCTGCTCACCCCCTTGGTAGCTTGGCAGACCAGTCAGGCTTATCCCAGAGGCAATGTGTAAAGCGGTTGCACAACACACACACACACACACACAGCAGCGACACACTAGGCACACCACAAAAGAAACTCCACACAAGGTTATATAAAAAAAAAATTGCTTTTGTATTACTCATAAAACACATTAGAACGCAATCACCTATATACACTGTGCCACCTGGGACTAGGTATGACTTTACAGGGGATTGTATACATTACAGTGCCAATCGGGCCACTGTCATCATATCACAACTCACAGGTAATGAAAATACCCAGTAACTACGGGCAATAGGGCACTTCGCAGAAACACATTAAGTATTAGCCTAGCAACAAGGCATCACCATCCTAACACACAGTTAGAGGAAGCAACCGGTAACTACTGGTTACATTGCATCTTGCATGAACATGTTAGGAAAACATCCTAATCATCAGCATAGCACAGAAGGGCATACATTAATAGCTGTGCACCTTCTACAATACATCCTGCCCCTCATAGGCATATGCAGGTCACCCTTTACTGCACATATGGGTGCCTTCCCTGCCAATCGCAGGCATGAGTCACATCACCTCAGGTGGCTTCCTGAAATAAGCCGTATCCAGGTACTGGGATGCCAATTGCACCTAAATCTCAGTATCGTGTGGTGACAACTTAGCACTGCGCTCCTTGTATTCCCCACACGTGAGACCTTCCCTGGTCTCCACCCCCCGCTGTTCGCACAAGGGAGTGCGGCTGTCCGCAACACGTGGAGCTACCGCCACTCTGTTGCCGCTCCCCCACAGTAGTGGCTAAAGGGAAGCCATGCCCCCAAGCAACAAGCCTGTGTGGCGTGGAGAGCCCCTCTCTGCAACACCGGCAAGAGGCTCAGCTTTAGCCGGAGTAGGCTGACACGTTGGGCCGGAGGGCTGAGGAAGTACCCCCGAGGTGCAGGAGGGGCAGTCCGCCTCTCCCGGCGATGCTCACCTCCTTCCCTTTGGGTGCTGGACCGCTGCGAGTCCCTGGGCTTCCTCTTCTCCGAGAGCCGGCTGCCCTGAGCCTGCGAGACTGTCTCCTCCGTCGTCACGGGGCCCCGCCCCAGTCAGGCTTCTGATTCTGCCCGACTTCCGGCCGCTGTGCCCGGCTGTTTCTGCTCTCAGCCCCATCCCGTAGTCAGGCCCCAGACGCTGGTCACAGGAAAAGTCGGAGCCCCCCCCCCCCTCTCAGACTGCAGATATAATCAAAAAGCACCCATCACGCGCTTCGGGTGCAAACCTTCAGCTAAGGGGAGGCCGCGAGGCCCGAGTTCCTCCTTGTAGGGAGCCCGGCCTACAATCAGGCTTCCTTGGGCAATTCCCGCCCACAACCAGGCAACACGGAGGGATCCCCGCGCCAGATCCCTTCCCAGCAGGAATTCGGGATGGAGCTGGCTTCCTGGTACAGCGCTTTTGAGCGCAAAGAAAACAAGGACGGGCTCCACACGCACAATCAGGAGATCACCAGGGCAATAATCACAAAGTCCCAGGGCTCTTCAAAAGTGGAGCGTCCCACCAGCGTCCAGAGCGCTTCACCACACGCTCTGGGTAGTATCTCCTTTCAGTTCAGTCAGCCCAGGCAGGCCAGCACACCGGGGCTCTTCAGCAGGGCAGCAGCTTCACTCCCACGAGTAGGGAACCCCAGATGGCGGTTCCTCCTGGGCCCGGTATTTCCAAAATAAACACCAAGCACAAAGATCTGCTTACATGTGGTCACAGCCCCAATACTTATACTAGTTAGAGTCTTTGTTCTCTCCCTGGCCCAGGGCTCTGTGCCCGGTCCAAACCAGTTCTGGGGGCACATACACATGTGCACAACACCCTCCTTTCTCAGTGTAGGTCCTGGCCCCAGAAACCACAGGGGGGCGGAGCCAGCATTGTGTGAGGCAGCCTCTGTCCTATTCAGGCCCAGGTGCTACTCCTCCCACCACTCCAAATGCAGATGGGCCTATTCGGCCTAGCGCTGACTAACCCAGCCCCTCTGGAGCCACTGCACCTCCCCAGCCCCTGTCACTCCAGAGCCAGACATGCAATACACAACAGGCAGGCACAAGGACACATAGCACACAGAAATGCCCACTTCTAAAAGTGGCATTTCTAAAATAGTGATAATAAATCTGCGAACACCATTACGCAGCATTTATTACCACTATTCCAAACATACCAAACTTGACCACTCTACTCCCCTCAGGTCAGGAATTACCACTGAAGCACATATCAGGGAATCCCCAATGCATTCCTATGAGAGGGCAGCCTCACAGTAGTGAGAAACCAAAATGGTTGTTTGTCACTACCAGGACATGCCACACAGTTAAGGCACATGTCCTACCTTTTACCTACAGCGCACCCTGCCCATAGGGCTAGCTAGGGCCTACCTTAGGGTGACTGATATGTAGTAAAAGGGGAGTCACAGACGTGGCAACTACTTTATGTGCCACGTCACAGCGGCAGTAAACCGTGCGCGCAGGCCTTGCAATGGCAGAGGTCTGAGACAGGTTTGAAAGGCTACTTTGGTGGATGGTGCAAGCAGCGCTGCAAGTCCACCAGTAGCATTTAATTTACTGGCCCTGGGTATCTGAGATACCACTTTACAAGGGACTGATAGGTAAATTAAATTAGCCAAACAGGTGTAGACCAATCTTACCACGTTTACCATAGAGAGCACATGCACTTTACACTGGACAGCAGTGATAAAGTGCCCAGAATCCTAAAACAACCAACACCAGGTCAGAAAAATACCAGGAGGAAGGCAAAAAGTTCAGGGATGACCCTGCAAAAAGGGCCAAGTCCAACAGTCATCCTAAGAGGCAACGCGCTAGCAGTCATGTAGTCATGTAGTACCCATATACCACAGGGAGACTAACTATATGAAAAATGAGTCCCGACTCATTCCCCGAGGGATAGTCCAGCCGAGCTGTTAAGACCCCACTGAACGGGAATAGAAGAAAAACAAGCCATTTTTGAGTCTTGTTGCATTCAAACAGATTTTCTACGGCAAGTAGGAGGCAACTAGTACCGACTCACTGATTGAACAAATACTTAAATGTGCTAATACAAGTTTTGGAATTTGACTCAACATTTTCATCATAATGAAGGTTTAAGCAGCACTTTTTCCACAACATCTTGAAAGTTGTAGTCTTTCAGTCAACAAGATGCTACCAATTTTGAACACGAAAAAACATTTGGTTGGATTAGTTAAAATTAAACCCATTCAATATTATGTAGAAAAACAAAACCATTAACAGACTATGCGTCTTCTCCATACCTTGGAACATGCAAGCCCTCCAGAACCCCCACCAATGACAATCAGGTCATAATCATACACCTCTTTGCCTTCATTCAAGAGCTTTTGTAGGGAACCATTTCGATGAGCCTAGAAGAAGAAGAAAAAAAAAAAAACACAGGTCAATTTAAGAGTGTTGTGCTCAACACTGAAAGTTGAGCATAATAAATGTCAGAACACCGATTTAAGAGCTTAACATTTTTCAATTGCAGATTGTCAAAACCGATTTCATTCGTGAAAACAAGCAGCGGCAGAAGTTTTATTTTGTTAGCATATCACAAGGGAGGATTGAGGCAAACTGGATCTCTTCACTTCTTGAATTGTACTAGAGACCAGACAGACGTGTAGTATACAAAATGGATTTGGCAGCAGCACAGCTACATTTTGCAACAATTATACCCTTACTTGATAAAGATTTGAGGAAATAAAGGCATGGAGTTTCAGGAGGAGCAGACAAGCAACTTTTTGATGTGGACTCAAAAGCATTTGGAACAAGACCCTACTCAAGTTAGCTCCATGGGAAATTTGTTGTTTCAATTTGGAAGAATAAAGAAACCGAGCTGGATTGCAAATTTTTGCAGATTATATTTTTGGGGGGGGATTGGAGTGATGGGGTCAGTTTTTGAAGCAGCCCTTAACTAACCACCCCTGCACAAAGTTTGTGCTCCTATTTCAGGAGATACAAATGAAATCCATACACACAGCAGCACACTTTCATAGGTATTTTGCGAGTTTGAGCTACATCTCCAGGAAATGTGTTTGTACCTGGACATTGATCATAACAGCCTCTGTTTTGGTGCTGTTCAGCAACAGTTTTTGAATCCAGTAATGGAAGTGGTCAAAGCATTCCATTTTACAAAGATGGCTGCGAGGCAGCCTTTTGAGTTTGTATTGTCTGACAGAGCTCGCTGCAGATGTATAGCTCATTTATACAATAACCTGGAATAAGGAAGCAAAGGAGAGAGAAATCCATCCCAAAATGTGAAGGATTTTTGCAGCACCTAAAAAGAAAACCTAAAGCTAAAGAGAAGAATGGATGATAGCACATCTTCAGTTCTAGTGATATTAAGCCTAGGAGAGCCAAGACGATAGAGGGTTTTGACCAAGTAACCTTATTAGTCTGAAATCTATGTGAAAACTTCACTGAAACACCTTTTATGTTATTCTGAGACAAGAAAATATAAACAATTCTAAGTTGGACAAACAGGTGCTTAAAGCAGGCAAAAAAATTGCTGTTGGATTCACCCTATGTGGAATGGGGTATGCAGGGTGCTACAGTTACCAGAGGGGTCAGCTGTCTTCAAGGTCTTCAAAAGTGACAATGCAGGGGGGAGGGTACATGATAAATATTTATTAGCAACCTGAAGCCGCACGAAAAGGGCGTATAGCATGCGGCGAGAAGAGGGTGAGAGTAGTGTGGAATTTAACAGGAGTGAATGCTCTGGAAAATGAGAACATTCTGTTTTTAGTTCCTCAGCGGTTATGCAGATCTGGAGATGTTCTTTCCCTACATACTTATGGGTAGCTGCACAGTGTTATAGTAACTGTTAAGTTAGCCCATGCTCCATTATAAACCAAAATGATGGACTCAAGATTAATTTCAGTTGCACTTTGCAGGACAGAGGGAGACTCAGGTCATGCCAATGAGAGAAGGGGAATGCTTGGTGCATGGAAAAAGGATGCTATACCTCTGTAGAAGTTGGACTATAATGTAGTTTGTGCAGTACTGTACACCACATTTCCAGAGGGGCTTGTGTTTTTATCAGGGCCTGTGCCACTTCAGAAAGTGAAGTAGTCGACATTAGAAGAATATGAAGTCCCCGTTTCATCATAATAGAAAGTGGCTTACGACCCGTTACCTCTTATGGTATTACTATTATGGCTACATTCATGTAGCATTACACCGGAGATGATTGGTTCAGTGGGCTAATGCATCCACTGCCAGGGTCATTTCATACAATAAAACGATTATTTAGCGCCAAGACATCCACAGGTCATGTCAACATGCACACGTTATGTTACACAGCATTACATTTTAGAACAAGCATTGGCAAAGCCAATAGACCCATTTATCCCTTGGGACCTATTGGCCTAGCCATGCTGCACAGCGGTAATAATTTTAGTGGACATCTTTTCTACTCTGCACCACTATCTTTGTGGAAATTACCAGGTGTAATGGTAAACGACACAATAACCCATAATTATCCAGTGTCCCCAGCAGATGTTTGCTGATTGAGTGGACATGCAAAATGAAGACTACAGGTAAGTACATGTATGAATCCTCGGGGAAGGAAAGAGCACATCTAGTAATTCTATCAATAGCTCTAAAGTTAAATCCTTTTGCCTAAAGTAAGCATGAGAATTAAAGCGTGAATGCTTATTTTATTGTTTGGATACACAAGAATCATGAGATTTTAAGTTATGAAAAGAAAAGATCGGAGCTCAAGCGGTTCCGCATTTGCTGCAGAAATACGAGCAACAGCAGGTCTCAGGTTTGAATGTGGCAGGGCCGACTCAGCTTTTGAGGTTTTAAAGGTCAATAAAATAGATTATGTTGGGCAAAAGAAGCATCCGTTTGTTAATCACAGGGCTGATTAAAGTCAGCAGTAGAAAGTTCTACAAAAAAAGCGATTGCTAGTTTGTCACGTTCGAAAGCTCCAAACTTTTAACCTAGTTGAAACATTCTAGTTATGCCTAAAACCAGTATATGTGTTCACTTGGTATTAGAAGTGTTTTTAATAGAAAGCTACTAAACTAAGGGAAAAAAAATAAAATAAAACGCACAGATGGCAAAACTGAGAGACCCCACCCCTTCCCCAAAGACGGAAAGTGAACAGTGGAGAACTGGTAAAGAGGGGGGTACCAAGTGCAAGTGGGCAAAGCAAATGATCACCAAGGTCCAATATGTTCGAAGGCAGCCGCAATTTGACGTACACAGGTAGGTGAATACTCCCGCCTTTGACGATTCCAAAGACGCCAATCGACCGGCACACAATGCTCGACATGCAGACAGTGTACTGAAAACACCTTCATAAGACCAGAAAAGTGACTCACTTGAGGAACCTACCCTTTGCAGTCTCTCGGTCTCGTCATTTGCACGATACAAACACCGTCTCACACCCAAGGTGGTCTAAAAGCTGCCAACTGTCACCTAACCCCAGAAATTACCCCAAAATAAGTCTTGTGTAATCCTAAACTCCAAGTCTCCATGTTTTCCTCGGTTTGACTAGATGAAAATGAACGTCGTTTAATATTTGCAATGAAATATGGCCCTATGAAACTAAATAGGGGTGGAAAAAAGGAAGGCTGTGGCCAGATTGCAAATAGTTTTTATGCTATATTTTATGCATTAAGCAGCTGTCTACACACGGAGGACGGGTGATGGGAAAAAAGCGCTAATATACTAACTTTGTCAGCGGTGACAACGGGGAGGAAGGAGCAACAATGATTCCAATATGCATCACTGCACTCCATTGTTTAGGTCGAGCCTAGAGCAGCGCATGCGCTGCTCTAGGAAAACGACCTCTTGGAATCGCTCTGGACTTTTCACACGCTCGTGCATGTGAAAAGGCCTACGGCTTTTGGTTACGAGCAGGGGCGCGCAGTGTGACATCCGTTTTGTGTCAGATTTCACACGAGAGCGCGCGCACCACTCGCAGGACACTGCAGCTTCTAAAAGTTCTGAGTTTGCTCCTGAAACTGATGCTCAGGGGGGTGACCTTTCTAACCCCGGTTTCACCCTTTCTTCCACCCTGTTCCTTAAACCTGCTATTCTGTGTTCCTTATGATGTTCTATTATCTCTTCCCATCACTTGTCCTTTATTCGAACTAAGCCCCCCTCTCTCTCTCTCTCTCGTTCACACGTTTACTGGTACCCTAGAGTGCTCCATCGCACCCCCTTAGTACAAGAATGCGGCAAGCCACGAGCCTGACAGGAAGAAAAAAGTACGGTTCCGGCTAGCAATAGCACTCTACAAACCCGAATCTTGCGTCTTATTATTATTAAAAGTTTCATCTTTGTTATCAAAGTAGATACAGGACACACATTAACTCTTTGCAACGGAATTCCAGAACCGCAGGGGGCACTGAGACCCTGAATGCGCACAGAGGCATACCGACGGTAGAAGGGCGCTATGCAAATGCCAGATTCTTTTATTCGTTGTTGATGTAGCGCCTCTTGCGCCAAAGGAGTCCCTGAGCACTTTAGAGCACAGTATATCGTGAAATACACACAACAGCAATTTGCCGCGTTAAGGCTGCGTCTGAGCTTTTTTCACCCCAAAGGAAAACACAGTGAAGCACTGAGCTCTTGACAGACAGCTGGGCGTTTTAACTGTAAGTGCTGTCGTTGTAAAGTCATTCATTCCGGCAAGGTAAACAAGCGCTGAAAGTTGTATGAAATGATGCAGCTGCCCTGGTACCCCTAGAGTGCTCCATCGCACCCCCTTAGAACAAGAATGCGGCAAGCCACGAGCCTGACAGGAAGAAACGAGCATTGGCATAGCCAATAGGTCTCGCCTTTGGGACCGTATAAGTGTTTAGCCATGCATCAGTTGATGTTGTTGCACCAAGGATATTGTGCTGGATAACTAAACACTTATAAGGTCCCAAAGGCGAGACCTATTGGCTATGCCAATGCTTGTTTTGAATGCTGCTGCTGGGTATAGCTTCTAGATTTCCCTCCTTCCTACTAGCTGTTGCTTGTTATACATGTAAAGAGTGAATGCATACAACATCTCTTGCTCATTTGTGGGGCGGGGGTTGTTGAGAACTTTGAATGCTTTTGCTGAATTTATGTCTACTTTAGACTTAAAGATCAATCAGCAAAAGTACTATGTAATGGTTTGTGGGCCAAAGAGAAGTAAAACTTGGATATTCTTTATAGAGGGTGCCCCCGTCGCTAAAGCAGAGTTTCAGCTACTTGGGGTTGCCATTTGACAAACAATTAAACTGGGAACCTCTGCTAGTGTTGAGAGTGCAGCAATTAACCAGATCTGTTGAAGCCATTTTCCATTTAAGTTAGACCATAGACAAGTGGCGCCCAATTGCTACCTATGGGGCGGGGAGTGTGGAGTATCGAGACTACTCCAGATTCCAAAAAGTAGAAAATGGCCTCCTGTGAAGATTACTTCTAGTTCCACAGGGAGCGCATGCTTTTTTCTGTTATTCAGAAGTGGTTTTAAATTACGCGGAGGATGCTCTCAGGCTTGCCGTGTTGTTTTTATGGCTGAAAATCTGGCAAACACCTGAGCTAGGTCTCTCTAAAAGTATCCTTTTGGACTGCCTAGCTCTGGACAATTCAGACCCCATTCCTTGGTTGGGGTATCTTAAGAGTAATTTTATGAGTTTGGGAATCCCAGAGTTTTTCAACTACCCTGATCAAATCCCCTGCGTGACTAGAGCCAGGATTAAAAAAAAAAAGTAACAGCTTTCTATGATCAGGCGCAGCTTACACGTTTGTACAAGGCAGACCAACTTTCCTATCTGGTTCATTGCCATGCTCTATTTCCTAGCCATGAGCTGAAAATATCTTACCTACATAGAAAATGCCCAATTTAGGTTTAATCGGACCATGTTACGAATGGGATCTTTGCCCTTTCGTTTAGCCTTTGCAGGAAGCTGGCTCTGTATATGGTATACCACTAGGTGGTTATACTGTGCACAGAGTCCCGATGAATCCCCCAGAGGAGTACAGGGCTTAATGCAAACCCAAAGTGCTCTATTTGTTGTAGTGGGGGCGAGCAGTCTTAGGCCCAACATAGAGGAGCAAAAGACATTGGTTGTGCACACAATGACCAATAAATGACACGACTCATTAAGGAGATCCACACCAAGGTTATAAAAAGAAGCTTTGCTCAAGATTTATTTTAAGACCAAGATCTTCGCAAAAAGGTACGTTTTTAAACAAATTCTTTTCAGTTTCATTAGTGGACACTTAGTGCAATATTCAGTCTTTGCAATGTTAACTTAGGGAGTCCAACAACAATGCGGTTTTACAGGTAACTAACCAACTTACAAATTCAGTCTTCAGGTTGCAGGGTCAGCAGAGGGCAAGGTTCAGGTAAGCGCAAACACTGCACCACCAACAGCAAGGGGGGCCGGGTACAGAGGTCAAAGTTGAAGATCATGCATAATGTTAATCAATGGAGACTTGGAGTGCTTGAAGACACGTTGCTTGCAAGTAGATCTGTTGCAGGGCTCAAGCTTCTGAGGTCAAAACAAGCACAGTGGTGGGAGGGCGGGGGGAGGGCCACAAGGCAGCACCAAACATACACCACCAGCGGCACAGGGGCGGCCGGGTGCAAACAATGTCAGGCATCCAATACAATACAATGGAGAAACTCTGTTTGGAAAACAGGCTACAGGTGACGAACTGGAGGCTGCACGAAGAAAACCAGCGACAGCAGAGTTAAGTTGAGATGCTGTAGGTCGCAGGGACACAGTCAGTCGAGCTCACCAAGCCCCAGGGGCTTTAGGTGCAGGAGTGTCCTTGGACGTTGGACTTTATTACCTGAGCCGGTCAGGGGAGCCTTCGGATTCACACTGCAGGCGGCGTCGAGTCCAGTAAGGGGGGGGGTCAGCCAATGCTGGACTTGGACTCAGGATCGCTGGGGAACCTTTTCTGGATCGGTGGGCCACCTGGACACCGGCCAGAGGATTCGGGTGCAGAGAGGTTAAGGATCGCAGATCTGGAGGACACCAGAGTCCTGGGTGTTGGTTTCTTGTGGACAGAGCCACTTTCCTCTGGAGTTCTGGTCTTTCTCAAAAGGCAGGCAGTCCTCCCAGGGGTTGTGGAGTCTGCTGACTGCAGGACAGGCACAGGTTCTTCGCAACTTCTTCGAGGGCTGCAGAAAGGCTACTAGGGCTGGGGTCAAGTCAGTGGGCGTTGACAGTCTTCTCTGCACTGTCTTCTTTGTTATTTTTCTTAGGTCGGCAGAAACTACTTTCAGGATCGGGGGGGGAGCCACCTAAATACAATACTAAATTTAGGGGTGTTTTAAGGGAGTGACAGGTAGGGGCAATGGGCACCTTACCTGGAGTGCCTACACCCTCAATTATGCCGCCGTCCTGTGGAAGGAGGAATAGTCCTAGCCCTAATTGGAGGAGTCACACCTCCCCCCCACCCCCACACAAGATGGCGGGGACTGAAAGATGTGCTATGCCTTGCCTCCTACCCCTATTCTTCCTAGCTTTTCCTGCCCAAAGTGGGGGGGGTCCATACCGATGGCTACCATCTGCTGGTCGCATTACAAAGGCAGCAGGCCTTTGAAGCTTCCCTCTCGAGCACTGTGTCCATCCTGAGGGAGGAGGGGTGACACCTCCACCCAGGATGTTCTTGGTTTCTGGTCCCAGAGAGCGGGGGCACTCGACCCAGGGGTCTAGAAACATGTCTCGTGGTGGCAGGCTGTCTAAAGCCAGTATGTGACCACAGCAGGGTTGGTAGGTTTTCAGGGGGCACCTCTGAAGTGCCCTCAGAGTTCATGTTTCAATAAATCCCACATTTGCATCAGTGTGGGTTTATTGAGAGTAGTTTGGTACCAAACAGTCCTGTGTTCAGAGAAGCCATCATGGTGCTGTGGACCTAGAGTTGTCGAATTTCCAGCCCATGCCCGCTCTATGGCTTCTCTGGCACTTACAATATCTAAGAATACACTTGAATATTATAGGGGCATATCTGCTTACACAGATATGCCCACACCTGTAATATAGTGCACAATGTCTTAGGGCTGTAAGGCCTGCTAGAGCGGTGATTTACCTATACCTTAGGAAGGGCTAGTTGGCATGGCACACAGACAATGTCCCATGTCGACTTTGTCGTTTTGTCTGCACCAGGGCATGCATGCTGCAGTGGCAGTCTGCATGGCCTCGCTGAGGCGTCCTTAAGGGACCCTCTTCAGGCCGAAAGCCCTAGGTACTCGGGTACTATTTACTAGGGACTTACAAGGGGCCTGAAGGGCCAATTGAGTAACAATTTTAGGGAAGACTCACTGGCACAGGGGACCTGGTTGGCAGGGACCCAGTGTACTACAATCAAAACCACATCCTTCCCCAGACAAAAAGTGGGGGGCTAGCCATATCAAAAGAGGTACTTTCTCACACCTTTCCACAGCAGGGTAGATGGATTGAAAATTTACTGCCATGCCCATGCAATAATTTTTCAAGGCAAAGCACACTGCACTATGTTTTTTGGTGCACTTTACAAATCTGTGAGAACTAGTTTCCTAGCTCTTGCACACTCTACACCCCATCTCCTATAAGAATGGTTTTAGATTTTTTCAGCACCTGGATTCGCCTAGGGTTTGCCACACTCTGATCAGTTATATTAGAGGGTCTTTAAGCATCAGGAAAAGATACTGTCGATCAAATATGGTTGCATTGTTTTAACAACTGTATTTTGGCTAGGCCAGAACCTGGTTTGCTGAGTTCCGGAAAACTCTGCTCCGTATAGCGGAGTTTTTCCCCCACTCGCAACGGTAAGTTGGCGAGCAAGGAAAATCCAACACTAGACTGCCCGCTTAGAGAAATCTCGCTGGGAAGCAGTCGCGGATGGTCACTACCGCTCACGTGGAGAATGCTTCCGTTCGCGTTGAGGAAGCTGCTGCTTGAGTAGAACTTTTATTCAAGCGGCAGAAAGAAGCTGCACCCTCTTGCGCTGCGTGTGATGCCGTTCGCGCTGATTTTACATTGCAGGGCAAATACCCGGCGCTAAAAATCAGTGCGAACAGCATGAAGTAACACTCCGCTGCTCGCGGAACTCCACGTAGCTTGGCGGAGTTTGTCACTTCACGGAGTTCTGCGTAGCGGAACTCCGCGCAGGCCTAATTTTGGCACTTGAGCTTTTATTGTTTTGTTAGTCTTAAACAAAGATTGATATTTTTTATACAGAGATTATATTTGCTATGTAACTTGTTATGCTATTAACTGGATTGTGTGCATACTGTATTTATGCTGACCTTTAATGGCTTTATAGCTGAATGAAGTTTATGACTGACATAATTTTGTTGCTGGTTCATTAATGAATATTTTAACCAGCTACGCTGCAAACGCTTGCCATGATGAATTACATCAGTTTCCCTGCACACTGCAAGACATCCTTAAAATGCCTACCTCTGCTGTCAAGCTAGTCCAGGTGGGGTGACTGTCCATATATTAGGCTTAAATGAGGGTAGACCTGGATCTGACAGATAGGACATGCTTATTGAAATGCACTTAGTGCATCTATGTAAAGCAAGGGCAGAAAACATCCACAAAGGCCATGAATAGTAATCATGTAGAGAAGAAACGGACTGTGGAATGAAACAAGAGGAACACAAAATCCCTCATGCTGCGGTCCTTCGTAGCACCATTTTAAACATTTGCATACCAAGTCCTTGATACTTTGTCTTATCTCCATACATTTCACTAGTGTTTGTAACCACCCTGGAACATCAATACATTGAATTTGTTTATATTATCATTAAAATTCAATTCTGAAACTGTATTCCTAGAGCATAATGCATGGCAATTGTATTAGATCTGAATAATGACGTGTTCTTAAACTAAGTCAGTCATTCCTCTTGTCCATATTGGTACTCTGTTCGACTTGTGTATTTCAAATGCAAAAAACAATGGTACACAAAATTACACTATGTTATATAGGTGTCAATGTCTAACATGCAAATCAGAGCAATACACTGCAACACGAAGACGTGAGAGTAAACACAAAACCTTAATATGGGAGATAAACTTTGTGGCACACGATCAGGTCAGATTTTATAAATACAATGCTACTTTTGGTAGACCAATATTTAAAATATAAATCCAATTGAGCAATGTATCAGAATACAAGAATATGTCCACCCTTCCAAGAAGCCAGTCAAGCCACTGGCACTTAAAACACAAGCATTGGCAAAACATGTTTGAAAGTTTACATAATAACTTAAAAAAAACAAATAAGCACAAAGACTAGGCCAGCGCTGCCCATGTCAGCCTTTTTTTTTTTTTTTTTAAAGCAGGTTTGTGGCAGGCATCATGGATGAGGAAGAAAACAGGGCAGGTAGGGAAAAGCAAGCGGTATGACACAAACATTGTAGGGAAGGATGGGGGTGGGAAACAATGCCAATGGGATAGAGCAACAAGGAAAACTGGAGAGTGTGAGAGGCAACAAGCACTATGGGAGGGACAATCGGGTAGACAGGACAACGGGAGCAAGCCAACATGGACAACAAAAATGAGGGTGGTGGAGGGCACATAAACGGGAGAAACATGGAGTGGGGAGAAGCACAGGAGGGAGACAACTTAAAACCAGATACACTATGTACAGTGCTTAAACACAAAGAGGCACATAAGGGAGACAGCCTGCAAAACATGCATTCTTATAAGTTATTAAACAAAAACAAGGAACAAAAAATGGAGCACCCAAAACGCGAGCGACGGAAGGGCACAAGTACTTGGGTCATGCTCCAGGGGAGGGCCAAACACAACAAAAGGTAGTAACGGACACACTAGCTGACAAATGAGAAGCAAACAAATGAGTGACAAAGGCAACAAATGGTAAGCAATGGGCAGGCTCTAAGCCTACAGTATGTTAGCCAAGTGTCTCACAAGCATCTGTGCATGCACTGTCTCAGGCAACCCCTAAAAGGATGCAGAATTTCTGCAACACGCAGAAAATCTCAAACCGTATCACAGATGGGGAAATTACGATTGCTCAATTCGAGTCTTACCAAGGCAACACCTCTAACCTTTACCTTTCTATTCAAGATAAGATCTGTGTTCAGTAAGACATTCGATTGCACGTACCAAGGGATATCATAAGCAAACGGAGAAAAGCCATTAAGCAAATAGCTTCTGCATACACAAGACCACTAGGTAAGTGATTCATTTTCTGCAGTAAGCATGACCAAGCAAACCATGACTGCCTAAAATAGTAACTGCACAAAAGATAAATAAATTAGATGTTCTGTTGCCTTTAGAGAACATTTTCGCTTGAGGAACTCGTCAAAGTTTAAAACCGTATTGGCCCATCTAAGAGTATCTTCACATACAAGTAGTTTTTCCCACCTTTACTTCACTTTCACCTATATCATTTTGAGCTAGAGGAATAAAGGGACACTGCAGAGGAGAGAAAATTATCTTCCCCATTATCCTTTAAGGCCTTAATCTAGTGTTAGGATGGTTAGTATCCTTTTTTTTCATGTGTTTTTTTTTGTTGTTTTTTTATGTTTTTATTTAGAAAGTCCGTACAGTACATCTGAGTTCAAAGATATCAAGCAGAGACAGCAGAGATATTGATCAATACGGCAAGTTAAACAGACAACTTTGCTTTCAATATATAGCATACTTCTTACTACAGAGAGTTACAATACAGGAGCAAATGTACAGTCAGCTGAGGTACCTTACAATATAAATCACTGAAAAAATGGGGTGAAGTGACACCCCACTCCAGGCGCACTGCTTTCCATCGGGCCCGAAATACATTGGGTGATGAAAATTATTACTTGAGGAGTACCTATGTAACACACCGTGCTCTAGAACAAGGCCCGTATCGGCATGTCTACCGCATTAAGGAATGAATGGAAAGATAGAGCGTCTTTCATGTGACAGGACGATGATGGAAAATATTGAACAAAATGTTAATGGCATTTACATAAAAACTTAGGTTTAACTGGAACAATTGTGGCATATTTGTTACACACGATGGAAAGCAGTGCGCCTGGAGTGGGGCGTCACTTCACCCCATTTTTTCAGTGATTTATTCTATACACGTGGCACGGGCAGTCCACGATACCGGGCCAGCACGCTTACAAATGAATACCTAAGAACTGTTGACTAAACTTGGAAAGATTGGTGTGCACTCTGTCATTCCCTTTCATTTAGTACCTTACAATATAACATAGTATATTGCGAGACTGAAAGGGCTTTTTTTGTCAAATGGTACAGCCAAGCGAATCCCAACATGACATACCAAAGTTGTACAGCTATGGAGCCATAAAAGCAGACCTAAGAGACCTTTGTATGTAACGCTACACGACCATTCGCCTCCATGAGTATTATGTCGGAGCAGGGAGGACTCCCCTGCCCTCTTCATTGTCCTTAGCGGTCCTATAAATTGTATAGAGCTCCCAGAAGTTCTTGGGGCGGTTGCGTGGTGGGAGGAGTTCACTATAATTTTCCGTCTGCGTGCAGCAGTATACCATGTCTCTCGACCAACTGACCACGGTAGGGGTCGGGCCGTGGGACCAGCATATAGCCACCCTACGCCTCGCCATGAGCAACCCCATGTCTGTTAAGCATCTGATCGATTTGGGTAAATGTTTAGAGTAGCCCAGTAACGCCAGTGCGGGGTCTGGAGTGAGTCGCTCTTTTACAATTTCCCCCAAAGTTTTAAAAATTGCAGCCCAGAAATTAGCAATCCCCGGGCACAACCATGACAAGTGATAGAAATCAGCTGAAGTGGCACCGCACCTGTCGCAATCCGTGGTCTCCCTCAATCCGTACCTATGTAACCTTTCAGGGGTGTAGTATACTCTATTCAGAAATTTAAAGTGGATTCATCGGTGCCTGCCATTTAGTGATATGCGTTTTGTGCTTTCGCAACAGTACCTCCACATTTCGTCATCAATATCCCTCCCCAAATCTGTTTGCCAGGCAAGACGAGCTTTAGTATAATGGTTTGCACAAGATTCCTGTGCCGTTTTGTATAACCTGGATACCAACCGTTCTGGCAGTTCTGTTTTTATCATGGTAGTGAGTGGAGCAACCTCGGGTGGCTCAGCAAAATCACCCCCAAGTATGTCCCTTAACGAGTGCAGGATGGTTAGTATCCTGTCAACATTCTGTGGGAAACAGAGAAATTGTCCACTCTGTCCAACATACCATTTGACCACTACCACCATGACAGAATCAAAGCTGTTCTTTAGCAGAGAACAGTACTGTAGGAATGTTGAGAATTTTTGGCAAGAAATACACACACGCAAGGAAATGGTGTACAGACTAAACAGCTTTTATCAAGTTGTGCAATGCAAGCCCGTAAGCAGTCCTGAACATAAGTGGTACCATCAGCTTGCAATAACCATCTCAGCCAATTCAGAGCAACCACAAGGAACCTGCTTCTTTGGTTTAATTTCTTTTAAAGCACCACCTGCCACCTCAGACAGCACTATAAGGCTAGAAGGTTAAAAATCTACAAACGTAGAGAATTTACTTGTCCAAACAAAATCTCATTCTACGACAAAGCAGGTAAAATAGGAGCAAACAGAGACATTCTGAGTCTGGAACGCACAGCTACTTTTCACAACATTTATAACTCTAAAGTGCACTCTCGCTCTTAAATACCCTTCAAGAAGCATGACAAAAGACATCCGCCACATGACCATGGAAGAACACGGTGCCCATCATTGATGAAAGTTAATGGCAAGCATCTACATCACTCAAACAAATCTGGTTTAAATTACTTTCTATAAAATTCTTGCAAGTGGACACTAAACATATTTTAGTTTCCAATCTAAAGTACTACTGTAAGAGGAACAGAGCCAGAACAAGAAAAATAATTTGAGACTACTTAACACCCAGGTTGCAATTTCATTAATTAAATTCAACAAACAATTGGATGATCATTTCCCAATATGCCACAGATCAAGCATTATTCAGTTTATACCTTCAAATATTAGGCATTAAATAAGCATTTCCAAACGAACAAAGTCAAGCACTGAAGAGCCAGGACAGGTGTGTACACTTATCTGTGTAGTACATAAAGCAAAAACTATTGATGCAAGCTTCTGAAGAGATCCAAGTATGGACGCCCACCTTAAACAAGCATTGGCATAGCCAATAGGTCTCGCCTTTGGGACCTTATAAGTGTTTAGTTATCCAGCACAATATCCTTGGTGCAACAACATCAACTGTTGCATGGCTAAACACTTATAAGGTCCCAAAGGCGAGACCTATTGGCTATGCCAATGCTGGTTACTAAACCAGTTACCATGCACTCTGCATTTGTCTTGTTTACGAAGAGGAATAGTAAATGTGACAGTGGGGTGGATGAGCGTACTTTTCCAGTGTAAAATAGTCCTTCAAGCATTACAAAGCAAGCATAAATAATGCAAAGCAAGAAGGCTGAATGATACACCGAACAGCCAGTAGGATGATGGTGACAGATACTCCTCAGGGATGACCCGAGATGCTACAGACCATGACTGAAGCAGGAGGCCGAAAGATGTGGATCAGAATAAGCCAATGGATGAAAGAGGCTAACCTAAAGATCAAATATTTTAAGCAACAAGACTTGGGTACACTTGCAAAGTAATCCCAGATGTTAAAAAAAAGACTAACTTGGCCATCAAATTGAAGTGTTAAAGTCACCTACAGTGACTGGGCCTCTGTGGTAAATGACAGTATCCAGGAAAAGGCCCCAGTAGATCTTTCAGTTCTGGTTATCATTTGCATTTTAGTACACCTGTAAAAAGTAGGACAAAAATAAACCCAAAAATAACATACTGGAAGATCAAGGAAGAATGCCAGGCCTTCTACACAAGTGAAACATCATTCCAAATTAGGCAAAAGCTATATGTCGAAACCAGTCCAGAGTTGCTTGTGGTCCCTTCTCAAGGGGGCCTCATTTGGCAGTCCAGGATAGACTGTTCCCATGAGGAGCAGGGTCAGTACTGATTTGTCTAAGGCGTGCCTCTGTCCAGAGTGGTGAACAGTGGCATAACAAGACTTTAGTCCATCCTCCCCCCGCCCCCAAATCAAGGTACATGGAGTGCCCCCCCCCCCACTGCCCTCCTCAGGGCTTAAAAAGGAGCTCTCGGGTCAGGGTACTGTTCTGATGTGGCCCCTAGAGCTTGCCCCCCCCCCCGTACCATGGTGGGCCTATGTTACACCACTGGTGGTAAAGTGAGTGAAAAACGATGGGTTGGAATGCTACCCAGAGTGATGCCATTGGTTAGACCATTTGCAAGCAATACGCCCATCGATCACTATTGGTGATTTTGAAAACCATAGGCAGACACACTTCACACTCAGAATGGGTCCACCATGTGCTGCTCAAAACTGTTTGCCTTGTAAAATACTACAGATTTTAAGGCATTTTGTGAACAGGTAGCCCAAAAATAAAAAAATATATATAAATAAATCACACAACACAAACCACAAACACACAAAATCTAACTGCCATGAAAATAACAGTTTACCAAGGCCTACTAAAACGTGAGTAACTAGAATGAAGTTACCTTCCTCCACAGGCTCTCTACCTCCATCCTATACCCTTGAATCCAGTGTTCGACAAGCGAAGAAGGTAAGACAAGTGTGAAAATAAAAGCTCTGTGGCATCAGATACACACCCGCCAGTATTAGTAAGGTAAAAAGATCAGTTTTTGGTTGAAATACAAATTAAGGCAGACCTCTCAAGTCCATATTTGTTATTTGCAGCCTGTTAATTCTAGTCCTCATTTAATAAAAGTGTAAACAATACTCCTGTGTCTGGACCGCCACCCTCCAGCCACAGGAACTCAGGCATTGAACTTCCACTGTCTGGAAAGCGGTCATCCTCCTGCAGCGTGTGCAATGGCAAACCAAGGGCATCCAAAATGGCTCCCACTGGTTTCAGTATCAGAGAAACAGAGCCCTACTACACAAACATGCACTCCACAATCACACAGAATGTCAGTGCAAGGCCCTGGACTTTCACATCACAGGAACTATACACGAGCGGGGGGCCAGTAGGGAACACTTGTACCTACTCATAAAAAGGTCTGGTAAATTATGCGAGATTAGGAAACATGATATACTGCCACCAGCACCTTGTGTGAAGCCAGACAGTAATTCTCTGACCACTATAAGGGTATGCCTCTCCAGGTCACAGGACAAGTCCTAGACCTCACCGTCAGGGGCCAAGGCCTCTGCACACACGCTAGATTAGCCAGGGTCCCTAACATAAGCCAGGATACCAGAAACTCATGCAGTCGGGCACTTAGCGTAGGGGTCCCTGCCCATATACCATGTAGGTTGACATGCCATTCCTAATAAAATCAATCTTACTGGTAGAAAGCCCAATTCAAGCTTCGATCAAAATCCTTAAGTTAGCAGTTTTTCATGTGCAAATAATGTTTATGTTCTACATCCCCTGATTGAGCGCACTCTCAAAAAGAACTCACCCGTTATGTCCTAAAACACTGCATAACAATCAGACCTGGCCTTAAAACTTTCAGTTGTCCACTCTTTCAAATGACCTCACTCCTTGCCTAGGGTGACCAGAATGTTAAAGCCAAAGATTTCACGAACATAGAAGGACTACAGTTTTACTTCAAGCGAGCGCACAGAATGACAGCGCTCCTCAGCAGAGAATTACAGAACAGGCAGTTAGAACATACATAAAAATGCAATTTTTAAACCCAGTAGCTTGCCTGTTAATTAAATTGCTTTCTTGAAACAACTGCTAACTATCCCTGCTTTGTAAAGTATAAAAAAAGCACCTCCCACAGTTTTCACTCGCCCCTTGCTAAAAACCGGGACAGAAGCTACATTTCCTGAAATCTGCCGGGACAGCAGGTGAAAAACCGGGACAGTCCGGGCAAAACCGGGACGCCTGGTCACCCTATCCTTGCCTTCCTCCTGTGCATGCCTGGGCCGAGTGTAGCATAAACAGCGCTGCATGGTTTTGTTTTTATTCTGTTTCTGCAAATTGCCTAACCACATTTCATAGTTCACAACCATCCCTTCTTTAAAGCCATAACCAATTTAATACGGAAGCTCCACGCGCGACCTCATATAGCCCCTAATTGTTACACAAAGACAGGGGAGGCATTGAATGGTTTCCTTTGGAACACAAGATAATCTTAATAGCCAACAATAACCACTTTAATCACTAACCTTGGGTTCCAAGTAACGTGTTACTTGCCATGAAGCGCTTCAATACCTCCTTCAAGGATAGTAAGCGCTATAGAAATTTGACAAGCACTACAAGTCCCAGAATGCAAAGTTAAACACTGGATTAGCTAAACTACTCATAAATGAAGTCTGAATGGGAGAGGGAGAGCAGTTTCAAGCTCCCCTTTAAAATGCACGGATCAGAATAATAAAAAAATTAAAAAAAATGCCATTTACTGAAAGAAAAAAATAAATAAGACGATGGGACACAAAGCGACCTGTCTGTCGCCCACGTAAGTAAGGCAGAGGTGTTTAAATTAAGGCAACGAAATAGAGACAGGGAAACTTGAGGGACAAAAACCAGACGTTGGCCAAGTACTAGTGAATTCGCTCATCTAAGCCGACACGAGTTGCCCCTCCCAACCCCCGATGCCAGATATGAAGATAGTTCAAATTCCGCAAGTTTAGAGTTTCTACAACACACCAGGGGCGCGGCAAGCCTCAAACAGTTGTACCAACACCCAGACACCTGTGAGGAGGCCTCAAACAATCAACAGGGTCTGCCCCTCAATAGCACCCTCCCACCAAAAAAGTCGACGCCTCCTAATGAGTTTACCTGCTAAAATAAAATTATGGAGATCAGATTTAAGTGAATTTAAAATAGCGGAAACCGCCGACAGAGAGACGAAGAGGGCACGTTTTACGGGTGAAAAGATTTATTATTAATTTCATCGAGAGGAGAGTGGCTCCCGGTCTGGTTTTCGAGGCCTGGCCGGTCATTTTGCAGTCTTGCGCGCAGCAGTTCAGTAGCATCACAGTGAGACCTGACCTCAATCCGTCAACATCCACGTCCGGGGCTCACCACGTCCTCCCAAAAACCAATGTAAGATCTCTATTCACCCCAAAATGGCCACTTTAACTGTTGAAATATCAGTTGAAAGCTTCTCGCCTTGTGTAGTTCAATGACATTTTCGACCGTTCATTAAAATAAACCAGGGTGTGTGCGCGTTCGTTCCAGAATGGGAAAGTGAAAGTCCGAGAACTACGGCCTGCACGAGGGGGGAGAGACACTGCGTGGGGCACTAAAAAGCGGGCAGCTGTGTGGACGAAGGCTTTCCTGTGGCGCATGGCGTTTACCTTGCGGGAGCGAGCGCGATAATTGCTAACATATGGCACTGCTGCTCGCTCCCGCAAGGGAATCGCCAAACGTGCACGAGGGCTCATTGGGAACAGTGCAAAACATGCACGAGTTCCCAATAAAGCCCGGAGCGATTCCAAAAGGTCTCCAAAGCAGCGCTTGCGTGCTGCTAGGCGAGCCCTAAAAACGGGTCCAAGTGCAACAAGCATTGGCATAGCCAATAGGTCTCGCTTTTGGGACCTTATAAGTATTTAGTTATGCTGCACAATATCCTTGGTGCAACAACATCAACTGTTGCTGAAAAGGAGGAGGGAATATTAATTCTCACAGGCGCAAAAGATATCGGCGCTGAACCAAATAGCGTGAACAGTATGCAATTTTACACAAATATCAGCGGTGCTACAGGTGGGGGAAAATATCCCTTAAACCCCCATAAGCAAAGGACCCAAAGATCCTAAACAATGTTAAACAAAGTTCCTATGCACACGCAACCAGTGAAACAGATATATAACTCTGTTCTTAAATTTCATAGAAGAGAAACAAATCTTGGCAACGTAGTTCATTTAATGTGGATTTTCTTGCATGACCAGCCAACGCGCGTTTCGTCAGTGGGTGAAAACCCCTCGACTTCTTCAGGGCTTTTCTGCATTCATATCAAAACTCCCAATCTCTCCACCAGTTATAATTCCAACCCGGTTGGGTATATAGCTGTCTTCTAATCATATACAAAAATTAATTCTCCAATCTCCGGCTCTAAAAATAATCTGGTCTGTATTTCTTTGATCAAAACTGCAAATCGTCAAGAAAAGGTGCTCATAGTCCGAGTGCCGACTAAGACAGATAAAGTAGCGAGATAAGCCGTCTGGTGTGCAGTATTGTCACAAGGCGAGTACGCCAGTGCGTCCCAAAGTGTTCTCGAGTAAGGGTGAACCGGAAGGCATGGCTAAACACTTATAAGGTCCCAAAGGCGAGACCTATTGGCAATCCAGTGAATCTAGTGAGTGTTAGAGCTGTGCAAGACAGACAGATGGGATGCAGGGGAGCAGTAGGGTTCTCCATTAAACGATGACGTTTAATCTTTTAATATGCAGTGCATGTTGTTCTTGTAATGAAACCTCTTCGAAACGAAGAGAAAACGCCTCTGTAAACCCCTGATGTGCTTTTTCGCCCCTCTTTCTATAATCTACTTTTGTGTTAGAAGTCCTGCCCTTGCAACACCTCTTTCTACTAATTCCTACTCACACCAGCCACTCTTCTGGTGACAGCCTCCCACACAAGATAACATGCTGGCACTATAATAATAGTAAGTGTGTACCAAATTAACTCATCGCTGATCGGCAAACTTCCCACTTGACAATACAAGCTACGCAAATCTCTCCTATAGAGCCCTACCACACTAAACACTTATTATTTAACGTTTCTACCTTCCAGTGATAACCTCCCACACAAGATAAAGAACTGGCACTAGACTATTTCGTTCCTGGTTATTTTCATATTGCAGATCAGACAAGCTTCACATTTGAATACACAAGCTATGTATCGGTCCTGTGTTGTTACATAACACATTAAACATACTATTTAACACTGCACAGTTTCTTAATTTCCAAGACAGCCAGGTTTCTGTGACATTGAAGAATTACTAGAGTTTTATACACTGCATATTGAAGATATCGATTTTAGTGCTTTAAACCGTAACCACCACCTTGTGTTGTGCATCTTTAAGCAAAAATACAGAAAACTTCACATGCACCAATCTAAAACTTGCAGAAGGATCACGACAAGAGGGGAGGCACTGAGGTGAAATGGTGTAGGTAGGAGTAAGGTCATTCGGGTCTAGGCAGCGGCCAATGCATTGTGGAATAAGTAGGGGCAGAGGTACTAGTTGTAGGTATGGATATAGGAGGGTATAAGTGGGGCATTGAAAGGGGGAGCACTAAATAGATATAGGTAGGTATAAGTGTATTACAGCATAGGTAGTCCTTAAGATAGTAGTGTATAAGTAGGGGCATATGAGGGTTTCAGTGGGGTATCGAAAGTGGGAGCCATAAAAGCTATGAGTAGATGTATGTGGCTTAGGGTTCAGGTAGGTATTTAGGTACTAGGGTACAGATAAGGGAGAAAGTAGTAGGGTGTGGGTAGGACAGAAGCGCTAATTAACAATTAGCAGTAGATGTGGAAGAAAATAGGTAGGGCTGGGGTTACTAGCATCTATGCAGACAACGGGAGTAAAGAAAATATATAGTTTTATATAATAATTAGAGAGTGGCAGTCGCCACTGTGTAGTTATAGTTAGGACCGGGTTTTTACAGGAAATCAATTCTTTGTTTTGCCAATAACTTAGGTACCATTAGACGGATCTTTATGAAACCTTTCAAAGAAGGGTTCATCGCCTCAGTTCCCTCAAGGAAATGGGAAAGTGAGAGGCAGAGAAGGTGGAGCAAAAGAGAAAGGGACGGGGCCAGGAGAAAGAGGGGGACAAAAGGAAGACGAGGAATGGTGACGAGGCAGAAGGAACATGGGGCGGGTGCAGAAGAGAATGGAGAGAAGAAAGGGACAGTGGACATGGGGCCCACGTGGAACAGCGATAAACAGTGAGAGGAGGTAATGTGAAGGAAAGAGGTGTGAGGCGTGGCAAGAGGTGGAGGAAGAGCTTCAAAGGGTGGCTGCAAAATGAGGGAGAGGAAAGTGAAATGGAGACGTTAAAAATAGAAAAGTTGAAGGAAGACAGGAACTATGGAAGAAGTATGGTAGAAGAAACTAAGTGGAAGACAAGAGGAGCACAGCATTGAAGTTGGAAGGCAACTGAGGGGAGAGACGGTGGAGGGGAATAGAGGAGACAGATCTAGGGCGAAAAGAGCCATGGCGAGCTGGAGTCAAGGGGGGGCAGGAAACGGCAAGGAGGTACTGCTGGACGGGGGAGAGAACAGAGGGAGAGGTGATACAGAGGTCCTGCGGAACAGAGGTAAAGGGCAAAACAAAACGTTGAAAGGGCAAGAGGGACAGGAAGTGGTCGAGGGGCTGCAAAAAGAGTCACTGGACACCGGAAGTCTCATAGTATTCATCCTCCAAGAGGGGTCAGTTAGGTGCAAGTGGCTGAGACCCTGCCGATGTCAATGAGCTGAGCACCACGTTTAAACGTTGGGTGACATTTATTGGATGGTGTGGCACGGAAGCACGCGGCACAATGCATTCTGTGTAACCTGCTGCCTCTTAAAAAGGATGGAGTCAGACAGGGGGGGGGGGGCCATTCAGATGACCAGAGGATGGACTGTGTTTGGAGGGGGGTCCGGTTTGCAAAGAGAGTGACCCTATTGAAGTCCACGGAGGCATTGCTTGTTAGGGGGTGACTGTACGTGAAAAGAGGGTACAGGCAGCCATCAAATGGGTGTGAGCTGACCGCTATATGCTAAGAGGGTTACAGACAGTTATGAGGTGGAGGTGCGATGGGGCTGTGAGGTAGCTGTCTGAGGGTAAAAGGAGATGAAGGACGGGGTGGGAGGAAAGAGAAGCATTGGGTGAAAACAGATTAAAGATAAGAGAGGGCGCTGCAGCTCGGGGCGGGCGGCGCACAAGCTGCGAGACGTGCTCTGTGGTGGGGGAGGGGCATTGAAGCGAGGCGCGCGTGACGGCAAACGGAAACCAGGAGTTGTATGCGCGCGCCGCGAAAGTGCATCGCGATCCACCTAATGACCCGTGACAGGAGGAAAGACAGATGGCGGCTGCGCGCGTGCACGCAAGCTTGAGGCCACCAAAATGCCTGTGGTAGCACTTTGAAAACCCGCTTTCTAAATGTCTCGCAGAGCAACGCATGCGCTGGCTCAGGCGAGACCTAAAAAAGAACATTTTTCTTAAGCATTTTTCCAATGTGTGCGGTGTACAACTTGAGACTTATTCAAAAACCAATTCAAATGGATGCTTTGCAGAGAGTGTTTGCAAATACATCATAACTGCCCACAACTATGTCTTGCATTACCTTTTAAGGCAAAGTTCGAGCACAAGCATTTACAGGGAAAGATCTGAGATTGTGCAGATAATGCCTGAATGTAAGAGTATTTGCTCCTCCTTGATTGACGTTTTCTATAATAGTCCACAAAAAAATGTCATTCAATTTGTAGAAAAGCTCTTTATTTTATTATTCTTTTTGTATTTTCATCTTGAACAAAACTTAATCGGTTACATCTTCATTAATTCAGGTTATTATGTGGAATACATTGAAATACTGTAGCAGCCGACACGTGTTTCGCCCTATACAGTCAGTGCGACCAGGGCTCTCTCAAGGCTGTAACGGATTTTTGTTAAACAGTATTAATCAATGTTAAACGTGGAACCGAGTGTAAACACCCCACAAGTGCATAGTGTGGAGGGGGCGGACATAGTGACTATATCAGAAGGTAGAATTTCATTAAAAGTGCCGTGTCTGAAAGACCCAAGATATAATTCCACAGAGATGGGCAAGTCTAATAAATATAAAAGGTATAAAGAGAGAACCTTGATTTCAAGTAAAGAAGAGAAGAGAATGTTAACTAAAAACAGAGTGGTGGCATTTCAGTCCTGGCAATGCAAATTTTTGAAGAATTTAAGCATGATTAACAGTGATTGCATGCGGATATTCCAGGTTAATTTAAACTTTAGGATCTCTTCTAAGGATTAGTTAAGAATATTCTGTTAAGTGACTAAACTCTTTATTTAAGGTGTGTCCATTAGGGACTTTAGCATTGTCAAGTTAGGCTATACCACTAGTGTGTGTAGTTACATACTGTAGGTGGGTGCCAAATACAGCAAGGTAATCTAGCTAGGTAGGTACCTTATTGAGTAATGAATAAATTCCTTTGTTGAATAAAGTTAGTTGTTTTTCAGGTGAGCATCTTTGATATAAAATTCTGTAAGATTCTATTAAGGTGGAAGAAGGAAAACAAACCTAAGAAAAGGAAACGACCATTCAGTATCTCTATGTTTATTAAAATCTATTAGTACGATTCATTTCTAACCATCTCTATTATTTGTCCATGTAATTCACTTTCTACATGGACAAATGTTGAACTTTGAACACTCCAAGATGGCGTTCAACCATCCTAAGACTTTCCTCCAATTATGAGCCTAGCGGTTCCTTTATTTAAAGATTGCGCTCGAGCTAAACGCTGTAACACCCACGCGCCGCAAACGACTACGGGAATGACCCAGGACTGCCACCCCTAAACAAGCTCCAGTAAGTCTGCCCTGCCACTGCCTCGCACACAGTTTTACTAGAATAAGTCTGCCCTGCCGCTGCCTCGCACACAGTTTTACTAGAATAAGTCTGCCCTGCCGCTGCCTCGCTTATCGTTTTTACAGAAGATAATGTCACTCAGGAGATTAGGAGACTCGAATGCCAAAACAGTACAAATTTTCTAAACCGCCCTTCTTATATGATGAGCCGCGGATATGACCTCCCGACGTCTTAAATGCGATGCTATGCAATACACTTAGTCGTATGTTATAACTTTTTAGAATGGACCCGCTTAAATACTTAGCCCCATTATGTGTTACTTTGACGCTGGAAGATATCTTTTAGTATGGATACGCCTAAATGAATAATTAACCTATACGGGCTGTTTTTACGCTGGAAGATTAGCATTTCACCCGCATCATGTGAGCTTTTTTTGGCTTGCCAACTTATCGAAATTTGTTCCATCTGCATTATGTCGTATCATTCTGGGTTAGTACCCGTATCCATGAAGAAAGTGAATTACATGGACAAATAATAGAGATACAGTTAGAAATGAATCGTACTAATAGCTTTTAATAGTCAGAGATACTGAGTGGTCTTGTTTCCTTTTCTTATGTTTGTTTTCCTTCTGTTCTCTTTACATCTTCCACCTTAATATAATCTTACAGAATTTTATATCAAAGATGCTCGCCTGAAAAACTACTAACTTTATTCAACAAAGGAATTTATTCATTACTCAATAAGGTACCTACCTAGCTATATTATCTTGCTGTATTTGTCACCCACCTACAGTATGTAACTACACACACACTAGTGGTATAGCCTAACTTGACAATGCTAAAGTCCCTAATGGACACACCTTACCTAAAGAGTTTAGTCACTTAACAGAATATTCTTAACTAATCCTTCTGCATGACTAATAGAAGAGATCCTAAAGTTTAAATTAATCTGGAATATCCGCATGCAATCACTTTTAATAATGCTTAAATTCTTCGAAAATTTGCATTGCCAGAACTGAAATACCACAACTCTATGTTTTTAGTTAACATTCTCTTTACTTGAAATCAAGGTTCTCTTTACACCTTGGTATTTATTAGTCCTGCCCATCTCTATGTGGAATTATATCTTGGGTCTTTCAGACACGGCACTTTTAATGAAATTCTACCTTCTGATATAGTCACTACGTCCGTCCCCTCCACACTATGCACTTGTGGGGTGTTTACACTCGGCTCCACGTTTGACATTGATCAATACTGTTTAACAAAATTCCGTTACAGCCTTGAGAAAGCCCTGGTCGCACTGACCGTATAGGGCGAAACACGTGTCGGCTGCTACAGTATTTACAATGTATTCCACATAATAACCTGGATTAATGAGGATGTAACCGATTAAGTTTGTTCAAGATGAAAATACAAAAAGAATAAAATAAAGAGCTTTTCTACAAATTGAATGGAAGTTTTCTGTGGACCATTATAGAAAACGTTAATCAAGGAGGAGCACATACTCATACTTTTTCGCAAAATTAACTAAGTGAGGCTGGAAAGGTCCAGTGCGTCGAGTGAATCTCTTCCACCTATTCAAAAATTAAAATATTGGGCATTTTATCCCGGATCAGGATCCCTGGACCTTCCGCATTATTGGGAACAATGTCTGAATGCAAGTTTGCACCGACGTCTTTTGTTATCTTGTCATCTGAAGTTACTATCCACATTACATGCAGTTGCCACAGAAAGTGTTCAGGAACAAACAAGTACAATGAGAGAAATTAAGACAATACTCATTGCCTTGCTGTCCTGGATTCTTTCAGAAACCTTGTCAACATTAAGGACCCTGCATTACTAGGACCCGCTCACTCTGTACAACAGTAACCTGGCATTCCTTAACATGTGCAAGTGGTTCTTGGCTACATTCTGTAACTGCTCACATTGCAGTCCTTTGGACCCACACTAAACACCAGCTGCTGGTCTGCACACACATGCTCATGTATAGCCTCAGTGTTCTTAGACTTTTATTTTTTTTTAGAACCTTTGCATTGTTTTTCCAACTAGTATATGTAAAAATCGGTACTAGTCAAGATTCTAGCGAGGATCCACTCCAAATTGTAAAGAGCAAATTTTAGTGTTCAGAAAAATTGGACACAGAGCTGCAGGAGTTCAAGTTGCAAAGAAACTCCATCCACAGTATCTTGAAAACATGGCTGCCATTCCCATTCATTAACTCAGATCTGTCCTCCGTTTTTAGGGTTCTCCTGCACAGCGCTTGCAAAATCTTTTGTAAATAAAACAAGCATTAGCAAAGCCAATAGGTCTCACCTATGGGCGAGCTATTGGCTTTATCAGTCAGGTGGGGTGGTGAAAGAGGGAGGTTGTGGGTGGAAAGCAATACTTTTTTTTAAAATTAAATCAAAGGGCTATGACATTATAGTGCTTTTTTAAAGCAAAATGAGGGAGGTGCGGGAAAGTAAGCGACTGGGGTGAGGAATAGGTAGTATAGAGAGCAGCGAGTCTGGGAAGCTGCATCTGAATCAGTCAAGGAGGCCTTAAACAACATTACCGAGTGGACATGGACAACCTAATGGTTGAGCTAGTGGTGGGGATTGATGACTTACAAACAAAAAAAAGCCCTGCTGAAAAGAAACACTAAAATGAACAGGACTAATTCGAAATCAGGAAAAGCCCGATTACAAAAGTGCCATAAAGAAAAACAAGAAGATATTGGGGGAAAAAAGAAATGCGTATTTAATTATAAATAAAGTCATGTTCAAACAATGGTAAAAAGTGTGCAATTAACTAGACAGTAATGTCTACAGATTAACCGGTCATAACACCAAAATATGGGTATGTAAAAGGCTTAAAAAAAACACAGAGTATTGAACATAGCAAAAAGAATTATATAAATAAAAAAGGAGAACTAATACCTCAATCACAGTGCGAGGCAGCGGAGGGACACTAATCAAAGCTAATTGATCTGCACTTGGTCCATGCGCCACGGAAAGAAAGGAAGGGAAGCTCATTTTTAGACACGAGTCTCGCAAGAGATGTGCATGCTCTCGCAGGATCGGCCTAAAATTTTTAAAATAAGAATCCCAAAAGGGCCATACAGTCCGCCCATTACTTACTATTTGTTGGCTTTCTTGTCCCTCTTATTTCCTTGATTTCCATTGGTTACTGCATGCGACTTCCTGTTGGTTTCCGATCTCCCTTTATATTTTCTCTGTAGCATGGACAAGTACCTCTTACTTTTGGGGTGTTCATCCACTGCTTTTGCTGCTGGAGCTACTTTTTTTCTTTGCAAACAAGAACTTTGCTACTGCATGTTTTTTTACCCATAGCTCTGCTTTTTCACCGCACTGTATTTATGCTGTAATGATACAGTAGGTTTCACCTACACAGCGCTTGTGAAATCTATTGTTTTTAATATAAACTTAAAAGGGGCTTATATCCAGTGTCTTCTCTCTCCTGGCTTTTCCTTGGATCCGTGCATGCCACTTACTTTTCCTGCATTTCTATTGACTGCAGAATATTTTCCTGCATTTACCAATGCTTGTTACCCATCTGCTTCTCTTATCAGTTTCCCGTATGCCTAAATACTGTTAACATCTGCTTTAGTGGAACTATATTTTCCCATAAACTGTTGTCTCCTCCTGCTTTTTCTTCTTGCAGCACATTTATATAGGGCAATTTATCACACGGAGATTAAGTGATATGCCCAGAATCACAGTATGTTGGGCCGTGGAGACTCGAACCAGGATCCCCAGCTCTCGCGTCAGCAGCTCTGGCCCTGTGCCACACCCGCTCCACTCCTGTGATACGTGAGGGAGGTCTTTCCTTTGTCCCTGACAGTGATTGATAAACAGCTTATTATGCATGACATAGGCAAAACCGATGCATTACCAATGCTTGTGGTTATCAGTGCTTCTTCGTACTTTTTATGATTTCTGCCAGTTTTACGGACTTTTGGTGCGAGCACAAAATTTTCTTCCAGCCATGCTGGAATCAAGCCTTGTTTTCATGTGTTCATGTTAGCAGGGTGACCCAGCATCGTTTACCTGGGTATGTTACATCACCCTCCTCAAAGCATTTAGCTGCCAGGTCAGACATTTACATGAAAGTGTCTCTGGTGTTTGCAGACACCCTGTGATCCTGCACGGGGGAAGTTATGAGACAATGGTCACAGAAACTAAGAAATCGGTCATCTGCTCAGAAGGAGAGAAATAGTGTCTGGTGATGGGGTAAGCTGCAGTTTTTCTGCGATAGGAAGAGTGGACTCCCAGTAGATGGACTGCTTTTTAAAGTCCTTCAGTAAACCTATTTTTTGCTGAGAGATCACTGGTAACAGTAAATAACAGCACTACGAAGTGGTCAACGCTAGCCGCGTCATCATGCCGCTTTTTCCCCCTTCACTATAAGCCTTGTTGCACAGCTGCTTGTGCTGCTGTGCAAGATCTAAAAAAAAAAAAACCTCTGACAAAGCCAATAGACCTATTGGCTTTGCCAAGGCTTGGGGGGCGGGGTGGGACGGGGGGGGGGGGGGAGAAGAGTGACTGAGCTGGGTTGAAAAGCTACAGATGAGAAAGTGACATTTGCTGCAACATCAACTGAGAAAATGACATTTGCAGCAATGTAAAGTAGAACAGTTGTTCCTAACCTTTGGTCCAGGGACCACTGGAGGTCTGCGACTGCTTAGAAAATTAAATAGTAACAGGCTATTAAAGTGTATAAAAATAAAGAAGCAAAATGTGAAACTGGAGGCTAAAATTAAGCTAGTTTCCACATATTGATTTGTGGGAGTGCATCAGACTAGACATAGCATGGATGATGAGTGGCCTCAATTGAATTTACAAAAGCTCCAACCTTCCCATTAAAACGTATATTTTTTTTTTTTGTGAATTCAACAAAATATTCCATAATGTGTATTTTTTTGATGAATGTTTGTTTCTGTATTTTTTGTGTATTGTTTTGCAACTCAAAATGATTGTAAAAACTTCCAGTAATGTTTTGGAGGGGTCCCGGGATTCTAATAATGATTCAGTGGGTGCCCACAGGTTCTAGTAGTGATTAAGTGGGGGTCCAAAGAAGTCAAACGGTTATGAACCACTGAAGTAGAATGAATCTGTAACATCTATAATTCATAAAGAGTCTCGTTCCGCTTTATAATTTTCAATTTATTGAAGGAAGAACTGGGGTGATAGCACTTAAGAGAAAACATAAAACCCTCAGGCATGGTCTCCAAGTACCCAAAAATGCTTTGCATGCACGCAACCCCAGTCTGCACATGTTCAACTGCACACAGGCTCATTTGTGAATCACTGGAGAGAGAAGCTCAGTAGTTGTGAGGAATTGCAAATGTGCATCACAGTTCTCGCCGAGACAGGCAGAGGAAGAATAACCAGGTCTATGGCAAGACAGTCAAGCAACTCCACAGAGACGTCACAAGAAGAAACAATCTCGTATGCCCGTGTGTAGGTTGCTCGGAGTTGCAGTACTGTTTAGCACTATGCACACACGGCCTTGCGCAGAAATTCTGAGAACTGTAGGGATTGTTTATTAGTGCACATCCACAGAATCTTTTATCAATATCTGAAAACGCAATGTTTTCAGATAAGGTCAGCCATAGCAAATGGAAATTCACTTGGCCTGTAGGGCTAGCTGTAGTGTAGAGGCACACCATTGAGCCCGGCCTCTAACCGTCAAAGAAAACAACAGGATGTTGTTGCCTGGAAAAAATAGATCACTACCACACTGTTTTAGCATGAATGGGTGTATGGCTCATCTGTCCCAAATGTTGAGACCTTTTAAGTTTAAAAACTCACCGGAAAATGATGTATTTACTAATGTGCATTCATTAACAATAGGGCTAAGTCACCTAATAAGAACACTAACCGTATGATTGGATAAAAAGACATTACCTGTAAAGTTTTATCACATCCGCCCACATGCTCTTTATTTACAAACACGTTTGGGACAGTATTTTGTCCAGTCATTTCCATCAGTATTTCCTGAATGGTCGTTCCATCCTCTAAAAGAAAATGAAATAATGTAAGCTATACTACAATAAAATCAAAAACCAAGCTATCATGCAACAAAACATGCTGAAGATACACATTTTCCAGTGCTTCACATCATCCCTCTTTCGCCCCAAGTAGAACAACAATATCGAGAAGCAATACTATTTCTTCACCATGGACACAATGGTCATCTTCACCACGGACAAATCCACACGAAGCTAGATACATCTCCAAATCACATAAAAAAAACCAATAAAAAAAAACCACATCAATGGCTAGAACATAGCGCACTCCCACAAAACAGTAGAATATGCTGTACAACCAAACGCAACCAACAGCAGGTGTACACATCCCCACACAACCTTCATGCTGGGCATACCAAACAGTTACACAATCTTCAAAAAATAATAAAACACCCACAACTACAAAAAGGCAAGAAAAATCTTTAACTATACTATAGCCACAGTTGGCCAAATTCCATGAAAAGGTTTACGTTAAGCAAGAAATAACTAGAATAAAGATTGAACCAAGAGATCAGTTCGAAGAGCTATAGAGAAAAGAAAGTAATTGTCAAGTACGACACCATCATACTCTCAAAACAGGAACATGGTAATAATGCTGGGTCAGGTAAAATAATTTCTGAAGTATGCAAGGGTAGGTAACATTTAAACACCAACATGTACATAGTGCTTGCCGGTCCACAAGAAACATAAAAATCTACAATGGAGGGCGCCCTAGTGTATTTTCAGAAAACAAAGTAGCTTGCATCAAACCCACAGCAATACCCTGGGAATGAGGCCAAATCTGAAATGACTAAGCATTCTTGCTCTTAGGAAGGTCACTTCCGTGAAAACACTAAGGAGCTCTACTCCATAAAGGAAGGAAAATATCTATCTAAGTGCAAGAAGGAAGGGCAGAAAAACACAGCAGCTTCTAAGGAACTGAAGGTGCAAAGGTTCAGACAGCATTCCGTAATGGAGGAGAGGTGTCTAATCAAAGTCTTGTACGGCACAGCTTATGTGGCAGATGACCAGACTGACATTTTAGAATGCATTTAGAGGGAAAAAGCTTTTTAAATACATCTATTTTTCTTTAAGGTCAGATTTTTCACAAAGCAGGAAAACACGCAAGTCGCATGACAAAGATTTTCTATTTGACACAAACACAAAAATAAACAACAGCTGCAGCTAATTTTGTAATAAGTGAAAATTGTCAAATATTCAGATAAAAGATGGAAAATAAATAACAGTAAAAAATTTAGACTGGTATTTGGTGGAGGAGGTGGGAGAACTTTTACAAATAGGAGAAATTAACAAAAATAACATGGTCAATCGCCTGCATCCCAATTTTAACCTAACCATAATAAAAGGCTGGTGGAGGACTTCTCTAATTTACTTCATTCTGTAAAGAAACGTAAGACTTGTTTCACAATTCATTTTGTTGTGTGACTAAAGGTTGCATTACTACAATTCCACTTCAATTACATTAAACTCTATACACCATCCCACAAATCGCATCCACTTCACCAGGAGACAGTCTAAACGTGAAAACACATTCATAAACTTATCCAAGCAGACCTGAACTTATGTCCAAACGACTGCTTCAAAACTACATCTAAGGTATTATACAATACACGGGCACAGATTCTTCAGGCTGCTTAAGAAGTCAACTCACTCATCTCGTCCCAAAATCGGTTTCCAGGGCTCCAGATATTGAGCTAGCTGCAAGCCTGTTTGCTGGTAAGATCAAACCAGTGTACATTTTCTTATCCCAGGTGAGATGGGTCCCAACGTACACAATGACAAGACTGAATAAACACTCCTCAGCAAGAGTGCCCAGCAACTCTCCTGACAGTTATGTTCAAGATCTCTCAAGCACTGAGGACCTACTCACATTATCCCCTAAAGTATTCTTAGCTCACCTGGAGAAAAGGCAGTAGATGGATCAAAGACACCCTGAACGAGGGCAGGACAAGTGGAACAGAAGGATTCATAAGCAATGTTGGTCTACATCCCTATCAACAGACCTCAGCTTGCCTGATCTATATCTGCAGCTACAAGTGCTCACACACCAGACACACGAGGATTCATTTTAATTGGTCTTAGTAAAAGCTACAAACTTGTTCTGCATCCACAAACATGAAATGGCAACAAAAACCCTGCAGAGCGCACCAATTCTCATCACCTAGCGCTGCAACAAACTCATTAAATTCTTGAGATAAAGATTAAGCCTACCTCCGCCAACATTCGGTGAGCATCTCTTTCCATTATAGCCATCCATGGGGTAACCCACTGGAGCAGACAGGTGTTTGTTTGTTTTTTTTAAATAAAAAGAGCGACAACCCCTCGGGACATAGCTTGAAACTTATATGCCTCAAACGCTCACAGAAAAGCATACAGTGAATACAACCTAGTTTTAATCAGATGGCTACCCTATTGTTGCATTATACAGGTCCTTAAGAGGAGTGTATAGAGGGCATGGGTCACAAATGGCAGAGTAGACACACCCCTCGGCAGTTTTCCAAAGGTCCAGGCAAACATTGGAAAAAAATGCCTGGCACTCAAAGTTGCCTAAACCTGCCTCGACCTCCTCTTCACCCTTTTTGACAGTAGCCAAAGTCCTACTTGATCTATTGTGCATACAAGCAATCTTTGTTTGCCCCGTAACCATCATGTTTTTACCTCATTTCTACCAAGAGTGTACTAAAATTCAACACCTAGTGCTGCTTGAGAATGACTGTCAAGGCCTCGCCATCTTCCTAACTTGCACTGGTCATGATCACACCCAATCTCAACAAAGCACCCAACTCTTCTACCAATCTTTTTAAACATATTGTCCCTGTATTAGGACCTCTACGTCACATAGTGCTCAGAGACTGCCAAAAGCAGAGCACAGTGTTGAACAAAAAACAAAAACAAAAATGGAAATGCGTGCTGTACTCATTAACAACGAAGAAACACCTTCACAAAGTGGCACTAAATCGACGCACATCGTATTTTAAAACGTCAGGTCAGTGTAATACAATACATAGTTGCAGATTTGAGTAATGTAGTGATAAATATGTTAAGGGCGCACAATTTTCAACGCTCTGAGGGTTGGTTATTTTCATCCATCACTATGCAACGTTCCATCGGCATACACCACAACATCCATGTATGCATATAAACTCAACTACCCATACCAGGTCCATGTCAAACAATCCAAGACAGTTATTTCCTAGATTCACACACAGGTATACATTTCTTCCGAGGGACAATGCAAGTAGCGCACATTGTTCACACTAAATTATCTTACCGCACTGATCAAGTTCCAAGGCATTATACTCAACGCTGAGTGAATTAAAGAGTTCCTTAACCTGTGGAAGATACAAAAGTTCATTATAGGCGAGAGTGGGAAAACTAAGACAATTATAAACATTTTGTTTAATAAAAACTGATCAACTCAATTTTATATTTGCCAAACAAGGGCATGCCCTCACTAATGTAAACTAAACGTCAACACTTTTGTATCCCAAAAAATGTTTTGGTTTACAAGGTTAAGGAAAGAGGAGCCCCTTGAAAAATGAGGGGGATGAGCTAGGAAGAGTTAGTCATGTACATATAATTTTTTCACTACAACTGGGCAGCATCAATTCCAAGACGTGTCTTTATTTGAATTATTACAACAAGCTCTTACAAAGTCAATCGGTCTTTCCTGTAGTAACCAGCTCTGCCAATTATCATTTGCTTTAGCATCGTGTTAAGAAAAACAAATAATGGAATACATTTTTTTTTTTTTTTTTTTAAAGGCACGGAGCGAAGGAGGCCATTTAAAAACGCTTATTTTTTTAGAAACATGCTAAGATTGCCACCCATGTGTGCAGGATCACAGACAAGTGGCGATCTTGGAATTCATGAGAAAAAACATTTCAAGATAGCTGTGCATGCATGGGATGGTTTCTCACACAAAAAGCCTTCTAAGTAGGCAACAAGAGTGTGCGCATCCAGGAGTATTCCTTATTTATCTTGAACAGCACCTTCCAGTGATACTCTTTCAAGCAATGCATAATAACTTTTCAACCCTTTTTAGGTCGAGCCTAGGCAGAGCGCATGCGCTGTCTGCAAGACCTGTAGTAATCTCTACACGGAGTGAAATCCCGCCTCCTGCTTGCCATTAGTTCATGCTCCTGTTGCTGCTCTTTAGCGGCTCCTTATTTGGTGTTGGTCCCAATACATCATTTCTGTTTTGTACGGAGCAGCACCGACCAACTACAGTTTACTTACACTGTAAACTGTTTATGTGGTACTTCAGGGACTATTTCTTTTAATTTCCTGCTAGCCATGGCGCCCGTTTCATGGGCCGCCATGCGCAGAACTTCAGTATGCACGGGCACCGCGCTTGAGGTTTTAGCACGGTCCAGTCTTAATGATTAGTATTACCACGAGCCGCCAAGCGCATAATTTTTACATGCACGGGTGCTGCACGGGTTAGCACGGCGCCCTTTCATATTTGTAACATGGGCGCCGCCGCATTCGGCAAGTAGTTTTTATATGTAAAGCCGAGGTTGCATTCCCAATGGCGGCCGACTTTGAAGCTGAGAACCGGGTTTGAGTGTGGCGGGGGCTCGAACATACTATGATTGTAGACAAATCACAATCTCCCGGTGCTGAAAAATGCGTCCCTCTGTAATGCAATTGGTGCTCATGTAAAGCGGGCTGATAAGTTCGGGTCAAGTTCGTGCTATCTAAAAAAAAAAACACAGATGGTAACGTGTATCTTTTAATATTGTTATATTCCCCCATTGGAGAGGCTTTTTTTACTTACATTAAATGATGGCGGCCTCGCATCTTGTGTGCAACTCGCCCAAAACGTTTTTTTTTTTTAAACATTCAATAATGGCAACCGCGCATCTCGTTGCTGCGGGTTGCCCCTCTCTTTTTTTTTTTTTTTTTTTTTTTTTTTTTAATACCATGGCCTGCCCAAGATCAGTGTATCAGGAAGCAGGCATACCAAACCGGCACCTCCTCACCACTTCCTGTCGGCCAACAGCAACCCCCATGCGGGGTGCCGCACTTAACATGTTAGCACGGCACCCTTTCAAATTTGTAACATGGGCGCCCCTGCATTCGGCAAGTAGTTTTTATATGTAAGGCCGAGGTTGCATTCCCAACGGCGGCCGACTTTGAAGCTGGGAACCAGGTATGAGTGTGGCGGGGGCTCGAACATTCTGTGATTGTAGACAAATCACAATCTCCCAGTGCTGAAAAATGCGTCCCTCTATAATGCAATTGGTGCTCATGTAAAGCGCGCCGATACGTTTGAGTTGAGTTCGCACTATATAAAAAAAAAAAAACAGATGGTAACGAGTAGCTTTTAATATTGTTATATTCCTCCAGTGGAGAGCCTTCTTTGATTTACATTAAATGATGGCCGCGCATCTTCTTGTACGCAGCTCGCCCAAATAGTTTTTTTTTTTTTAAACATTCAATAATGGAGACCGCACATCTTGCAGCTCGTCGCCCAACTCATTTTTTTTTTTTTATAACCGCGGCCTGCCCATGATCGGGAAGCAGGCATACCGAACCGGCACCTCCTCACCACTTCCCGTCAGCCAACAGCAACCCCCATGCCCAGCCTACACAGAGGACTACACTGCCATGGCACAGCCGTAGCGTCTGCCTGCCTTCCTGCCCCGCACTGTTACCCCGCGGTGAAGCCACAGGACAGTGGCTACATTCCCCGCGTCTGCCCTGCAACACAATGTTCCTGCCATGGAGGTTACCCACAGCCGGGTGCAGTTAATCAGTACAGGGACCCGAAGGCATGTGGCATCGCAGAATAAGAACGGACGTGCTACAGGTAGGCTTTTTTTTATTTTTTATTTGCTTGCACTTTTATATAGCGCAAACTTTACCCGAAAGTATCAGAGCGCTTTAAATCAGCACCAATTGCATTACAGTCAGACACAAGCCTAGCATTAAAGAGAGCAGGCATGCACATCGGGGGGAGCGCCGGCGTTAATAAAGTATGTGCAAAACCACAGTGCGTGTTTGGTGAATTACGTAAAACTGCGGAGCCTAAAGGTGGGATGCCGGGGTGGGCTTGTACTTGGTTCTACAGTGCACCACTTGAAGTGCACGGGTGTAATGCAGTTAAATTCCACCATGGAGGATTGATAACGTCCTCAGGAATTTATTTATAAAGGGCTGCGTGAATGGTTGTAAAAATGCTCCCATATATTAGCAAGCATTTACAATACAATAGGTCTCGCATTTGCAAGAGTTTAAGCTATTGGCATTGTAAATGAAAATGCCTTTTATTTATCAGTTTTATAAAACTACACAAATAAAAGGCATTGTCATTTACAAATACCAATAGCTTAAACTCTCGCAAATACGAGACCTATTGCATTGCAAATGCTTGTTTAAAAAGCTAAGAATTAAGTCTTTCAGAAGAAAACAAAGGTGGCTGCTGGTGCACCAGCACACTACTGAGTTAGTTGCAACCTCAGGAGAACAGGGTTTCATGGATGCTCGGAATGTCCTAGGTGGTTTGTAGAAAGTTTAACTGTGCCCAAAATAGTTCAGGAGGTCAGAGACCTGGTCAGAGACCCGCTCTCTCCCCCAGCAGCTCCGCTGTTGTGCCGCTGCCCCCGACCCCGTTCACCTCTGTCTGGTAGGTGTTCGAGGCCCTCCTCCACCCGCAGGCTCCTGCCTGCGCCTCATCCCTGGTGGTCCAGTGGGAGAGCCTTGCTCTTCAGCTGGTCCGCTGCGGTCTGTGTCCGTTTTTTCTGCCCTTGTGAGTGTTTTGTTATTGTGTCTTTGGTTGTCTTTTCGTCTTGTTATTGCCTTTTTTCCTGTTTGTGCCTTTTTCCTGTCTTTCCTGTTGTTCGTTTGTGTCCTCGTTGCCCATTTCCTTCCCGCCGCAGCTGCCCCCGCGGCCCCTACCCCCTGCCGGTTCCCGCCTCCCAGCTGCGCTTCCCTCCCCCCCTACCCTATTTAATGGCAGCCGCTGTGTGGCCGCGCGCGCTGTTGGCGCGCCAAAGGCAAGCCCATCTGCTCGCGACCGACTAGCGCCAGGGACCCTGGTTCTCCGACCTCCCACCGCTACAACTCATCCGCCCTCCTCGCACTCAACCCCGGAAGGAACAACAACTGCCAGCTGTCTACGCCGAAAACCACCCACGGCCAGTTCTCCTGCCGACAATCCTTCACCATCCTCCGCACCCCCACGATAGCCGCACCCACGCGGGACGCCAGCACCACCAAAGCCCTGAAGTGCATCCTCCTCAACGTGCGCTCACTGCACAGACATGCTGTAAAGATCTGGGACCTTCGACACCCTCTCGCCAGACGTCGCCTTCTTCACGGAAGCCTGGACCAACATCTCCTCCGACATCGCCACCGCCATCCCTGACAGATACAAGATCCAGAGGAAGGACCGCCCGAACCGCCCAGGAGGACGACTCGCCATCGAACACAAGAGCTCCCTCCGACTCTCCACCTCCAGCACTAGCGACTACCCTTCCACCACCGAACACCTTCACTTCCAGATCCAGACCAGCCCCAGAACAACGCTTCGCGGCACCCTCGCCTACAGACCCCGCATGCCCCGCGCTTCATTCACCACTACCATCACCGACCTCATCGCACCCCACGCCATCGCCTCCATGGACTACATACTCATAGGAGACCTGAACTTCCACCTCGACAACCTCAGCGACCCCAACTCCACCGCCCTCCTGGACAAACTTGCCAACATTGGACTGAAACAGTTCGTCACCACCCCTACCCACAAGGCAGGACATACCCTCAAACCCATCTTCGCAGGAGGATACAACGTCTGCTTCAGCCACACCACTATGTCCCTCTGGACAGACCACCACTGCGTACACTTCTCGTTCAACACTGCCACCGCTCACAAACCCACTCCACACCCACCGCAAAGTAACTGGCGCATGGTCACAGAGGAGCACCTCAACTCCACCCTCATCCATGACCTTGCCTCCCCACCTCGACCGACGCCAACTCTGCAGCCAATGAACTACACTGGTGGATCACCAACTGCGCAGACAAGCTCGCACCCCTCCGCAACCCTGACAGACAACGCCCCTTGAAGGCCACCTGGTTCACCACTGACCTTCAAGAATCCAGACGCACCTGCAGACGCCTCGAAAAATGATGGAGGAACAGCAAAACAACTGAAGACCAGACCCCCTACAAGAACACCATGACTGAATACCACCAACTCATAAGACCCACCAAAAGGACCTTCATCCGGTACAAAATCCTCACCAACTCCAGCAACTCGAAGGAACTCTTCAGCATCATCCAGCAATTCACCAAACCCCCCCCCCCCAGCGAAGCCACGGACGTCACACCCTCCCAGGACCTCTGCAACATGCTCGGCTCCTACTTCCACCTGTAGATCAAGGCCTTCTACGACAACTTCAGCAAACAGACTCCAGAAACCAGCTTTTCTTCCAGCAACGACAGCCAACCCACCATCACCGCCTGGACCCTGGTCACCACCGAAAATACCTTCATGACCATGAAGAGCACTCACTCAGGAGCCCCCACAGACCCCTGCCCGCCACACATCTTCCACAGAGCTGCCGCCGCCATAGCGCCCGAATTACGACGCACCATCAACGCTACCTTCGAATCTGGCACTTTCCCTGACGACTGGAAACGCACAGAAGTCAAGCCCCTCCTCAAGAAACCCTCTGCAGACCCGACGGACCTGAAAAACTACCGACCCATCTCTCTCCTTCCCTTCGCAGCCAAAGTCACTGAGAAGATCGTCAAAGCCCAGCTGACAAACTTAATCGAAGAGAACGCCATCCTCGACCCTTCCCAATCCGGATTCCGCAGTAACCACAGCACCGAGACCGCCCTCCTCGCCGCCACAGACGACATCCGCACACTCCTCGACCAAGGCCACACCGCAGCCCACATCCTACTAGACGTCTCCACAGCCTTCGACACCGTCTCCCACCGCACTCTCACAGCCAGACTCCATGACGCCGGCATACAGGGAACCGCCCTCGACTAGCTCCGCTCCTTCCTCGCCGGCAGAACCCAAAGGATCAGACTCATGCCTTTCCTCTCCGAACCCACAGAGATCAACTGCGGAGTATCCCAAGGATCATCGCTCAGTCGCACGCTCTTCAACATCTACATGGCCCCCCCCTCGCCGCCATCGTAAGACAACATCAGCTCAGCATAGTACCCTACGCCGACGACACCCAGCTCAACCTCTCCCTCACTAAGGACCCCGAAGCCACCAGACTCAGCTTCCAGGAAGGAATGAAAGATGTTGCAGCCTGGATGAGCAGCAGCTGTCTGAAGCTCAACTCAGAGAAGACAGAAGAAGTCCTCGTCCTTGGACCCACCCCCTCAGCTTGGGACAACACCTGGTGGCCCACCGCCCTCGGCAACCCCCGCCCACCCCCACGTACCACGCCCGGAACCTCGGCATCATACTCGACTCCTCCCTCACCATGACCCGCCAGATCAACACAGTCGCCTCCACCTGCTTCAACACCCTCCGCATCCTTCGCAAGACCTTCAAGTGGGTCCCCCCCCCCAAAGCCAGAAGACTGCCACCCACGCACTCATAACAAGGAGACTGGACTACGGAAACGCCCTCTACGCTGGAATCACCAAATCCCTGCTACGCAAACTCCAGAACATCCAGAACACCGCAGCCAGACTCGTCCTTGGCATCCCACGACATGAGCACATCATACAACACCTGCGAGACCTCCACTGGCTCCCCATCGAGAAGAGAGCAACCTTCGAGCAACTCATGCCTACAAATCCCTCCACAACATCAGCCGCCAATACCTCAACGAAAGTCTCCTTCCACGTAACCAAAAGAAACCTCCGCTACGCCTACCTCGCCCTAGCAGAAACCCCACGCATCCACAGAACCAGAGCGGGTGGAAGAGTCTTTTCCTACGTCGCGGCTCTGGCCTGGAACGAGCTCCTGGTCAACATCAGACGCTCCCCTACTCTGCACACCTTCAGGAAGAGCCTCAAGACCTGGCTCTTCGGCTAACCCGGAGCTGCACCCACCCCCAGCGCCATGAGACCCTCACGGGCGAGTAGCGCGCTTCACAATTCCCTGATTGATTGAGGCTTATCTATTATTCTAAAGTCACCCCTGTAATATGTTGAAAAGTTACATTTTCTGATAAAGAGATGACCGAGCCATGTGCAAACTCTAGTTAAGAAACAAAGTTCACTCAGGGATGCAGCATAAACACAGTAGCCCAGTAGAAGTGAGCAGCTGCCGGTCTCACAAATACAATTATAATCCCAGGTGAGGGAAGGAGAGATATAGGATAACAAACGGAGCGTGAACGTGACAGGGGTTTGGGGTGGGGAAGCAGGCCAGTGGAGAGAGATTCGTAGGCTATACTACAGACCCCTCCACACAGAATATTAACACGAGTGCTACATTGATAGACTAACAAATGTGTGGAAACCAGTGTGTGGGGGTTACAGGCGAACATCTCCCACACACTAATACCAGGAGCTTTCCATCTTAGTGCACAGGAAGTGCCACTTTATATGTAGCACTACAGACCCATTACCGACCCTCCCCCAACCCCCAATCTTCCGTTCCTTTACTCTAATGCTGACCCAAGGCTATGCAGAAGCATGGAAATAGGGGGCAGTCACTTACATCACAGGTATAACACGTTGTAGCAGCAGAGCCTGTTAATATACTTCATTGGGAGGGTCACAAAGAGGCTAGAAGTGTGATAAAGCACCGTTTAGTACACCAGAAGCAACTCGAGCGGTAGGGCCTTCAGGGTGTGACCTGGAGAACCAGAGCAAGCAACCAGCAGACCAGTGCTCATGTTACAGCACACAGCCAGACTCAAAGTGGGTAAACACATTAGTGGTGCCCGTGAAGAGGCCATAAAAACGAGGTATTCATTTTTTGTAGGACCTGCTCAAAACTGAGAAATTCAACTCACCAGCTTCATTTAATCCTCACCCCAAAAGTGAATAATGTGGCAAACAGCGTTCTTTTTCGCATTCCTCGACAAAGTCTTCAGGATATGCTGAGCACTACTTCAAGATGAACACTGAAACTTACAAATGACCCACCTAAATAGATTCAATGGTTGCTCCCGTGTTTTTAGCGAAGCACAGCAATACGAGAAATTTGCATCAAGCTGAACAAGTGTGCAGCATTTGCACCAACGAGCTCTGTGGTACAGCTACTTATATTTGGATGCGCAAAGTTAGGAACACTGTACCCACGTCTGCCACCATGCCACACTCCTGTAATACCAATTGAGCTGTCCCTGATGGAAATAAAACGTAGGTTTTCTGTAAAGTGCCAGACATGAAATTAGCGTGTAGTGACTGGTTTATCTCATTGCCATGCTGTTAAACATCCACTTTTGATAATTGTCACATTTTAACTCGTACCCTCTTCTGAGAGCTTGCCCAGATTTATTCTACTGATAAAATACAAATATAGTATGTAATCTCATATTATCAATATACTATTTGAGTCGGAGCAGATCCACCGATTACTTTTCAGGCGCATATGAAACTCTAATGTCAAGACTAGCAACATCTTCAAACCACCATAATCCTACAAGTAACCCGCATATCCTGTAAGCTAATATGCATAGTCATGCTGTTGCACACAGCTCTCAAATTACTTCCGTCTTATGTACCCAGTAGTTATCTATTGCAAAATACCATTTCACGACGCACAGCCGAGTTGTGACTAAAGCAGAGTCCAACATTTAAAGGGTGTTCCACATAATCGTAAAAATGCACTCATGGAACGACAAAGAGCAGATCAACTTTTTATACTGACTGACTAATAAAGGTATATCAGCTCGCCCTAGTTTTAAGATAGCACCCTATTGTACTTTTAAATCATGGCCCTCTTCTCTAAAGGAAGTACTATCAGTGCAAAACCCCTCTGTTTTTCGATCTCCCCTTGGCAAAAAGAATTCGTATGCTTTCTTGGTTTGAGGGCTTACTGTCTCATTAGAATCGGTTCAGAGCTCTGTTGCAGCGCAACAGGAGTGGTGCCGATATGCTTTATAAGACTTGTAAGCCCAGTTTAAACAAAGCAGTCGAAAGGAAACCATAACCAGCACAAGATTCTTATTACCTAGTCTTTTCCGTGCATTCTCCAGCTCCAGACGATGCCCTGCTGTGTGAAGCCTGACGTGCTATCTATAGGTGTCAAACAACCAGAAGACATGTTGGCAGAATTTAAAACACACAACCCGCAAAAAGTGGGCCAAAAGGGGTATTCTGGAATCTCTAGGGTTTGCTAGGCTTGCTACTTATCTTTTATTTTTGAAGCAGTGCTCTTCAAGATTCGGGTAAAAAGCACTAATTGGAACTCGAATTTTTAGATTTTGTTTACCTTTCATGAATACGGTTGATAAAACGGATAATGGTCAATGAGAATGGAATTATGCAATTCAGTTACATTTAGCGCTTTATTTATGAATTTGTCAACAATTTCAACAGAAAATGTTTGTAGGTCAAATGGATCAAAAAAAATAATGTCAGAATATGCCACTGAATTTGAATTCTTACTGCACAATTTAAATACATTTCTGAATGATATGGTCTCCCACTAACATAATTCTTTTGGCTGGACATCAGTAGAGCTCTGCAGTGGTTTGGGGACTGTCATGATGACTAAACCCATATTTCACAGGGACCTGTGAAATATTTTCCCTACTTCACAGGTGAAATACGTTTTTTGTATCACTGCAGTTTATACAATGAAGTCACTCAAACAGGTATAATACATGAAAATGCTCTCTAACTGCACATTATAAGGACATTTCAAGTCACAAATGAGTTTTGATAGTGTATGAAGGAACAAGGCCAAAGGGTGAGTGCCTTTATATGGGCATACAATGGAGAAGCGAGTTGCACTACTCTTCAGAAGTACAGTTGAGTTATTTCATCACCCCTTATAAGTGGCTTTCCCCACTCCTTCCTTCTCGAATTGTGGTCAAATACTAGCACTTAATTCAATGCAACTGCCCACTAAAGCATTTAATATTTAGATGTGGTAAACCAAAATCTCCCCCTCAATTGACCGAAATTGGCAAATATTGAACGATTTTCACTAACCTCCCATACGAACTTGAGGAAATTCTGTAGTTGTGAGAGGACATCTATTAGTAACATGGGCTCAACCTCTAGTACGAGTGTTTATGTTAAACATGTTTATAAAGAAACAAAATCAGTTTAGTGTACGAGAGCATCTGAACTGCAACATAAAAAAAAAAAAGTTTCAGTATCACTTTGCGTAATCCATGGTTTACATGAATGCGTGTCTCAAACAAGGCCCCTGAACTGGATGAGGTCCCCATGGATCTGTACAAAACCCTAACGGACTTTTGGGCACTGCTGCTATGTAATTGCTTTAAAACGCCTTTACCAAAACAGAATTCCCAGAATCATGGCATAACACCACCATCGTTTCTATTTAAAAAATAAAATAAATAAAAATGATGACCCTCAATCTCCAAGTTGCTATCGGCCAATATCCGTGTTAGATTACACTGTGAAGAACGTAGGGAGAGTTGTGCTGGAGCACCTTTTGTTATGGATCAGGGAGTTGGACACGCTGTTGGAGTCGCAGGACGGTTTTCGGGAGGGGCTGGGTACGGTGGACCAATGCTTGGATTTGCCTTTGCTGATAAGCAAGTATACCATTGGTAAGCAGGGCTCCATCTGCCAGGCCTTCATGGACCGGTCCTGTGCCTTCGAAAGTGTGGTAAGGTCTAAATTGCGGCAAACCCTGATTAATTTGGGGGTATAAGGAGGGCTCATTGATTTTTTGCGGCCCTTGCACTTTGACATTTTGGCATCCGTATGGTTTGGCCCTTCGGCCGAGAGCACCAATAGCTTTAAACTGGGGAAAGGTGTGCGCCAGGGCTGTCCTGGCCCCAATTTTATTCCTTTTGTATATAAATGTTATAAGCTCAGCCCTTTCTGCAAGAACTGCAGATGCACCTTTAGTAGGCATGGGAAAGGTCCCGGCATTATTTTACGCAGATGATGCAGTGTTACTCACAGGAACCTTTAACAGATTAAATATCCTTTTTAGGGAATTTGTCAGTTTTATGGGGTCACTTGGACTGGTTACCAATCGCTCAAAAATCTTCACTACAGTCTGCGACCCAAAACACCACAAGATAAGGAGTGTATATTCAGGGCCACCCTGTGGCTTCCACCATGAACTTCTTGTACATTGGCATAGTCTTTGCTGCCAGGGGGAACTTGTAAGCTCAAAGCTTGTCACAGATTGGCAAGTGCACTGGCTAGATCTATAGCTTAGCCTCCCGCATCGGAAGAAAATCTGTTGCACCCCTGTTGGAGGTTTTTAGAAGTAAATTCCTCCCCAATCTTACCCATTCGAATATCTACTCCCTCCATGGTGAACAGAACCGGGTGCTGAGGCGTCTCTTGGGAGTTCCCCTCAAATGTTCAACTTTCATTGTACACCAAGAGCTTGGGGTTGAGTATGTGGAGGACAGTATTAAACTGGCCCCTCCTGCCTTTTGTGGAGGCCTGGGGGAACCTGTATGCTGGTTTCAATAGGGTGGTTATTCTTGAGTTCCTCTCGTGAAAGAGGCTTGAACATTTCTTGGTTTCACTACATCAAGACAGAACTGACTAATCAGGGGAGGCCAGAACTCTTCTCCAGCCCCTCTTCCATGTCCAAATCTGACCTAGTTTGGGTCGAGAAGTCTTTTAAAGCTCTGAGACAACAGCAAAGAGAGGAAACTGAAATCCTAAGGATCACTGTCAGGGATTATGTGAAGCTCCAAACCTCCAAAGTATTTGAGCCATACTTACCTGTACCTGGAATAGAGTGCTTTTAACTAGATTTAGACTTGGCATCTGGGTTTCCCTGTAGGTCAATTTGACCCATGCAAAATGTTAATCTGCCTATGTGATAAGCCACCCCCCCCCCCCCGTTAGCTCCGTGTAATTTTTTCCCCAGTTGTATATGTTTACACCAAGAGGTTTTTAATACCTAGAATGAGGGAGTGGAATTAGAAGATGTGGCGATGCCCTTGTTTATCTACAACAGCTTAACTCTCCCACTCCGTGTTAGCATTTGCTCTTTTGCCAAAAGAAAAATGATGCTATTTTAATTATTAGCACCCTAGCAGCGTAGAGCTATCTCGCCCGATGGCCACCCTAGGTTAGAACTTCAGGTGGGCTTGTCGAAATCTTAGAATGTTATTCCTTTAGGGTGTTAACCTTGTTCAAAGTAAAATCACTTTATTTCGGCTACCAAAAGCCATAAGAGTACATGCAAATACTTTAAAATTCAGGAATACATAAATAAAGTGGAAGCGTGACCTTAAAATACGTAAAACAGTTCATAAAAACCATTACAAGATCAGGCAAACGCAGACATTTTAGCTGTTTAATATAGTACATGAGACATAAAACAAGTTTAAAAAGCAAACTGTCGTTTAAGGAAAGGCCTTCCTGCAATCAGCCACATAGCACCCAAATACTTGGTAACAGAACAAGCATATAAAGGCCAGCAATCGGATCTAAAAGTACAGAGAGCGGTGCTAAGGCTTCTGGTACCCAATTGTCTGCATACAGGCACCAGCCAAAATGTTCATGCACGGGCATCTGCAGGTAAACTAAGACGAACACAGGGAACCTTGTTCATTTTTATATTGTAGTGCCAGTGTTGCCCGACCTATGAGCCTTTTTATCAATTTATTATTTATCATGCTTGTTACATTTATGATCAAGGTGTACTTACCTACTTTTGTGTTAGAATGTTTTAAGTAAGTATGTAATGTTTTGATAATTTTTTGCTGTACATTTATGGTTGCTCTTGTGGCCGAAGTAAAGTTTTTGATAGGATGCGTGTCTCACTTATGCTTAGTACACAGAAAAAATCTACCTTTGGCCCTCATTACGATTAGCCCAGTTAATTGCGAAGCGTGGTAACTGCCATTACCGCACATATCGCAATTATGAGTTTTGTGATAAATATCATAGCTTGCTGATGTTTATTGTGGTAAAAACGCCTAATATTTACCATAACACGAGAATTTTGGAGTAGTTTGCACCCAAATCTGCATGTTATTCATCAAAAACTTGAAATTGGAACCAATAAATTGCAACAGTCATATTTTAGGTGGTGCAATAAATATTGTATTGTAATTGCATCTATATAGCACTTACTACCCCTGACGAGGCGTCAAAGTGCTTTTTCGGCGAGTAACACGCTACTCCGGAACCCATAAAGGATTAGTGGTGAATTAGTAAAGAGAAATATGAAAGTAATTTGAGTGGTGGATATGTTAGTCTGTTATTTGGATTCAGAAGGATTGTGGAGGGATAGAGGGAAAAGGTTTGCATTTATAGAACGCTTGCTACTCCTGATGGGGTTTTGAAGCGCTTTTTCGGCGAGTAGCACGCTACTCCGGAACCCCTAAAGGATTAGTGGTTAATTAGTATAGTGAAATATGAAATTAATTTGAGAGGTGGACATTTTAGTCTGTTATTTGTATTGAAAAGGATAGTGGAGGGAGGGAAGGATTTAGACTTTTTGTATTTTGGAGGTCAAAGCAGTAGGAGGCGGCTTGGGATGAGTAAAAGGGAGGTGGAGGGGGAAGGGTTTAGAAAGGCTTGTTTTGGGGAAGAGGTATGAGATGATGCAAGGAGGGCTAGAGTAGGGAAGAGTTTAGAAAAGGTTATTTTGGGGATCATAGTAGTGGTATGGGGTTTGGGATGAATGAGAAAGCGCAGGTAGAGGATATATTGATAGAGGTATAGGGTAGTGCATTGGAAAGAGTAGTAGAAAGAGGTTTGAGATGAGTCAGAGTTGAGGATATATTGAGAGAGGTATAGGGTAGTGCATTGGATATGCTGAATTCGAAGAAAAGTAATAAATATATAGATCCATAAGTACATGGAAGGTATATAGATGCATAAAGGAAGTATGTATATGTAGATTAAAGATGCATTAAATAAACTCCGGCTTTCAAATGTTGTACTTTAAAATTAATTTTGTTTATATATAATTTTTGTAATTTAATAGTTAAGCAATTTTAGATAAATAGTTACGTTAAAAGATTTACTTTTTTATCCAGTCACTTATATCACACCAATTACCAGGTCAGTCGTAATGAGAGCCCCAGACAGAGTCACAATGTATGTGCCTTGAACCACCCAGTGCCACCTTCCAATGAAAAACAATCACTAGTTGCAATGTAGTTCAAGCAAGACATGCAAATAAGTTTGTCTTAAAAGACTAAATGAAAAGCCTCTCATAATAACCTAGGCAACGCCCAAACTAAGCTTTTCAATGAGAGGCGAATAGGTAATAGCCCACGTCCAATAACATGTTTGATTCTGCTATAAAAATAATTAAACCAATGGGTAGAATAAATAAAAATAGTCTAATGGTTAAGCAGGCAAGGCACGCACTCAAAAGCAGAAAATTCAAAGCCCAACATTGCCAAGTTATAACCAGTTCAAGTCAGAGCATGCTACTAAAAATCTTTTCTACTAATTCACACAAGAAGTAGGAACGTAGGGTGTGCTGGGATATATAAGAAGCATCAGCCAGGTGCCTCTAGTTTTTCACCTTTAATTTTTTTCTGGGATTGAGCAAATATTGCATATTTGTTTTCAACAAAATTTCAAGAAAACACGACACTCAACTTCAATTGTAAAGTGAGGTGTGCCAGTATTTTGCATGACTTAAGTGAGGGCATACATTACCCTGGCAAGATACCAGTAGCAGACTGGTTCAGCAGAAAAATGTCTTGAGACATTTCTGCACAAACTAGGCTCCCATGGATAAAAATTATCGGAAATTGTAATATGAAATCTGGCTTAACGTGAAAAACAAAAATTTCACAAATTTTGTTGGCATAATTAAAATGTGAGGCAGGCGCACATTTTTCCCACCTTTCGCCGATTAAGTTCCTCTGCCCTGCAACAAACACTACTATACACTATAGATAGCTCCTTAATCTGTTTCATGGTCAGACCAAAGATGGTGTAAACAAATACTTTGCTTAAGATCGGTTTATCACCGAAAGAGATGCATAGACCTGTTCTGTGTGTTAACAAAGGTTAGAGGAGATCATTGGGTCACTAATTTATGGAGTGTGGCGGTTACCGAGAAAGGGTAAATTAAAAAACACAGGTTAGCAAAGAAGGTGAAGCCAACTCGGAATTACTTTGTCCAAGACAGTGACAAACCTTTAGTGACAGTCCTAACAAAAATGATAAGCAAATAAGTCCCTTCTGGAAGACATATTTCCCCTCTATAGAAAGTGATGTCATCAATCAGTTCATTAACAGAAAACACCACAGGTCCATACATCAAACTCAAGTAACTACCGCACTATTCCTCGGATTCCTCTCACTTCGAAAGTAACCTAGAACAATGCACTTTCAAAGTCTCAAAGAAAAACACAATTTATCTGCAGGCCAGGTTTTGTCTATCGTAGAACACAAAGAGCCGTCTGGGCAGCCTGGATGGATATCGCTTTTTGGACCCTAGGCCAAGTTCAAGGCAGTGGACTATGGAACTCTGTTCAACTTGCTTTTCATAGCAAGAGTGGCAGGTGGTGTTCTTGAATGATTTATAGCCTCGCAGATAGTACTCCCCACAGTCCGCGTGGTACGTCGGAATCAGCAGGAACCAGGCTACAATGGGGAGTTACACAGGTATCACCACTGTATGTTATTTATTATTGTTATTCATTCATCAACTCCAGGATTAGGTCAGTGCTAAACTGAAATCAAACATATCAACAAGCTAATCGAGTAAGAGGAAAACGGCGGCACTTTTACTATGAATTAACAATTAGACAAAAATTAAACTCCCATTTCCTGCTGCTACACTCTTCTGAGCAAGAACTACCCTTCGCTTTAATCTACAATTCAAGTCTTTTATTGGGCACCACTATGGTTTTTCACCACAAAACACGATTATGAAGTCTTGGCAAGGGCCAGTCGTCACCATTAACTTAGCAGCTGTCAATAGTAGAAGCACTAGTAAATTCAGACCTAATAATTACAGACTACTAATCGCCACCAACCTTTGCTCAAGACCCTAAAGGCAACGATCCTCATGTTGCCCCAGGAATAGCACTGACACTTTACATACCTTGCTTCACCACAAGATTGACTCAAACCCCAATGCCACCACAAAGATCCGATCTTCAACTTGCTTCCTTTGGCCTGCCTGGTTCCTTCAAGTAGATACATTTGTGAAATGCTTTGGCACTCTGTCAAATCTTACCCGTGTCCTATATAAAATGGAAATATGAACAATTTGAGAGAAGTCAAAAAAATGTGGTGGACTCCGAGAGAGTTGGCAGTGCAGGACATGTATGCAGACTTCACTCAGTGAGGAGTATCCAAACATGGTGGGAAGAGAAGCTGCAAACATGGGGCACAACTAGACCCTTGAAACATGGGGCAGATAAACACAGTAGACCTATGTGAATAGGTGAGAGTGTAGAATACAAGAATCCGCAAGAGGATGAGTAAGGGATATACAGACTTGGCCAAAACAATGGGCATGTATTAAGAAAAACAGAACTCCAGAAGGCCCTCAAAGCAACACACGGGCAGCTCATCATATCAGCCAAAAGCAAAGTACTATACCATCACCATCAATGAAGCCACCAACAGAAGCAGAACTCTTTTCAAGACAATCTGCCACTGCATTAGTCCGCCTGCCAGGCTAGCCTATTCCTCACTCTATACAAAGTCCAATGCCATCAACCACTTCTTCATTGAAAAAAATAAAGCAGATCCAACAGCACATTGACGATACCAAGCCTGCCTCATCTATCACCTTCACTCCTTCCAGTAGAATCAGCAATGGCCAGCCTTAAAAAGCCTACCTCTCCCACATCTGGCTGACACATTAGTACCTCAAAGCCATTTCCTAGGAAGATTATGTTTTACCACTGACTTTCACCAAAACACTCTTTAGGGATGCTCTTACCCCTACCTACCATTGTTAATGCCTCCCTCACTCAAGTCATCTTTTCAGAAGCTTTCAAGAATTGCCAGATCATTCCACTCCTAAGAAACCTACACTGGACTGATGACTTCATGAACTAAGAGCCTATCACTCACCTACCGTTCATCAGCAAGATCACTGAAAAAGCAGTCTATGGTAAACTCCAAGATCACAGCACCGCTAACCATCTCCGGCATGGACTGCCAGTCTGGCTTCAGATCATGCTGCAGCACATGGACCGCTCTGTTACACATTGTAAACGATGCACTTTTGACCACAGATGAAGATGACCCCCATCTCCTCATATTGCTGTAAGTTGCCTTCAACAGTCTAGCATCCCACCCTCGAGTCACAAATGAGATTCAGCAATGTCTTTCACTGGTTCTCCTCCAACGGACACCAGTTTCTTCATAAAGGCACCTCCAGGTCACAATAGACCCCCATCAGATGTAGAGTCCCACAGGGCTCCATATTGTCTCCTGCCACCTTGAACCTCTACATGAAGCCTCTTGGTGCTCTTCTCACAGATAACAGATTCACCAATCTGCCGATGAAAAACAACTCTACTTAAAAGTCTCCTCTGCTTTGGAGATCCAACTCATCAAACGCTGCTTGCGCATCACCCAGACCTGCCCAACTGAAGCTCAACCCAACCAAGACAGAACTCCTGCTATTAGGCTAGATCAACAGTCAAGATACAATGCAAACATGTCTCAATGATATGAACCTGAACTTTGATTCACCTTGGACACTAACCTCTCCCTCGAGGAACATGTTACCAAAAAACACAAAGAAAGCCCGATACCAGCTCTCCCTTCTAAAGAATATCAAACAGTATCCTCCAGAAAGCAACTTCAGAACCACTGTTCAAGCCCTTGAAGTCTATTATCTGGATTTAAGTAATGACGTACTCCATGGCCTCACAGACTCTACACTGGCACCCTGTAGGGGCATCCTACACGCTGCAGCACGTCTTATCCAAGGCCTGAAGAAATATGATCACATCACCACAATCTGATGGGCTCACATTGCCAGCATGCACCATCTACAAGATCAGCTGCATCATTTGCAAATCTATGACAACCATCACTCCTGCTTATCTTGAAGGCAAGCTCACCCTGTATGTGGTTCTCAGCATACCTGCATTTTTTTGGGAGTGGGAATTTGAGAGCTGAATATGTTCACTTTCAGAGTTGTGATGTGTGCAGAGTACCTCCCGGGAGCTGTAGATCACCAGGCAGTGATCACATATATCTAACTACATGACCCTCCTAAAGAACCATGTATTTGATTAGAGAAACCACTTTGGAGAGAAAGTGCAGCTCTGCTACTTTAAACCATTGGTCTGCATTCGTGTATTTTGGAGTTCTTGTGTTTATTTTTTCCCAACGTCAAATACTGTGACATTTCCTGCGATGTGCCAGTTCTGCCTGACTTAATAGTTTTGAAAACTTGCCCACTGATTCACATTAACAATGAGGCGGTATAAAACACGTACACAACAGACCCAAGAGGTGCGAGGGCAGAATTCTAGTTTGTTCTGCGTGTATTTGCTTTAACTCTAGCTGCATCTACGATGACGAAATACTTTGCAAGGTGCATAAAGAGAGACCTGTCGCAGAAGGGCAGTGCATGAACCCTGCTTAAGCGGTGAGGATGAAGAAAACATGCTTGTAGTGCAGGAATCCACATACGGTGGAGGAGCGGAGGGCTAGCCCTCTTGATGCGGTATAAAGATGTGGGGAGGGTATACAGATGGGAGGGTCTCTGGAAGGATGAGGGAGTGATATACTACTAGGCATGGTGGTGCAAACTACGGAAAAAAGGATTGAGTAACACTTAACGGGGAAGGGCATGCTGAAGCAGGAAAGTGCAGAGGATTACACAAGAACTACATACAGTACGGGACAGTCGAAGGGCCATGGTGACTGCGAGCGAGGATCTTCAGACTCACTACTCGGGCACATTAACAGAGGCGGGGGGGAGGCGGTTAATGGCGGGAAGACGGCATTAGCTCTGACAGGAATGTCACCCGCCAACGAGCCTTCCAGTCACGAGCAGGAGCGCCGCCTGCCCCCGGCCTGAGGAGCGCCTCCTGGGCTTCCCTGCTCTTCCCGTCTGCTCCTCCCCTGGTACACCAGCAGTAGGGTCAAACCCCGCTCCGGCGCCCTCCACACCGGCCTGTGCCCCTAGTAACCGAAGACTCCGCTGAGGGGATGCGGTCCGGTCCCTCCCCCGGCACCTGTCACTTTCCTCCCCGGGTGGCCTTCTCCCTTTCCCGGATCCTTGCCGTCCCGTTCCCCCATACCCTGCCCCTCTCCCGCCGGACCCTGTTTCCCTCCCCGCGCACCTTGTGGCAGTACGGGCAGCTGGTCTTGCTGAACACCACGACCCGCTGGGCCTCGATCATCCCCCGCACGCGGCTCCTCAGGTCCACGCGGCTGCCGGTGGTGGGCGGCATGGCGGCTGCTCCCTCTACCCGGCACCCTGGGCTGTGGAGAGCGCGACGGAAGGAAAAGGCCGGGTGCGCCGAGTGAGGCAAGAGTAGCGGTGGCCGCTTCCTTTTCCACCGCTCCCGCCCTGCGCGGCGGCTCCTCCTTCCAGGCCCCGACCCTCCTACTCCGCCTAGGCCCGGCCCCAAGCCCTGCAGCCCGCTGGCCACGAGCTGCGCCCTGCTTTCCTCATGCTTAGCCACTGTTATCAACTTTACAAACAATGTGAATGTACATATGGTTAATAGGGTTAGTTTTTATTTTTTTAGGAATTCTCTCAAGCGCTGCGAGTCGATTTATAAACATCAGAGCGCTAGACGGGGAAAATTCAGCTCACTGGTATGTATGTAGAAGTGCACAAGCTGCCAAGGTTTCAGATTGCTTATGTGTGGCATTTTTATAATTTAATTGTAATTATGAGTGGCATTCAACGACTTTGAGTGACACTTTCTCGCTAGCGAAATCAAGCAATGAAGAAGAGGAAAACATGTAAATATAAGAAATGACACCCGCGTTTGAGCAACGAGAAAGTCTAAGAAGATCTTAAAACTGCTGCAAAGCACCAGAAATGGAAGGGCAGTGCTGTACCCGACTGTACCAAACAGGATGTGGGAGACCCCATTGCAGATGATCTCAGGTGCCTGCTAATAAATAATCAAAATTGCTCAGTCACTACAGTCAGCTGTCTCGTAGACTAGGAGTGGTGCCTAGTCCGCTGCAGCACTGGGCAAGCCTCAGGAGAGTGCGAGGCTGAGGCACACAGGCTGTAATTTTTTCAAAAGACTTTAGCGCAGCTGCTAGCTCCCTAAAATAATTCAAATCAATTTTACTGTAGGTAATAGGCCTGACCATCAAGAGGCCACCAGGTCAAGGGATTACACTAGCACTATTGAATTCTCCTGTAGAGACTTCGCTGGCAACGTGAGAACGCTCACACGCAAGGACAGCACGGAAGCGGAGGAGGAGCCGTGCAAGAAGGAGCCTCCGCATCCGCACCCGCCGTATCTGCCTGATTCCCTGCCCCCGGGCCCTGCTGTGGTCTGCCGTGGTCTCTCGCCGTGGTCTCCTGCAGTTTTGCGGCCCTGCGGCTACGGGCCGGGCACTCAGCGACCATCATAAGCTCTATAAACTCCACTGACTCCAGTGCCGCTGGACATCTCACACATCAGACGCCAGAGGCAAGGTGAGACGACGTCGACATACTGGATTGACGGCAGGCGAGAGGCAAGAGGCAACAGAGCCTGGAGTCAGGAGCAGCATTTGCCTCATTTGTTTTACCGAGGGGAATTGGCAACTGTGAAACTGCCGTAGAGTGCGAAGGGGGCAGGAAGCTCAGCTGAGCGAGTGCAGACGCCGTTAGACGGCGTCTGCTGAGAGTGTGCCACTGACGGACGCGGAGACGGCACGGTTAGATCCGGGTGCAGCCTGCGCCCGTTTTGTAGGCCCCACTCGCGACGGCCTCCCTGATTCCGCCCCCACGCACTACTATTGCCATCAACTAGCCCCCGCCCTGCCTCCCCCTCGCCTGTTATAAGCCTGCAAACGCTTAGGACTCAAGGTACATACAGCAGGGGAGGGTTTTACCACACAGCGTTTTCTTCCCCAGAACTTTTACCATATTTTACCACATTTTACTATACTCCCAGCACTTGTTATTGGAGCACTGCAGCATTGTAGCCCCCCTGGTTACAAAGAAAGGGTGTATAGGTAGAACAAAGGGTGAGAGGGGGGTTTCTCACTCTCCTCTCCACTGGTGACGAAGTGGAGCACACTAAGGCCTTTAAGGACATTAAAGTCACTAAGGACATTAATGCGAGGAAATAGAATAACAACCAATTAAATAAAGCTGCCTATTCCATCCACCCCAAATGACATCAAATAACATCAAGGATAGTACTGAAAACAGAAAAAACGGAGCGACCAAAAGAAGAGCAAATATAGATAAAGAACGTAAATCCCTGGCACACAGCTGGAAATTGGTTTACAAACTACCTTATAAATTGGGGGATAGGACCGCACAAGGAAATCAAAGACAAGCCCGTGCACGACAGGGGAGGAAAATGACAAAGAGTAGGCCATGCACTAAAATGAGCAAAATAATTAGTGCCGGTGCTATGATCACGCTGGTCATGGAGATCCAAGCGCGGATAGAATCTACCCCCATTGTGCACTCTAATTCAAATTGAAATTCCAATTTAAACACTATGACAATCTGCAAATACTTCACACCAATTCCATCCGGACTAAGAACACTGGGGAAAGGAGAGTCCTGTGATAACGCAGCGAAGCAGGCAAAGAAACAAGCAAAAGACGGCCTGAGCCAGGAATCAAGCACAAAACTATATCACAATGAGAAACCGGTTAATGGGAACCCCATCCCTCCCCGGAGTAACGGAGCAGTTTTTTACCCACCCCAGGAAACGAGGCAAGATGCGGTAGGGCAACGAAACCCGGAAGTCCTAGAAATATCCTCTGCACTGGAGTCCCCAAATATGGACATACAACATACGCAAGGGAAAAGCACGGTGACCCCGCAGGCAGGAGGCAGAGGCTCTCAACACGACTTGTCTCTGTCACGGAGCCTGTCAGCAATTAAACTCTTCACTTTTAACCAAAGCTCACTCTCGCTGGGAATGGGGCCGGGAGAGAATAGCCCCTTGGGGGAACAGAACTATCACCATTCAACCGTCGAGACAAAGTGCACAACTCAAAATGGTTGTTACAATCAAAACTCCTTGTTATCTTCAATAAATTCTACACTAACGACCGCAATCAATGCCCTCACTTGGCAAACACAAAAACTTGAAATTCAAATGGACACTATGCAGGCAATTGCAACAGCCATGACCAACACTGAAGCTAAAATCGACAACCTAGCAGGAAATCTGGAATTGTTGAAATTGCAGCCAATAGTTAGGTGCTCTTGCCTTCCAATTGTTGAGAAGCTTAGTTCTCTTCCTGAAGTTTTAACATCGATAGTCACAGAACTAAAGCAAAGACAATTAATGACTACAGACCAGCTAAATCAATGCATAACAGAAAGAGCAGTAAGTTATGCAAAAAATAATGGAACTAATGCCATAACTGGAGCTCAAAGCTCTCCTATTTTGTCACATCAAACTGCAATGAAGAGCGCCAACTACATTCCACAGAACCCGTGTTCAGAAGTCAAGTCTCCTACGCATATCAAGATTCAAGTCAGCAAACATACTTTAGGGCCAGATACACCCCCAACATCTTCGCAGTTGACATTAGCGACGTGCCAAATTACATCAAATACATCCAAACATGGGGAACTTGCAACGGGCAAGACTTTGCTTAAGAACACTGACCAGGCAGTCAACCTTGAAGTGGCCACGGAACATGGCAAAACATTATCTAGGAGAGCAAAAAAACGCTTGAAGAAGCAAACAAAAAACAATAAACAACGCCGCCGTGCAAAGGAACTACAGCTGGGCCTGGCTATACTAGACGGCAATCACGGTCAAAAAAAGAATTTGAAGGAGGTTCAAGCACAAACATGCCCAGAGTCTCAGAAACTTTAACCAATTTTTCAAAAGGCTAGGCTTGGTGCCAGGCCAGGGAACGACCAGTTAATTACAGCACTAGCACCTCAACTAATTATAAACCCAAATAGTGAGGACGTCCGGGTTAATGAGAAGAAGCCACTCCTACAGGAGACTGAACCCCCACTACAAACAGATAGTAGAGGGAGCCACCTTATAGAACGGCATTTAAAAAGTCAAGAGCATGAAGCACAGCCACATATTACAGACAGAGAAAGGACACCTCCCCCTTTAATAGATAACACTGGGATATGGGGGAACAAGGCTGCCCATAAAGATAACAGAGCAAACACAACAATCGCCCACCGCTCTGAAACATATCCTTCCGCCGCTAGTCAAAGGGTTCACGCACAAAGGGACTCGGAGGTTAATATTATAATCTGTACACCTGAATACACATCACGTGGAAGCTCTGACACATTAAACAGGGCTAATATTCTACAAATCCTCCAACATATCCCAGAGCAATCCTCCACTACGACCGAAGATTTAATTCAAGTTCAATTCAAGGTACTGAGCAGTAATTCAATAAGAGAGTCAACAATATTAAAATGGAAAAATAACATGCTAGTTCAAAAGATCATGAAAGAAAAGGACCAATTTGCGAAATGGGGAATTGTTGTACACAAACCAAAAGAGGAAAGATATCCACATATGCTAGGAGGTGGACCTAATGACAAAAAGACACAGATCTCAAGAAAGTCCATCCTAAGAGGGACAAACTCAGTTTCTCACCCAACACCATTCCTTAATTTAAGAATACACCTTTCGCCCAATTGTAGTTCAACAGGACGCACAATCTTAGATAGTGGAAAAACTGACCAACATAGATTCCCCCAGGATGTAGCCGCAACGATTCGATAAGGTCAACAATCAAACTGCTCCTAGCATGAAAAAAAATAACTGCCCAGGGAACAGAACGAATTAGTTTATAAAAATAATTTCATGGAATGTGTACGGACTAAAAACTACGCTGCAGAACAGAGCTGCATTTGAATTCTTACAGACTGGGGACCTGTTGGGCCCGATTCACAGAACTAACTTAAGACAAAATCCTAAACTTACTACCATTTTGGTATTCACAGAAGGCACTTACTCATTTTGGTATTCACAGAAGGCACTTACTCATTTTGGTATTCACAGAAGGCACTTACTCATCAATGAGTAAGTGCCTTCTGTGAATACCAAAATGAGTAAGTTACTCAAAATGAGTAAGTTACTCAAAATGAGTAAGTTACTCATTTTAGTATTCACAGAAGGCACTTACTCATCAATGAGTAAGTGCCTTCTGTGAATACCAAAATGAGTAAGTGCCTTCTGTGAATACCAAAATGAGTAAGTGCCTTCTGTGAATACCAAAATGGTAGTAAGTTTAGGATTTTGTCTTAAGTTAGTTCTGTGAATCTGGCCCAACGTGTCTCCAAGAAACTTGGTTACTTGCTCCATTGGTCATCCCAGGTTTTATGGAATTCCAACAACCAGCAAAAAAGTACAACATATTTGGAAGGCCATCCGGGGACTTATCTATATACGTAAGAATTGGCAGCAACAGCAAAATCTTCATTAAGCACGGATATGGTCCAAGCTATACACCTGCAAGGCTTGAAATTGAACGGCTGTCCAATAAGGATTCTACTCCTGAATGTTTACTTCAACTGTAAAGGCACACCGAGACACTGTGAAATGAGGGCTCTGGTGGATACACTTGAAGAGCTGCTTTGTAACTACCCGAACTACGGGATCGTAATGGCCGGGGACTTCAACACTCATAACCTGGGGATATTAACTGATGTTTGCTACCCAGGGACCGTGCCGGAATTTTACTGAATACACTTCTAAACACGTATAGATTAAGGCCAATACAAGAGAAAAAAAATTTCAACTCTGATATGAATAAAGACTCACAAGGGAAAAAGAAATCTTCGATCGATTACATTTTTACGTGCAATCACTTGCGTGACCAAGTAGTAGAATTTGAAAAACCAGTGCAGCAGACCAGTGACAATCTTCCACTGGCCATAGTCATCTCGCTGCAAACGGCCAGTCTTCCGCGTATTACCCCCCTGTCTGTCTAACGGGGAGGAAACACACGCGCTCTTGAGAAGGCTAAAATGGAACAAAATAGATACATCTGGTATGGCAGTCTGGAAAAGCAACTGGTCTACATTCGCCCAAGACTTCGCATCGGGCAACATATCCGAGAATTGAACAAAACTGGCGCCAGAGCTGTATTGCCTCTTGTTAGGCAAAAAAACAAATCATCAGCCCAACCACGGAGAAAAGGTGTGCTGCCAATTCCAACCTAGGTGTGAAAAAATCGAGCAAAGCAAGCGGGGCCTGAGACAAGCCAATCGCAACTACATGCGAGAGAGAGATGATAAAACACTCCAAAAGCTGCTGATAGCAAGGAAAAAACATAGAAAAAACGTATGGGACCACAACAGGCAGACTCCCAATGGTTGCACATTTTCAGTCTGCTAATTCCAAGCAGACAGGCTGAATTCTGGTCATACATCAACAAGTTGTCCGGGCACGGCCATGACCGGCGTAATGGGGTCGCCAGTCACACATGGATTAACCATGTGAATTCACTGTATTGTAGATCTTCGGATCATACTCCACCGCACCACCAACGACCCCTTATTAACATTAGTCCGTCTAATATTTATCAAACAACCACTCAAGAAACAACTGAGCCGGGGCGTGGCTAAGCACCGAAGCGTAATGGCCGCCTAACGCTGTAGCTCCGTAAACCCTGTCCCCACACGCCTATCCGCCACACTGATCCGCTCCCCCCGAGGAGGAGAAAAGACACCGGAGGTATACCGGAGGGGATTCCCTCGGACCCCGAAACCAGCAAACGTTTGTGCCCCGAGAAACCGGAGCAAACGGAGTGGGGCCTATCCGCAGCGCTGAGACCGGGGAGCACAGTGCCGGTGAGACCGCGGCGGTGAGGGGGCGGAGCCGCCATTCCCGGCCGTAGCCGCGAGCCTGGCGAGGGGGCCCTGGGATTCACCCGCTCTCAGCGGCGGCATCGGCGGAGTGGGCGTCAAGCGGTCCAGGCAAGAAGCACCTGCAGCAGCCCTCACCATCCCGAGGATCGACTCGGAGGCCTGAGTCGCCATTGCTCCGCGAGGCAGGATCGGAGCACTGCGGCGTGACCTGGAGGTGAGGCGGGGTGCCCGAGTGTCTTGGGGCGGTGTCCCCGAGTGAAATCATCGCTGAAGTGGCCGTAATCAGCTGCGGGTCCTGTTCCCCCCCCTCACTGGCATACTGTGAGGTGGCGCCGGGGGCTCATAGCCACAGCCCAGCCGCCCAGTCGAAGAGACGGGGAGAGTGTTTGTGCCGGCCGGCCCTGTGCCTATCACCAGTGGGCCTTTGCAATAGCTGGCGGGGTGAAGCGGGTGCTGGGCTCCCCCATATGATACCTCCTGGATCAGCGCGCCGACCATAAAGTGATCTGGGTGCGCGTGGACCACATACCGAGATCCTACAGGCGTGGGCCCCTCCCCCGCCTACACCATTAGACCACTGGCCGGACACATTACCAGTCAGCACCCCCCCTGACTACCGGGGCCATAGACGCCTCGTTTAAATCCACCACAAGCCCTTTGTGCGGCGAGGAGCGGACACAATGGAGAAAAGTAAGCCCCCAGGAACGAGAGGGTCTAAACCAACACAGACCAATAAACTCGATCGATACACGATGCCCAAAGACATGCTGCAGGGCCGTCAATCCAGAGGTACACCCCTGGGGGACCCAGAAGAAGAGGAGCGAGAACTCTCCCTCAAAGACGTCATGGAGGCCATCACAAGCGTCAAGACCTCTCTTGAACATAAAATGGACACTATCGCAATTGACGTGAACCTCATAAGAGCAGACCTAGCCACATTTAAGGAAAAGGTCAAACAGGTGGAAATCGCTACGACCAGCCTGACGGGAGACGTCACACAGCTTCAGGGGGAGGTCTTGGACCTACAGAATTTCCGTAAATTCACGGAAATGAAACTGGATGATTATGAAGGGCGCCTACGCCGCAACAACCTACGATTTCTGGGAGTTCCGGAACGGGCGGAGGGGCAATCTCCGGACCTCTTCGTGGAAGACCTTATCCTAAAACACCTCCAACCCAAGGGCCTCAGCCGATTTTTTGTTATTGAGAGGGCTCACAGGGTACCGGGGGGGCGTCCGAAACCCGGGGCTCCTCCGCGCCCTATGCTGGCGAGAGTGTTGAACTTCCGGGACAGGGATGTAATTCTCCAAAATGCTAGGACAGGAGCTCCACTCCACTATGAAAACGCAGACATCACCTTCTTTCCAGACTTCACTCAGAGGGTGCAAAAGATGAGGCGCACCTTCCTTGTGGTGAAGAGGGAGCTCCGAGAGCGGGGCCTGAGGTACTCCATGTTGTTTCCGGCACGTTTGCGGGTCGAGGCGGAGGGGCGGACGTGGTTTTTCGAGCACCCTGAAGAGGCCGCGGACTGGATTGAAAGCGGGAAGATCCCGGGCCCACCGGATAGCCATCCCAGAGAGGAGACTTCGCTGTCCCCTACAGGATGAGACATGGTGGTGGAGAGTGGATGTCACTGGGACATTTTGGCCCTTAACCAATCTAGGTTGAACACTGGGCGGCTGTGCAGTTGACCTGGAGGGGACTTCTTCGTGACTGTTTAAACTCCAACCCTTGAGGTGTGTCTTTTCCTTGGGGTTACAGACTTTAATTTTTACAGGGGACAGAGATACGGACAGCCACACCCCTATTTTTTTTCTACCTTTAGTTTTTTGCTAGGGCGACAGGCACTCTACAAGTTTGAAATGGGCAGTTCTACGCCCAGAGTGCAGGGCAGCAGGGAGGGGGGTTGTTGGGTGGGGGAATTTTTGTTTATAATTTGTTGGAAATTTTGCATTGGTGTTAATTATGGTTTCTTCAACAGAGGGGGTGTCGACTTTGTTCCTCCTGGCATTTCAGAGTCTATCAAGTTGTACGACAGATGTGATGGGGGACGGGACAATTAAGGTATTAAGTTGGAATGTCAACGGGCTTGGGGACAAGATTAAGCGGAGTATAGTTCTCCAGTACCTGAAACAGCGATCTCCAGATGTTGTCCTGCTCCAGGAGACGCACCTAGTTGGTAATCTGTGTAAAGCAATGCATAGGGGAGGATACAAAATGGTAGCACACGCGGGGTTCACTTCTGGCTCCAGAGGGGTGGGCATTATGATGAAAAACACACTCCCCCTAGCTATAAGTTCCACATGGGCGGACGACAGGGGCAGATACATTGGTATTACGGGAACTTGGGAGGGCCGCCTTATCTCTCTCATGTCCATCTATGTTCCACCAGGCCTACAGGGCACCACCTTTGCGGACCTGGGTAGGGTCCTCCTCTCCATTCCAGACGGCCTTGTGGTCCTCGGAGGGGACTTCAATGCGGTGGTCTCGGGCACCCTGGACCGCCATCCCCCGCGTGAGGTGGGGTCCGCTTCCCGCTGGCTACCTGACTTCCTAGAAACTATGGGGCTAGTTGATGGTTGGAGAACTTACCATCCGGACCAGATACAGCACACCTTTCACTCTGGGGCACACCATACCCTTTCCCGCCTAGACTACTGTTTACTGCCAGCCGCACAAGCATCCCTCATACACGAAATCAAACATCTCGCGAGAGGCATCTCCGATCACTCACCGATATGGCTCCGCATGGTCCTCCATCAGAACAAAGTAGGAAGACTAGCCCCAATCAATCCCTGGTACCTCCACAACCCCAAAATCCGCGCAGCCCTTATTGAAGCCATGGATAATTATTTCTTAGATAACGAGGGGACGGTGTCCTCATCCAAGTCCCTATGGGAAGCATTTAAGACTGTAATCCGGGGACAGGCGCTATCGCTGATCTCGGGTGCAAAGAAAGAAAAGCAGAAAGAAGTTTTGGACATCGAGGCTGAAATCGATAGATTGGAGAGTGACCTGGAGTCTGGGGTGACACCAGAGAAGCTTCACCTCCTGAGCCTGAAGCAGCACAGCTATAAGGCCTTAGTCACAGACAAAGCCAAAAACCTGGGGAGGGAGCGGCTGGGTAGACTCTACGACCTGGGCGACAAAGCAGGGAGGCTTGTAGCATGGCTGGATAAACGGGAGTGGGCGAGTAGGCTGGTGCCAGAGATTAGAGTAAAAGGGGACATACCCGTCGCGAATCCGCAAGAGATAGTCGATAGCTTTGCCAGCCATTACCAAACGGTCTATAAGACAGTGGCCCCCTATACGGAGGAGGACTCTCAGGAATTGTTACATGACATCAAACTCCCCCGCCTCTCCTTAGAAAATCGGGACTTCCTGGACAGCGACTTGACCCCAGGCGAGATAGCGCAATCGATCCGTTCGTTAAAATCGGGGAAGGCACTCGGCCCCAATGGACTCCCCATCGAGCTCTATAAGCTGCGACCCGATAAACTCTCCCCCTACTTAAAATCTATGTTTGAGGAATCACTGGAGACGGGAATGCTGCCCAGGGAACAGAGGATAGCCACCATAGTTACCATCCATAAAGACGGGAAACCCAGAACAGACTGCAGTTCCTATCGGCCAATTTCCCTCCTAAACGCCGAACCAAAAATCCTCGCCAAGCTCCTGGCCAATCGCTTGGTCAAGGTCATTAGTGCCTTAGTACACCCAGATCAATCCGGCTTCATGCCGCACAGGAACACGGCCCTGAATCTACGGCGAGTCCATGGGGTAGTAGCTAGAGCACATACTCTCCGAGAGCCAGCAATGATCGCGTCCCTGGACGCAACCATGGCATTCGACACTATTGAATGGCCTTACCTTTGGGCAGTATTGGCCAAAATGGGTTTCGGCCCTAACTACATAAACTGGGTACGACTTCTGTATAACGAACCCCTAGCCCAAGTGGTGGTCAACAATAAGTTATCAGCTACCTTCCATCTGAGTCGGGGAACCCGTCGGGGCTGCCCGCTTTCGCCTCTCCTCTTCGCCCTGGCCCTGGAGCCTTTGGCAGCCTGGATCCGTAGAGATCCCAGGATACGGGGATTAGAATGGTCTCCCGGCTGGGAGGACCGAATCTCCTCTACGCAGACGACCTGTTGCTTTACCTGGCCTCTCCTAGGAAATCCCTTATAGTGGTCTTAGATATCCTGGCGGTATTCGGTCGCTACTCTGGATTCTCTATCAACTGGAGTAAGTCGCTTTTGTTTCCTCTGTGGGGCGATCCACCCGTCCCTCCCAAGAACTGCCCCATACAAATCAACACGGCAGGCTTCAAATATCTGGGGATTTTCATTTCGCTAGATCCCGCAATCCGGTATACTCAAAACCTTCTCCCCCCCCTTCGTAAGCTTAAAAGCGATATTGCCAGCTGGAGGTCGCTACCCCTCTCCCTTCTGGGCAGAGCCGCCCTATTCAAAATGATGTCCCTGCCTAGATTCCTGTACACCTTGCAAAACACCCTGGATCCTGTTCCCGCCAAATATTTTAAGGAAATTGAGGGCCTACAGAGAGACCTGTTGTGGGATGGAAAACCTCGAATCGCCCTGACCAAACTAACACTGAATTGGTATTACGGCGGCATTAGCCTCCCAGATATCAAGAAATACTACTGGGCGGCTCACCTAGCAGCCATCAACCACGGCATGTATGGCCGTGCAGACGATACCGGATACGCCATGGATAAATGGCTCCTCCCAGGTGGTAATTATAACAGGGCGCTATACGCACGGCCCAGACGATACACCTTGACTGGCCCCACCAAACATTCTGTCCAGATTTGGCATGATGTTATCGCCTCACTGGGATGGAAAAACACGCTGACATTAGCCACTCCACTCTGGGACTCAGAAAGATTGGGCGACTTATGGAAATCGAAGGGTTTTGATAGATGGGACCTTATCGGTATCTCACACATTAGGGACCTTTGGGAGGCTGGAGGGGTCAAATCCTTTGACACGCTCCAGGCGGACTACGATCTGGCAGCCACCGAGTATTTCCGCTACCTGCAGGTCCTGCACTCACTGCAATCTTCGCTGCCTAAGGGGACTTTCCCTCCAGAGGCCTCTCCGCTGGAGGACAGAATATTAGACGGCCACCTTCCCGAGAAAACCATCTCCCTGATTTACAAAAAGTTAATTAACAACATGGAGAGTCCCCTTCAATCACTCCGTGAGAAATGGACGCAGGATGGGGTGGAGGTGGATGATGAGGACTGGCAGATGGCGGTGTCTTCCCCCAGAGAGGTCGCTATCCCGGCACGTTTGAGGCTGGTCCAGCTTAAAATCCTCCACAGAATTTATATGACAGGACCCCGTTTGGTACACATGGGATGGTCAGATAGTGGGAACTGTAGGCGGCGATGTGGTCACGTGGGGACATTCATACACATAATTTGGGAGTGCGAACATTTCATATCCTTCTGGCTCAAGATCCATGACACTATTAATGCGGTACTACAGGTTCACCTCCGCCCAGAGGCAAGACGATGCCTCCTCAATTTGTGGGAACCTACGGATCTCAACACAAATCAGACTCGGTGGGCTACACTGGGGTTCATGTTGGCAAAACGCAACATTGCTCAACTATGGGGGGCCACACTATCACCCACACTGGCAGCATGGGAGAAGAACCTTGACTGGTGCATGTTTCGGGAGAAAACAGTCTACCTGGCAAGAGGGTGCCCCAAAAAATGGTCCCGGATATGGAGCCCCTGGAATACCTACCGGGGAGAGATCAGTGTGCCTCCTGATTGTCACGAACAAAATGACCCCCACACCCTGTAACATTCCTCTATCATGTAGAAATCCGACGTATTTCCTCCTGTACCGACTGTAATGTATGATTTGGCTAACCCTCTGCAATGTTTATTGGAACCGATGTATGTTTAATAAAAAGAATTATAAAAAAAAAAAGAAACAACTGAGCCTACCGTCGCAGGAAAACGCGTGGCATCAATACTAAAGAACATCAGAAGGGACGGGGCTCCGGGACCCAACGGCCTACCCAGATACCTCTTTAAAGAAGACTGTGAATTCTGGGGAACCATATTTACCCCGCTCTATCAGTTCTGCATGGTTAATTCAACGATCCCTGAAGCTTGGAAAGGTTCCTTGCTTCAACCAATCCACAAAAAAGGTGATACTGGAGATCCAACTAACTATAGGCTGATAGCCCTTTTGGATATTGAGGCAAAGGGATACGCAAGCCTTCTTTTGCAAGACCTGCAAAACTGGGCCAATGTCAATGAAATCTTACCAGCTTACCAATCCGGATTCAGGGCAGGAGCATCAACATTGGACAACATCTTAGCCCTTGCACATCTGGTAGAACAGTCCACCCAGAAAAATCAGCTCCCACTTTTCGCATGCTTCGTAGATTACTCTGCGGCATTCGACTGCGTTAACAGGAACTTGCTTTGGCGGAAACTACAAAACTGTGGATCCCGATCACGCTGCTGAAAGCCATCATTGCCCTTTACACTGGAACTTGGGTACGGGTGAAATTATCTATGAATTCAGCAACAAAAAAAATCTACACAGACCGAGGGCTGAAACAAGGCTGTGTACTGGCGCCCCTGCTTTTTAATTTATACACTGCAGACCTTGGGAAGACAATATCTAAAGCCAATTTGTTAGCCCCTAAAATCGGGTCGACCAGACTGTTTTTAATGCAATACGCAGATGACATGGTGCTAATGGATCATACTAAGACGGGTATGCAAAGATCATTGGACGCATTAAGCATCTATAATAACGAAAATGATCTAACAGCAAACGCAGGAAAAACAAAGGTAGTAATTTTTGGGAAGTATGGTAATAAACTTAAACAACAATGGAGAATGGGCAAGTTGAAAATAGCAACAACAACTAAATATAACTATCTGGGGGTCTGGATCATGAGCAACGGGAAGTTCACAGCACACACGGCATCCATCGAATTTAAAGCTAAGGCAGTGACGTACGCCCTATGCAAACTGAACTCCAAACTAAGTAGTCCGACAACTGAGCCCATTCGAAAGGTCATAAGAGCTAAGTTACTGCCTTCAATTACATATGGCCAATTGGTATTTCCTGCGGCATTAATCAACACCATGGAATTTGCCAACTGCCGAGCATTCAAACAGATCTTTCAGATACCTGCCCACGCCCGGAACGCCTTGGTACGGCTGGAATTCGGGCTAAACAAACAATGCTACGAACATTGGGCATCAATAGTCCGGTATTATCGAGGGGCCTGTGCAGCACCACCGAATACAATGAAAGCAATCTTAAAGGAAAGTTTTGCGAAAGGCAACAATCCGTGGGCAAACGGCCTCCTCACTGCTTGCACTGAACTGAACCTTGACCTGTCCAACTGGCAGGACTTTATCCATAACCGGGAATTTTAAAATCTATTTTAAAAAAACAAGTCAGATTATTATCCAAGGAAGACGACATGAAGGCAATTGAGTCCTCCAGCAGCAACATCAGGTTAATAGCCAGTTCTTTCAAAGACAAATTGAGACAGCCATATCTTGACTCAGCCTTGAACAAAACAATCTTAAAGCAAATTCTGTCAGTGAGACTCATGGTCTTGCCAATAAAAGATATAAATACTCGCTGGAAAATATTAGAGGCGGTCACCACCTGCAGACTGTGCCACCAGTACGAGGAATCCATGGCTCACTTGGTATGCAATTGCCACCGACTGAATTATGCACGTCGCACTTCATTGAAACCTCTGTTTTTAAAATATGGCAGACGTACTTGCACAGATGCAATAAAACTTCTTTTTAATTTGGAGATTCCAATGGAACTGGCCAGACTAGCGAAATTTGCACACCAGCTGAAAGAACTTATAAGTAAAGACTCAGCCAAGGATTAGAGGCTGAACACAGCTTCAAATCAATGTTTACATATTTAATTTTATTGTCTCTTACTGTTGTGTATTGTGATTACTAGACTTGTTAAATTAATTGATCAAGTTTTATCAACGATTGAAGAGGGTTTGTGGATGGAGACATCCCGCCCAGTCTTTTTTTTTTTTTTGTAACAATTTTAACTAATTGAAACAACAAACAAATTCATTCATTCATTCAGTTTATTATGAAAAGCTATGCAAAAACATGAGGTTGGATGTATTTATTGTGAAAAGCATATGTTAAAAGTGACTAGGGATATAATATAGGTGGATTGCTATTACACTGCAATAAAGCAAGCAGAGAGGTATTTTATTACCCAGAATCTCACATATACCACAGTAAATTCATATTTGCTCTAGTGATCAGCTTTGTAATACACAGCTGCCAAGTATTAAAATTGCTTATGTGTGACATTTGTGTGGTTTCAGTGAACTTATGAGTGACAATTTAGTGCCAAATGTGTGACACTTCAAGTGACACTTTCTTGTGAGTAAAACGAAGCCATGAAGTCCCTATAGAAGATGAGTATCAGATAGGACTCATTTTTGAGCTATGAGAAGTTCTCAAAAGTAATTCAAAATGCTGAGAAACCCCTATAAAGAAAGGTCACTGACCATGATTTGGGAGGGAGGAGAGCTGTATCTGACAGTGTGGTGGGACTGTTTATGGGGTCACATGCCAGACAAATTTACTTCAGCCAGGTTAGCCTTTCAAAGCCACAACCATTTGAGGACATTCTATCGTCTTCTTGCACCAATGTAACACTGGCCCTCTACAGGACAAGCTAATGCTTTATCCTTGCCCCGGAGGAGGGCCTGTGCTGGGTCCATATCAAATATCAATGGAAACTTCTTAAAGAAAAGGCTGCCAGGAAAATAATTGTCATTGATGGGAGTGCGTGTGGGCCACAATTTCATTGATCTATGCTGCTGTGCTGTCCTTCCTGTGGTGTCAGAGGACATGCATGACTGTGCTCGCTAGTCTGACAGCACAACTACACCACCTAAAATCTTGACATCATGGCTTTAAGTGGGATGAAAAAAGTGGGTGGTCTCTAAAAGGGGCATCCATGGCCTATTTAAATTAAGCGTAAGGCTTAACCACATAAACTAAATTTCTGTGATTTCCATAGTGTGCCGTCTGACCAGTATTTTGGTTCCTTTCTGAATTTGACAACTGACATATCTCTAAAACCAGCCAGGACTATTGGCTTTGTCAATGGTTGGTAGCAGTTTAAGATAAATGAGTAAAAACAATGATTTTTTTTGTAAATAATATTGAAAATGTTTCAATTATGAAACAGCGAGGCTTTGAACTTAACAATGCTGAGGCCTGTAGAAATGGTAGTAGTCTCAATCATTCCTGTTAAGTTCAACCTATGTTAGTCACGCACGCCCGCCCTTTGCATTCTTTTTCTCTCCACAGCTGCATATCTTGCACCTCACCACTTTCCTCTTCACACCCTCTTTTCGCTCTCTCTTGAATGCACTTCCTCGCAACTCCTTCACTCCACTGCCCAAAACACACAACACACCTATAAGCACTGCAGTTTCTTTCACTTTTCCTTTGTAAATATTTTGACAACTGTGTACCTCCTTCACACAGAATCACAGTTGAAACTGGAATACATGACCATTTATGTGTCTGTTCACTCTGCATATAGGCCAAGGATTGGATGGCAATGGCGGCTCCTCCGTTAAGGCGGAGGAGCGTCGCCCCACTGCTCTCTGAGCAGTGCAAAAAGGAAAAATAAAATGATAATAACACAATGTTTTTATCATTTGATTTTTCAGTACTGAGCCAGGGCGGGACAGGGCTGTGCTTTCTTGATGGAGAGCAGCAGCCAACAGGGAGGAGGAGTGGAGGACACCATCAGTGCGCATGGCAGTTTGGACGGCCGTCTTAGGACAGGCAAACTGTCATGCGTACTTAGCAGTACTCCACCCATCTGTGCCTGGGAGTTTCAGGCTCCCAGGCACTGTCTGAGTGGCAAACCACACTGCTCAGACCAATCACAATGCTGCAGTCATGCTGGTAATAATAATAGCAGCATCGTGATTGGCTTACGGGATTCTGGGAGCCTGTGTGCTGCCGGGAGTCAGAAACAGAAGAGGACGGAGGAGAGGTGGCTGCTGTACACGGGTGAGACCTTTTCTTTTTTCTTTTCAGCCCTTCCCCCCGACCCGCTAACCACTTCTGGACCCTAGCAGCCGTCATTGTTGGACGGCCATGTATTGCAAACACTTTTTAACCCACTGACAAGCACTATAAGGTCCTCTCACTGCCTTCATCTTCAACTCTAGAGCTCTTGATTGTGGCTCGTTATAAACATCTGGAGGTGAATAGTACAAAGTATGCACTCGCTATACAAGTGTAAAATACTACACACAAAAAAATACAGAAACACATCCTGGAATTAGCAAACAATCTTAAGGAATGCAAGATTAAGGAAAATGTGAAATATACACAGAAACTAAACCACTGACATTATGTATTACCTTAAATGCTCTGTGATGCGTCCGGGCTGAGCAGGATGGCCACAGGCTTCAGCAGCAGGCACTTCAAGAGCGTCACATAGTGCAGACGATTAGTCACAATTCTCTCCTCCTCACTTAGGACATTAATTCTGGCTGTCCAACGGCGCTGGAGCTTGACTGGAAGAATTACTCCCTGCCCAGTCTGACACACACGTGCCAGATGTAATATGGTGTTTATTAAAAACACCAATCATTCCAGTGAAATCAGAGTGCTGGGTGAGCTGGGAGAGTAAAGTTCAATCACATGGCTCTCCCCGGTTGCAGTAAACACCATTCTACGGCCCGCCGTCGCTACCTGGTCTGACCACTGCCATCACCCTGCCAGGCCTGTTTCCACCACTTATGGGTTGTTCGAGTCACACAGCGCCTCTTGTTTTGGATAGCCTGCAGAAAAGAGGTAAAACAATCCCACTGGTGCACAGCACTGCTCGGCAGGACCAATCCTCTGCAGTGCAAGCAAGTCCTGGAACACAACAGAAGACGCCGGATCTCTGTAGGTCATGCTGGACCTGGCGCTTCTGTTTTTATATTTCCCAAGCGGAAATTAATGTATCCAACTGCAGTTTAAGACTACCGGGTCACCAGACTAATTTGTTGTGATACCTGACAAGAGCCGCTACGGGCTTTCTGTGAGTGGACTTCGGGCTGGATAGAGCCTACGTCCTTCCTCAGTGTTCCCACTCTAAACTAATGGTGAACCTGCGGACTAGGGGCGAATACTTGGTCACGTCACCGGAGGTCCTTAATTGAGACTTATCCAGTTCAACCAGGTTTTGAGGATCCAAAGATTGGACTCTTTGATCGTTTGCTTGTACAGAAGAAAGGAGGAGCTTAAGTTGACTCCTTCCTATTGGAAAGGACAATGAGCCTTGAAAAAGTCATCAATACGACGAAACACGTGTCGGCTGTGTGCTTCATCTATTGACCTGCGTGTCAACTTACTTTGATTGTCAGTGTCTTTTACTCATGGACTTGTGTACCATAAACTTTTGAATCTGTATTTTCAAAAAATTAAATTGGATCTGCAACATTGGCGGACCTTAATTACGGCATCTGTGTAATGCTCTGGAGTATCGAATAAGTTAACTATTACATTGCCTTGGCAGGGTAAGCACTGCCCCAGTGCACAGCAAGCGCTGCGCATGGGCTGCTTTCATAGAGCACAGAGCCACATGATCCTTGAGGAGCTTTATGCGTGAATAATGCATTTTAGTGTGGTGATGCTAGTCTAACCCCCTGATGCGTGGTACTTGGCAGGGCTGGAGGTGGGCAAACCACTGAAAGCTGGAGGCCGAAGCCTGGCTCTGGCTCAATTCAAAGCCCTGTTGGAACCTTGAGCCCAAAACAAGATGAGCTTTCATGTGGCTTCTGCCTCCCTCCACTCAGAATGTAGTGTTATGGCCAGAACTGCTGACTACGGAACCCGGGAACTAGGTTTGAGCCGGCGCAACATCATGTGATTCTGGGCAAACTTAATGCATTGACCATGTGTAATGTAACTGGTGCGAATCGCTCTAATACCTTAAGTTTCAGTTTGCGCTATATTTTAAAAACAGCAGAAGAATGCACAAAGAGGTAAAAACAAAACCTTAACATTAGGAAAGACCAATAGATACTGTTGGAAATAGCGCTCTGCAGGGTCATCCCCAAACATTTTGCCTTCCTCCTCCTATTTTTGCTGAATTTGTTTTTGTTGGCTTTAGGACTTTGGGCATTTCCATTGCAAAACAGAGCTAAAGTGCTTGTGCTCTCTCCTTAAAACATGGTAACATTGGCTTACACCCTATTGGCACATTTAGTTTACTTGTAAGTCCCTAGCAAAGTGTCACTTCATGTGCCCAGGGCCTGTAAATTAAATTCTACTAGTGGACCTGCAGCACTGATTGTGCCACCCTTCTTAAATAGCCCTTTGAACATGTCTCAGGCCTGCAGTTGCAAAGCCTGTGTGTGCAGTTTAACCTGCTATTTTGACCTTTTGCCAGGCCCAAACCTTTCCTTTGAATACATATGTCATCCCTAGGGTATGCCCTGGACAGACCAGAGGGCAGGGTGCAATTTATTTAAAAAGCAGGACATGTACTTTAAAGTTCTACATGTCCTGGTAGTGAAAAACTCTTAAATATGTTTTTCACTACTGCAAGGCCTATATCTCCCTTAAGGGAACATTGGGAATACCTTAGTACATTTTATAAGTGCAATTTCCAAATGGGAAGATATAACTGGTTCAAGTTTGGTGTCTCTGGAATCCTAATTTAAAATCCTAACTTAAGGTGAAGTTGGATTTTAAATTACAATTCTGTAAATACCACTTTTAGAAAGATGGCTTTTTTGCCTTAGCCATTTGGTGCCTGCAGCCTGACTCTGGTCACATGACTTGGTGTAGTTGACACTTGGACTTTGTGTATTCCTCCCAGACAGCCATACACAGTGGAAGCTCATATGTGAATAAGTGGGTGATCACTTGCAGGGTGGTTGGGAGGAGCTAGGCCCAGCTTCACTTACACCTGAATAAGCTGTGTCCTATCTCCACACAAAGGGCTGCATACCCCCTAAAGTTAGTCTGGAGCCGGGACAGGGAAGGCAGGGTATCTGTGCCCTTCAAAGTCATGCCTCTAAAACAAAATTGTGTATAAAAGAAGGACCTCAGACACCACCACTTCAGTACACTTCTGGACCTGTGGATACTCTGCTAAGGAGACGGACTGCTTTGCTGGTGAAGGCCTGCCACTCTGCTGGACTGTACTCTGCTGGACTCCTGCTTTGCTGTGCTGCCTGCTGACCTCTTGCCTGGGTGAGAAGTACTGGGCCGTTATCTCTTGAACCCAGAACCCAGTGTGACCTCAAGGGCTAGTTGGCTGGTCTTCTGATCTGAAGCCTCAGGGACATAACAGACTTTCAACCCTCTAGCAGCTGCACCAGGACTCTGCCATATGTGAGTCTGCCCTGCCAAGTGGTGCCACCCCAGTCTTGGACCCTTGGAAGGTGCCCTAAGGTGCTTACCAGCAGAACTGACGCATCTCCTCTGCTGAGCAACGCATCCTGATCAGAACGGATGCATCTCCTCGGCTGAGCAGTGCGTCCCTGAGCAGAATTGCTGCATCGCCATTGCTGCGTAGATTGGACCTGTCGTAAAGCCCTGCACCGCTTCCACAGACCGCGGAACCGACACATCGTCCTGACAGCGGAACATCCTCAGTCCAGGTCCTTGTAACTCCTGCCGATGGCAGCCTCGGCGACTACGACGGACTCCACATCACAGCTTTGCAGCACCTCAGAACCAATGCATCGCTAGCTGCGCACTGCATCCCCGACTCTGGACTTCGCATTGCAAGACCCCATCTACGGGGTCCTCGGCGATGACGCAAAAGGACCTTGCACCGCAGCCTCGCCCTATCTCGGAACCAATGCTTCCTTCGTCTGCACGACACATCTTCGACGCGGACCCATGCATTGCTCCGCAACCAGGATTTAAGATACTCTGTCAGCGAGCCTAACTGGGTTATTGTAGCCGACCTTTTGGCTTGAACTTGTGACTTTGTCCTGGTCAGCCACGCCGAATATCCCCAATCAGCGCTTTATGCTTTTTCACTACAAACTTTAAAATTCAATATCTAAGGTCCTACTAATTGGATTTTTGATTTTTTGGTCCAGTTATATTTATAAAAAATTACTCTGTTCCTAAATTTGTTGTGGGCTCCTTTTGTGGTGTGTTTTCACTGTTTTATTGTTTGAAGTGTTGCACAAACACTTTACAAATTGCCTCTAAGTTAAGTCTGACTGCTCTGTACCAAGCTACCAAGGGGGTGAGCACAGGTTAATATGGGGTTTTCTTGTGCCTTACCCTGACAAGGATTGTGGTTGCAGTTTGACCAGTGCTTATGCAACCAACAACCCAGAATCTTACAGACACCCATTTACTGGCTGATTTGCACAGAGTGAAACCAGAAAACCTGGATAAATCACAGTTTCCCTGCTTAAATTGGTGATCTTAGGCAAATATTTTATTTCACCAAAACACTTTTTTCTTCATTATCGTATATGAAAGCACTTTCGAATATTCAGGTTCAGCTTACCAGTTGTACAAAACTATAACTTTTAACAATACTTCTCAGTGCTGTGTTACGATGTGCCCTATTAATATCAAAGCTTCCGTCTGTTAAAGAAATACACTTATTTGAACATTGATGTGGTTTGCTGTATGATATACATAATGGGCTCTAGCTGGTAGCTTACTTTCTTCCAAATAGTAATTAGATTTTGAAAGGTATCTGTTTCATTAGGCTGTACAGAAGTATTGAGAAACGATTGATGCATTTGTGGCAGAATTGAAAAATGTGTGCAGCACTGTGAGTTTGATAGTTACAACAGTGAGTAAGCACTACGATCTCAAATCATAACCGGCTGTGAGTCAGCAGTTTTTAGATAGAAGCTATTACAGAAGCCAAGAAAGGTTGACAACATATTAACCATGGCAAGAATCTCCTGTGCTGTTGAACTCCAAGCAGAAGTGATGGTTTGCCGCAAGGTTAAACAAAACTCGAAAAATCTCTATGCAGGCTTGAGAATACACACCTGTCAGAAGGCGATATCAAATGTACCTGCTCATGATGTGATTTCCATTTCCGGCTCTCCAGCACTTGCCCGGTGGCTCAATGAATGTGTCTCACCTGTGGCGTGAAAGGTAGTTCCTGGTAGTGTGTCGTAGCAGGGGTGGGAAACCAGGACTGAAAACAATTCACCCAGGTATCAGGACTTACTTAGTCAAGCAGAAGAACCAGGATCCACGGGAGTGAAGATGTGTCTCAGCTCTCCAATAAGGTATAGTCAACCCATACAGAACTGTTACACGGGTAATGCCTAATACCTCCTAGGAGAGAAGAGACAGAAGAGAGGACCACCAGGGGACGACCATCAGCAGGACAGGTGAGTTGAAACGATAACTTTTCTATGCGTTTGCCTCCACACTGCATGAACACAAAATAATAAATAAAGAAAAAAAAACAGTATACTTAGGGTTAGTAAGAATACTTTAAAAAGTAACCTTGTTAGCTAGTGATATTAAGCTGGGCAAACATCCGATATTGTTGATAGTGTACTATCACCTACTCACACTTATAATTGCAGGTTGAGCTTAACATAAGATGTCTCTTCAGGAAAAGCAAGAAATGAAAATACACAGTCCGCTCTATTTAGAAGAGCTGCAGGTGCTTCGTATTTGCCGTCTTGTATTTTCAGAGGCACACGTCTACCTTCCGACGTGATTGAGACCGGGTGCACGAGGAGTAAAGAAAAAATGTCAAACACCCTTTACAAAAAGCGAGTCCAGAGGAAGAACGTCTTAAAGATGGGTAGCCTCTGTTCACCGAGAGTTCCACTGAGACTCTCTATAAACAACAAAAGTCATTGCCTGGATACGCTAATGCCACTAACAGGGCCAGGCAGCCACGGAGTTCAGCATTTTCGTAAGCCACACAAAAAATAGAGGCAACAGCTGACCTGAAAGCCCAGGAGGAGATTCAGTGTAGCGAGGCAGGCAGTCCTCGAGCATCAGTGCGACCACGCGCTGGAAAGGGAATCCGACTTGGGTGGGGAAGGCAGCTGAGTGATGAGAGGCAGGCAGTTTCCGAGCGTCAGCTCGGCCACAAGCTGGGAACGGGAATCTGACCTTGACGGGGGAAGTCAGCTGGGTGTAATGAGAGGCAGGCAGCCTCCCTCGGTAGCGCGAGCGCGTGCCTGAACAGAGTTGATTTCCAGCCTTGATAATGAGGCGTCAACCAGGAAGCACAACGCAGGGTAAAGACCCCGACGAGCGCGTTAGAAGAATCTTCACTAATCTCTCCAGAGATTTCTACAGACGCCGTGCTGAATGCTCACAAGGCTCTTAGGACAAACAGGAAGTTCAAACTAGAGAATCCGGGTCAGGGGGCGTGGTCCAATCCTATGGAAGAAGTAAACCAAGCATCGGTGTTGGTGAGAAGTCCTCTTTTATACAACGCTAGTCATCTGACAAGGTGATGCCTGGGTGTTTTCAGAGCTAGTACACAATCAAGGACACTGGATGGTAAAAAGGGTGCATTATGGGAGTTGTAGTGAGGTTGTTTTCAGCCAAGCCAGGGCGCAAGAAGCCTGACGCGTAACAGTTCTCCCTCCCAAAGGTCTATTAATGGGTCGAGGTTTAGGGGGGTTCAATGCATGAAATCTTCTTACTAACTGGGGTGCATGGACCTGAGCAGCGGGTTCCCAAGACCTGTCTTTGGGAGTATACCCCACCCAATCTATCAGATATTGTAGTTTCCCTCGATGTCTTCTAGAGTCTAGGATCCTTTTAACCTCATATTCCACTTCTCCCTTTACGTTAATAGGAGGGGGAGGAGGTTCAAGATAGGACGGGGGTTCATAAGGTTTGAGCAGAGAGGTATGGAAAACAGGATGTACTTGTATCTCAGGTGGTAGCTCCAATTTCATGGCGACAGGGTTAATGATCTTAAGGATTTTATATGGCCCTATATATCTGGGTTGTAGCTTTCGGGGCCCTGCTAAGCTGAGGTTTTTGGTTGCTAACCAGACGAGATCTCCTACAGAGTAGTCAGGGGCAGGACGCCTATGTTTGTCAGCTTGTTCTTTCATGTGGTCTTTAGCTAGTTGCAGTTCTTGTTTAGCCTTGTTCCATATTGAGGTAAGGTGGGTGTGGTGTTCTGTGACTGAGGGGATTTCTGAAAAAGTTAAAGGAGAATGAAGTGGTAAGAATTTGGGGTGGTACCCATGAGAAAAGAAAAAGGGGGAGATCATGGTCGATGAATGTGTTGTGTTGTTATAAGCAAACTCTGCCAAAGGGAGGGCCTGTACCCAGTTACTGGTGACCGTGCCTAATAAACAACGTAAATACTGTTCGAGAGTTTGGTTAGTTCTCTCTATTTGCCCATCCGTCTGAGGATGATAGGCCGAAGAGAGTCGATGGTCTATGTGTAAAGCCTTGCACATGACTTGCCAAAACTTGGAAACAAACTGAGTTTCACGGTCTGAAATTATCACGGTGGGCAAGCCGTGTAACCTCACAATCTGCTTGATAAAAACCTCTACCAGTTCTTTGGCTGTTGGAAGTTTTTTGAGAGGGATGAAATGGGCCATCTTGGATAACAGATCTACTACCACCAATGCTGTAGTAAATCCACGTGTAACAGGTAAATCAGTAATGAAATCCATACTAATGGAAAACCAGGGAATGTGGGGAAGTCAGCTGGGTGTAATGAGAGGCAGGCAGCCTCCCTCAGTATCGCGAGCGCGCGCCTGAACAGAGTTGATTTCCAGCCTTGATAATGAGGCGTCAACCAGGAAGCACAACGCAGGATAAAGACCCAGACGAGCGCATTAGAAGATTCTTCACTAATCTCTCCAGAGATTTCTACAGACGCCGTGCTGAATGCTCACAAGGCTCTCAGGACATACTATAGTCGCAGATTCAGACAGTGGAAAAAATAACAAATTAAATATGGGTAGCCTCTGTTCACCGAGAGTTCCACTGAGACTCTCTATAAACAACGAAAGTCATTGCCTGGATACGCTAATGCCACTAACAGGGCCAGGCAGCCACGAAGTTCAGCATTTTCGTAAGCCACACAAAAAATAGAGGCAACAGCTGACCTGAAAGCCCAGGAGGAGATTCAGTGTAGCGAGGCAAGCAGTCCTCGAGCGTCAGTGCGACCACGCGCTGGAAAGGGAATCCGACTTGGGTGGGGAAGGCAGCTGAGTGATGAGAGGCAGGCAGTTTCCGAGCGTCAGCTCGGCCACAAGCTGGGAACGGGAATCTGACCTTGACGGGGGAAGTCAGCTGGGTGTAATGAGAGGCAGGCAGCCTCCCTCGGTAGCGCGAGCGCGCGCCTGAACAGAGTTGATTTCCAGCCTTGATAATGAGGTGTCAACCAGGAAGCACAACGCAGGGTAAAGACCCTGACGAGCGCGTTAGAAGAATCTTCACTAATCTCTCCAGAGATTTCTACAGATGCCGTGCTGAATGCTCACAAGGCTCTCAGGACAAACAGGAAGTTCAAACTAGAGAATCCGGGTCAGGGGGCGTGGTCCAATCCTATGGAAGAAGTAAACCAAGCATCGGTGTTGGTTAGAAGTCCTCTTTTATACAACGCTAGTCATCTGACCAGGTGATGCCTGGGTGTTTTCGGAGCTAGTACACAATCAAGGACACTGGATGGTAAAAAGGGTGCATTATGGGAGTTGTAGTGAGGTTGTTTTCAGCCAAGCCAGGGCGCAAGAAGCCTGACGCGTAACAGTTCTCCCTCCCAAAGGTCTATTAATGGGTCGAGGTTTAGGGGGGTTCTATGCATGAAATCTTCTTACTAACTGGGATGCATGGACCTGAGCAGCGGGTTCCCAAGACCTGTCTTTGGGAGTATACCCCACCCAATCTATCAGATATTGTAGTTTCCCTCGATGGCTTCTAGAGTCTAGGATCCTTTTAACCTCATATTCCACTTCTCCCTCTACGTTAATAGGAGGGGGAGGAGGTTCAAGATAGGACGGGGGTTCATAAGGTTTGAGCAGAGAGGTATGGAAAACAGGATGTACTTGTATCTCAGGTGGTAGCTCCAATTTCATGGCAACAGGGTTAATGATCTTAAGGATTTTATATGGCCCTATATATCTGGGTTGTAGCTTTCGGGGCCCTGCTAAGCTGAGGTTTTTGGTTGCTAACCAGACGAGATCTCCTACAGAGTAGTCAGGGGCAGGACGCCTATGTTTGTCAGCTTGTTCTTTCATGTGGTCTTTAGCTAGTTGTAGTTCTTGTTTAGCCTTGTTCCATATTGAGGTAAGGTGGGTGTGGTGTTCTGTGACTGAGGGGATTTCTGAAAAAGTTAAAGGAGAATGAAGTGGTAAGAATTTGGGGTGGTACCCATGAGAAAAGAAAAAGGGGGAGATCATGGTCGATGAATGTGTTGTGTTGTTATAAGCAAACTCTGCCAAAGGGAGGGCCTGTACCCAGTTACTGGTGACCGTGCCTAATAAACAACGTAAATACAGTTCGAGAGTTTGGTTAGTTCTCTCTGTTTGCCCATCCGTCTGAGGATGATAGGCCGAAGAGAGTCGATGGTCTATGTGTAAAGCCTTGCACATGACTTGCCAAAACTTGGAAACAAACTGAGTTTCACGGTCTGAAATTATCACGGTGGGCAAGCCGTGTAACCTCACAATCTGCTTGATAAAAACCTCTACCAGTTCTTTGGCTGTTGGAAGTTTTTTGAGAGGGATGAAATGGGCCATCTTGGATAACAGATCTACTACCACCAATACTGTAGTAAATCCTCGTGTAACAGGTAAATCAGTAATGATATCCATACTAATGGAAAACCAGGGAATGTGGGGAAGTCAGCTGGGTGTAATGAGAGGCAGGCAGCCTCCCTCAGTATCGCGAGCGCGCGCCTGAACAGAGTTGATTTCCAGCCTTGATAATGAGGCGTCAACCAGGAAGCACAACGCAGGATAAAGACCCAGACGAGCGCATTAGAAGATTCTTCACTAATCTCTCCAGAGATTTCTACAGACGCCGTGCTGAATGCTCACAAGGCTCTCAGGACATACAGGAAGTTCAAACTAGAGAATCCGGGTCAGGGGGCGTGGTCCAATCCTATGGAAGAAGTAAACCACGCATCGGTGTTGGTGGGAAGTCCTCTTTTATACAACGCTAGTCATCTGACCAGGTGATGCCTGGGAGTTTTCGGGGCTAGTACACAATCAAGGACACTGGATGGTAAAAAGGGTGCATTATGGGATTTGTAGTGAGGTTGTTTTCAGCCAAGCGAGGGCGCAAGAAGCCTGACGCGTAACACCAGGTGAGACAAACCAAAACACATATCGTGCCAGGATGCTAGTCTAGGCGTAACGTGCTAAGGGATGCATGGGGTCGAGCATCCCCAAAATATATACACAGTCTATTGTGGTTTGTGGCAGTTGGGTTCGGCTATCAAGTTCTGTTTGTTGCTAAAGAACGGGTGTTTACTGTTCCAGTGGCGAGACTTGATGTGCAGGCAAGTCCAAAGTGGTCTGATTTATAATTGTGAAGCAGCCAACCAAGACTCTCACACTGTCACCACAATGACCCAGTGGTGACTGGCAGGGAACGGGGTGGCGGGCTGGGGAGGGGACAACTTAAAAAAAAAATCTTACCCTTTGCCGGCCGCCGTCTCTCCTCCACTTTTGTCCCTTCCCACGTCGTCTTCTCCTCAGCTTCAGTGAAAGCAGGAAGCACACAGGCTCCCTGCCCTAAGCCAATCACAGTGCTGCAATGCAGCGTTGTGATTGGCCTGAGCGCCGTGGTTCTGCACTCAGACGGGGAATGGGAGCCTGGGCATGTTCCTCACCAGGCTGTGTAATGCAGCCTGGTGGGGAACATACAAAGTGCTTGTGATTGTTTGGCCAGCCCAAGATGGCCCCCAAACAGTCATGCCCACTTAGAGTGTGCCATCACTCCTCCCCTGTGACCCCAGCCCCGCACCCCCTAACCTAGCCCCGTAGTGAAAAATAAAATGATAATAACAGGGTTATTATCATTTTATTTCTCCTGCTCAGAGAGCAGTGGGGCGATGCTCCTCCCCTTAGCGTAGGAGCCGCCCCTGCTTTGACCCTGTAACATCATGCATAGGTGGAATTCAATGCTGAGCGGCAGTCTGGCTAATGGTATCCTTGTGGTATTGCACTCAGCTTGGGGCAATGAGACAGAGGGAGATTCTAAGAACTCAGGTCTCTCCGGTACTCCACGCCACCTTCGTTTATTGGTTTCTTCAAGCTGCTGCGATGTCACCCTTCGGTCAATGCACTTGTTATTCTGGCAGTTGACTGTGATGGCTCACAGTGCTGCCAGGGCCTAATATTTCAGCAGTGGAACAGTCATTCAGAGCCCCGGAGACTGGTACTATTTGATTCAGGATTTGGTGTTATATGACAAAAATGTGTGGTTTTTCTAGCTGCACTTCATGCCTCATTATGTTTACAAAGCACTAAACATAATGATTGATTATAGTGCCTAGTTGTGCTCAATGGCTCAAGGGGTTAATGTGTCACTAGTTTGAATCCTCATGAAATAGTTTGTCAACTTCAATGAGATCACCCTGTTCTCGACCCTTTGTCACCTTAAAAAAAAGGTTAATGCACTTTCTTAAGCACCTGACTTCAACTTCATTTTAGAGTCAGCAGGTTGACAGGTATGTCAGCGCACTGGTAGGCTGTCCTATTTTCTGTATTTACTTTTGTTGTGGATTTCAGTGATGTTTTCTCAGTATTTTCCAAACCTTTTGAAATCTTTGCTTATCAGTGTTTTATTCAGCTGCTTAACTCCCAAAATACAGAAAACTGTTTTCTGTAACTCCAGTGTTTACAAAACATATTTTTGTTTTCTGTTTGCAATGATTGGTATAAAGCACATATTTAATTTAAAGGGCTTTGCATTGGAAGTATGTCCAATGTATTTTTGTAATACTGTTTTAATCATAGAAAGGGCCTAATTATGAGTGGTTCATTAAATTCCGTCCCATGCGTAAACCCCTGTATACGCACAGGGTGGAACTACGAGTTTCGTTTTATCTAGGGCATCTAATAATTATCGTATGTGTTAAATAACCCAACATTTGTTAAATTTCGGCAGGTCAAACTTGTCGAAATGTAACAGGGGAAAACATACGGTAATTACCGAACCATGCAGATTTTGTTGAGTTAAATACCAAATCCCATGTTATTCCTCATAAACTCATAATAGGTGTTAATTGTTGCACCCGATAAATAATGTACTTTGTGGTATTATTATTTATCAGGAGCGCTAAATAACGCCTCAACTCGTAATCAGGCCCAAAGTCTGTGTCTTGCACTCACACTCACATCTCATTACTCTCTCTCAAATCTTCTTGCCTCTCACACTCACACTTTCAGGACTAACAATTAATAACTAACCAGAGTGCTATAGTCAAATGTTTTAATAAATTCCTGGACACAGTTGGGAGTCATTCACCTACTCCTTACTGAATATTATGGCATTGTAGGGTTGGTCAGCCCTGCCAAAAGCATAGTACTGTGTGAAACCTTTACAATTTTGAATTCCACCATATTAATGTGTAGCCTTGCATTGTTAGACACTGCTTTTCTGCTCTTTGCCTAACTACATTATGGTGGTGCTGCTGTTGTTTGGACTTCCATAGCTTCCAAGTGTCCCCATGTCACATGTCTCATTTTAAGTCTGCCCTGGCCTCTTAACAGGCATCTCTTGTACTCTGGGACATGACATTTTGCTATTAACATTGTAACTGTGGGCTCAAAAGCACCAGCTGCAAAGTGCCTCTGAGTAAAAAGCCAGGATTAGCTGAATGTATCACATATAACATTGGGGCACTGTCATACGGTTCATACTTTTTCAGTAAGACGGTGTGTTTTTGGACAACATAAACATCAAAACTGCGTGAGACTGAGTCCACGCACACCATCAGAATATGTTGCCCGTAGTCCTGGTTAGCTCACAGTGCACCACCTGTACCCCTAGCCTGGCAAGGTAACAGGTGGTATGTGCAACCTCAGAAAATGACAACCCTGACTCCCCAAGGAAATAATGGAAACCGATCTAAACTCTTTTGTTTAGTAACTCATGCATGCCCAAAGGGAGACACAAGAAATTCTTGAATTGGTATTTCGAACTTTTATTGAAGCAATACAATTCTTGTGTAAAATTTGTGTCCTGCAATTATTAATAGAAGGAAACAAAACAGATTAATCAGCATCATAAGAATGGTAAAGAAAATAAACAGATTAACAATTGTGCTGTTACATGGATTATATGCTTACATAATCAGTATAGTCATGTTTCTTCCTAGCGCTCCCTATCATAGTGTGCCTAGAGTGAGTGAATCTGCCTGGGCCCCTTATGGTGATCTAACTCCCCAGTTACCTGTGGGTATGTTTCATTTGGGAGTCCGTCTTGGTATAGAGCTGTGCACCATTCCTCTCAGGAGGTAAGCAGGATTCAGCTGGGTTGGAATTCTAGCATGGGGTGACCTCAACAGTGTCAGCGAAATGCTCCTCTGTCTAACAAAGGAGTGATGTTGTTTATATAATAAACTTCACCCATGTCACCATGCCGAAGCCCCAGTCAGGCCACCATTATTGATTCTATCTTTACATAGCTGTCGCCGAGCGAACAATAACAAACATCAACATTTAGCGCAGTGAACCTAGCCCTCTTACAGAATGTTCAAGCTATGATGATATGCATACGAAGAAATGTAAATGTAAGCAAGCCATTTCAGAGAATATTATCCCATAGAGGCATGCAAGCAAATGCGTGACAAGTGTCAACGTTTAAGAAAGATGTAAACTTTAAACGTGAGCATGTAAAATGGTGGTGTTCTTGCCCTGGCCTAAGTGACCACATGACAGCACCTTGCAGCTATGAATTCTGTTGGTATGTGAAATGTAAGTCTTGGGTCATGTTTTTACCACTATTCTGTGCGCATAATGACAGCACTTTTTCCACAGGTGCCTGTCACTACACCTTGCATTGAATGTTTAAAGCCTGGGGTGTTTGGCACTTGACCTACTTAAACACATTGACTTGCTAGAAGAGAGGCCAGATGTATCAAAGAGATTCACCCATTCTGTATGTGTGGGCAAATGTAATAGGACATTTAGTCAAATCTGATTTTAATATTCCCAGATTCTGTACAGTGTATAAAATGATCAGATCAGACCTAAAAAAAATATGCTTCTAAACCATGCACCTTAAATCCATGCACACAAAACTGGAGGAAAGAAAAGGAAGAAGAAACAATATTTTAGTGGCATCAGTAAACAACAAAACTCTTGCAGAATAATCTTAGACCAGTCTTTCTTGTTTCTAACATGTATAACAAAGTTACATTGTTTATGCCTCTTTAGGAAGAAATAAAATTACTCATTCTCTCTCACTTTCCTTTCTTTGAATGGCATTTTAGTTTATGCTTGTGCAGATGTGTATCTGTGTTTATACATTTTCACTGATGAGGGCAGTTTCCTTTTCAGGTTTTTTTTATCAGTTATTATAGGTTTAAACGTAAAACAGGATAGCCTACGCATTGGGAAAATTAATTGCTTGTCAATGATGAATGGATAGCAATGGCTTCTCCATGATGGGAATTAAGTTAATTGGTGAGTCTGTGTTGGTGTGTAACGAGAAAATTTTGTCAAAGCTCATTGTGCGGCGTTCATATATGGCGTGGGCGTGTGTCTCTGTGTGTGCACATGCATGCATGTTTGTGTCTGGGAAAACTCTATTTGGCAATGCACTGGAGCTGTGTGTGTGCTGCCTACATATCTTGTCCAAGGAGCTCTGGTGGAGCCATCTTTCCAGGAAAAGCAGGCACTGCTGATAAGCAGGTGTTATTCTGTCAGGAAAAAGACAGAGGAGAACTGGACTTAGTGCACATCACGAGTAAGTACTGTTTGCAACCGCAAAAGTGATTTTTTAATGTACAAAAAAGCATTTTTGGGGGGAATTGCAATTTGGGTTTGCGATTCCGTATTTGGAAGTTGTGTGTTTAGGGGATCCCTTCCAAGTGCTGAGTCATAATGGTATGTATTAACCCTTTCGGTGCTCATGACGGAATGGTTCCGTCATGAGAACCAGTGCTCCTGTGCTCACGACGGAACCATTCCGTCCTGTGCACAGGCACACTAAATCCCTCTGCTGCAAACAGCAGAGGGATTTCCTTTTTTTTGTTAGGCCTCAGGAGGTGGGGAAGAGCATCCCCAACCTCCCAAGGCCTGTTTTTTATTTTCAATGTTATGACGATCGCGCACATGGCGCTCTGATGTCATTACATTGAAAAATTAAACTGAAACTTAGTTTCAGTTTCAGTGCTCGTGGGGCTATCTCAGCCCCCGAGCACCGAAACACTTGGGAGAGGTATTGTTGGAAAGCGGAGAATATCCTCTTTCCAATGGTACCCTTCTCTAGTGGACCCCTGCTTGGGGATTGCCCCAGGAGGGCAATACCCAAGCATGGATGCACCCACTAGCCACCAGGGAGGGGGGAGTGGCCCCTTGGGCAAGGACCTTTGCTCCACTCATTTTATTTTGCATATCTAGTCTTTCTGCTCCCCCTGGGGGGCAGATGGGGCAGCAGCCCCAAACCTGCTCCCTAGGGGGGGGGCAGAAAGCACCCTAGATGCCAGGGATAATTTTTTTATAGACCAGGGGTGGGGGCTGCCCAGAATGGGCATGCAAATACCCCACCCCCCTCAAAAAATGCCACAGACTTTCTGCCCCCCTGTTAGAATTGAAAACGACAGTTAAACAGTTATTGCATTTAGCTTCGAATGGCCATGAAGAATGCTTTTCAAGAGGTAAGTATTGTCGACAGGAGGTCACCTACTTAGGTCACCTACTGTCAAAGGGGGGTAGGAGATTAGCTCCTTGGCGAACTAACACATTAAAGAAGTGCATGAGCCTTTATCCTGAATGCATGAAGCAGTCTTTTGGGCAACTAACACTTGGGCAACTAACAGATTGCGCTTTCTTCGGCTCCTGTGCTTGGTACACAAATTGCTGTGTGCCGTTTTGTGTTGTAAGTACACGAGACGGCTTGTTGTGCGCTTTCTGTCTTTGACGCTACCGCAGGAGCCCTCCTGAGCTGTCTAGGGGCGGTCATGACGGTGGCCGTCTCCATAAGACAATCGATTGGACTCGTTTTAGCCACTGATTTCACAGATATGGTGACCCCGACCACGCCCTTGAATAAAAAAAAAAAAAGAGACACAGCACCTTACCAGTGCACGTCTAACTGGCTACAAATCAGCATTGTTCGCAAATATATCGTGATTAAAGGATGTGCCACCTTGAAGTCATCCATGTTACTGCCCCACCCTTCTGCCAAATGATGGAATTGAAAAGGAAAAGGAGATGAAAGGACGGGTAGACTAGACTGATGTTCCCTTATCTGATCCTCAAGGGGAACTATATGTCGAATGCTCTTGTTTAAATTCCCAGGTGGCACCACCACTATTGCTTATGTTACAGCAACACTACATACAGTCGCAGAGACATCACGAGCCCCTTATCAGTTAGCTCGAGTAACTGAACAGGCCGTTTTTATTAGAGCTTATGAATTGTAAGTGTAGTGCCCACCAGAAAGTAATTGATGATGTGGGAAGGGATAATGTGTTTGCAGATCCGACAGCTAAGGAAAATGATCAAACTGAAATGAAAAGGATGTTTGTAGCAAGCCCTGCTGGATGGGTACTGGAAGTCACGCTGTTTAAGTTGAAAGTACGGCACAATTGAAAGGACGAGGGATGGTGAATTGATAGGCCAGGGAAGAAAGAAGAATGTTGCCAGATGCATATGTATTTCCCGTAGGTTATGATGACCCATTGCCCAGCCCGTGCACTGTATGGTGCGTATGATGCACAATTCTGGAAAGGGTACCTGTATGCCCCCCCCCGATAATTTCGCACCACACACTTTTCCTTTTTGAGGTTCTTCAGATGAATAATTTAGGAATAGACAGATGCAATGATTCGAAGTATGTCCTGATTATTCTTTAAGAGCTTAGTGAATGGATTAAGGCTTACACCACTACTCATTGTCGGTAAACAAAATTATCTTTGCCAATTAACTGAAAGTTTATATTCTATTTGCTCATAGGTCCGGGATGCCCTGCAGTCACATCAGAGGGGCCCGGACGCGATGCCCAGCCTGGCTGCTTGTTATGAGCAATTTGAAGAAAATAAGACTAAGACGAATCTGCAGAATAATGAAGTGGTGAATGAGGTAGTACCACCGAAAAACAAAAGAGAGAGGAGCTATCCAGGAGCCCCAGCCTATTGGTCCACCTGTGCTTGAGCCCCAGCACATTGAGCCCCAGCCTGTGGGCTCACCTGTGTTTGAGCCTCTGCCCCTTGGTCCCCTTGAGTCTGACCTCCTTTTCCCTGACCCCTCTGTGCCTGGAGTGACAAGGTACAATCTACGCCCCGACGGAGGAACAGTGCACCAAAGGGAAAGTCAGATTAGTAGGGATGGACTGCATTGCTGAAGAATAGGGCGAACGTACCCTGCCCGTGGTACCAACAATAGCTTAGGGAAAGGGAGATTGGTGCATTGTTTGGACAGTCAACGAACAGGGCAAATGGACTGTGATTCTAAAGATAGAAATACCTTGCCCTGCAACGTGAGATTTGGATCCGAGCTAGACGAGCAGCTCCACCGCCGGTGCTCAACAGCGCCTACAACCTGATGAACAATAAGAGCCTGACAGTGACGGCTCTCTGAAGGACACTGGAAAGAAGAGTTTTGCCCATCCTCTTGTTCCCTGGTCACCAATTCCATTGTATTGCATTTCTCTCCCAATCACCATGTATCCTTTTGGTCGCCCCATTATTGAAGAAGAACAGCCATTTGCAGCACCGCGTCTAGAGTTGGGCTGGTCCAAAAAGAGAAAATAGTCTGTTCATCATTTGGTTGGTGCAACACCCTCACTGCCTGAACATGTTTTTGTGATGTAGGCCCTGCACAAGGCCACGCATAGATTGTCCTATATTGAAAATGTCTTCTATCAGCTGAAATATACGAAGGAACAGGTACATGGATATTATCGGGTTGGGTTTGGATTTTGTTTGTGACATGGGGTTGGAAGATACTTCTTGGTTTAGTCATAACTGCTGACACTATTTTTCCATGCTGCTTCTGCATACACCGTCTCCCAGTTCGTTTGCCTGCTGTGTGAATACCCTGACCCCTAAGCAAGGATATCCATACGATACAAAATATAAGATTATTGCTTCAGAAAGATATTGAAGGGATAGGCTTGCATCTGACATACACCAAGAATATGACACATGGTCACTCACGGGTGGTTTCGGGGCCTATTCGCGTCTTGGAGTTGAAAGATTATCATTTTCCTAGTTGCCATAGCTGACATCATTTTGACATGTTGTCTGTGCATACACTGCCTTCCTGCCTGTTGTACCTGTTGCGTACACATGTTGACTCCCCGCTCCAAACACTCAGAACATGATCCTAGGAACACGGCTATGATGATGCAGGACGTTCAGGATATGATGCGCATTGACAAGAGTATTTTGGAATATTAATGAAGTATGTCTAGCTTTGAAAGGTGTCTGTTACATATTGTATGGATGCTCAGCCTTTGCTGGTAGCCAAATGAGTTACTAAATGTTGCCTATTTCTGAGCATTTCTTTTCCCCCCTTTTCCTTTTAGAATTGTAAAGACCCTACCTGATGGCAGTAATAAAATTAGCTATGAATGCTAAAAGGAAGGTCTGTTAGAATTGAAAACGTTATTCCCCTATTGCTTGTGTTTTATGCTGTGTTAAGTTAGCATTCATGATGCCATTTTATTTAATAGCCGCCATTTTGCTCTATGATTGAAACTAAGCTTCTGTCTCATGTTGCTTGCCTCAGCAGAAAGCTGCTGGGATGCATTTGCATCTCCAAGGTTAGGCCTCACTGAAGTATGAGAAAGTCGCTCGTTAACGCATACCTTTCCCTTTAGATAGAGGTTAGCTCCCACTATTCCAGCTGCAAGCACAGACTGAATGACCTTGCCAGAGAGATAGTGTGTACCCGCTCTCAGACTCTTAGCTCATCTTTGTGTGCCCCTTTGTTTAAGCTGTCTCCCTGTGGAAAGTTACAGAGTGGGCATGTCACTGCCCAGTTGTAGAAATGTATAACTGTTACCTTTATGCTGGGGAAAGGCAGTCCTTCGGCAGTCATCTCAGGAGACTGGTCAGACTGGGCTCCGCTGCAGCGAAATATTAATAAATGCTTTGGTTTGTATTCTCTACTGTCTGATCGACTCTTCATTTCTTGGAAGGCAGAGAGGTGGTCGCGAGTGACCCAGGTGGCCCGATTCGGGTCACTTCCTTCACCCCCCAGGAGGCAGTTGGGGGCAATAGCCCCTGATCTGCCCCTCCCAGGGTGGGCAGAGTGCCCACTAGGTGCCAGGGTTACGCTGACTTTTTTGTACGTAGGGGTTGGGGCTGCCTGTTTTTCGCAATGTGCCTAGCTGTGGATTTTGGGCCCTAGAGCAGCCGGCACCTAGGGAAACCCAGCAAACCTGTACATTTTTTAAAACTAGACACCAAGGTGAATCCAGGAAGGGGTGACTTGTGTGCCTCTCACCAGATTTTGTTACCCGGAATCCCTTGCAAACCTCAAACTTAGAAAAAAAAACACATTTTCCTCACATACCACCCAGCATTCCCCTTGTTCTCCAGAGTAAAATGATGCCTCACTTGTGTGGGTGGGCCAAGGGCCTGTGACTGGGAAGGGCCAAAAACATAGGGATTGATGGTGTAGCACAGCGAATTCTAAGTGCTAATTTTTTTTAAAACTACATTTTTAGCCGATTCTGCATTGGACAGCCACACAAGTGAGGTATCATTTTACTCGGGAGACCAAGGAGAACGCTGGGTGGTAGGACATTGTGCCGGCACAGTGATCCCTCACAAAAATGTGTGGGAAAAGCGATTTTTTCCAGCTAAATATAAGGTTTGCAGGGAATTCTTGGTAGGAAAACGTTGGGGGATCCATGCAAGCCAAACCTCACTGGACTCCCCAGGGTGTCTAGTTTTCAGAAATGTGTGGGTTTGGTAGGTTTCCCTAAATAGGCGCCGAGCCCGGGGCCAAAAACCCAGGTGCTCCTCCTTGCAAACCCAGGTCGTTTTATGATAGGTAATTTTGATGTCTCCACAATATGTTTTGGGCCTGTGCCTGTTGTGGGCACTTGGCCCACCCACACGAGTGAGGTACCATTTTTATTGGGAGACCTGGGGGAATGCTGGGTGGTAGGAAATTTGTGTCAGCCCGGTGATCCCACAACTTTCCCACACAGAAATTTGAGAAAAAGTTGATTTTTCAACAAAATTTGAGGTTGGCAGGGGATTCTGGGTAGGAAAATGTTGAGGGATCCATGCAACCCATACCTCCATGAACTCCCCAGAGTGTCTAGTTTTTAGAAATGTGTGGGTTTGGTAGGTTTCCCTAGATGGCCGCCGAACTCTGTGCCAAAAACTCAGGTGCCCCCCTTGCAAAACCAGGTCATTTTGTGATAGGTAATTTTGATGTCTCCACAATACGTTTTGGGCCCTTGCCTGTCCCGTGTACTTGGCCCACCCACACGAGTGAGGTACCATTTTTATCGGGAGACCGTGGGGAATGCTGGGTGGTAGGAAATTTGTGTCAGCCCGGTGATCCCACAACTTTCCCACACAGAAATGTGAGAAGATTTGAGGTTTGCAGGGGATTCTAGGTAGGAAAATGTTGGAGGGTCAACGCAAGCCATACCTCCCTGAACTTCCCTGGGTGTCTAGTTTCCAAAGATGTTTGGGTTTGGTATGTTTCCCTAGATGGCTGCCGAGCTTGGCGCCAAAAACCCAGTTGAGCCCCTTTGCTAAACCAGGTCATTTTGTGATAGGTAATTTTGATGTCTCCACAATATGTTTTGGGCCCTTCCCTGCCGCAGGTACTTGGCCCACTCACACAAGTGAGGTACCATTCTTATCGGGAGACTTTAAAGAATGCAGGGTGGGTTGAAGTTTGTGGACCCTTGCAGATTCCAACACTTTCCATCACAGAAATGTGGGGAAAATGTATTTTTTTTTTTTTACAAAGTTTGAGGTTTGCAAGGGATTCTGGGTAACAGAACCTGGTGAGAGCCACACAAGTTCACCCCATCCTGGATTCCCCTGGGCATCTAGTTTTCAAAAATGTATAGGTTTGCTAGGTTTCCCTAGGTGCCCACAGAGCTAGGGTTCAAAATCCACAGCTAGGCACTTTGCAAAAAAAAGGGTCCGTTTTCACTGTAAAAATGTGGTATCTCCACGTTGCTTTTTGGCCCTTTTCCTGTCACGGGCACTAGGCCTACCCACACAAGTGAGGTACCATTTTTATCGGAAGACTTTGGGAAATACGGGGTGGGTGGAATTTTGTGGATCCACACAGATTCCAGAACTTTCCATCACAGAAATGTGAGTAAAATGTGTTTTTTTGTTTACAAAGTTTGAGGTTTGCAAGGGATTCTGGGTAACAGAACCTGGTGAGAGCCACACAAGTCACCCCCTCCTGAATTTCCCTGGATGTCTAGTTTTAAAAAATGTATAGGTTTGTTAGGTTTCCCTAGGTACCGGCAGAGCCTGGGTTCAAAATCCACAGCTAGGCAGTTTGATAAAAAAGGGCCAGTTTTCACTGTAAAAATGTGGTGTGTCCACGTTGCGTTTTGGCCTGTTTCCAGTCGCGGGCACGAGGCCTACCCACACAAGTGAGGTACGATTTTTATCGGAAGACTTTGGGGAATGCGGGGTGGGTGGAATTTTGTGGATCCACGCAGATTCCAGAACTTTCCATCACAGAAATGTGAGGACATTTTGTTTTTTTGTGACAAAGTTTGAGGTTTGCAAGGGATTCTGGGTAACAGAACCTGGTGAGAGCCACACAAGTCACCCCCTCCTGGGGGCATGGCTTAGCAAGATGGCAGAGTAGACGTGTTTCCCAGAGCTCCCGTTTGCTTCATTTATCCGGAATCATCCTGGGTGCAGTAATGCAATAAAAACCATACACAAGACGGAGGGATTGCCTCCCCTCCCCTGGGGTTATCTGAAAATCTTGGAGTTGCTGCAGTGAGACGCTGTTGATGCGGAGAGTCCGAAGATGACTGGGAAGCTCTGACGGCCATCTTGTTGCTGCTGTGGGAAGCCTGCGAGGGGAAACGGAGGCAGCGCGACCCTGAGAGCGGTTGCAGTGGCGAGCGGAGGCAGATGTGAGGAATGTAGGGCTGCCGGCTGACTGCGGAGGAGGACCGATCCCGGCCCTCGCGACGCCGTTGGCCAGGATGAAGAGGCCCGGCTCCGGTGACGCTTGGACGAGGAGCTTCGGGCAGCTTAATGGAGCGCAAAACAGGAAAATCAAGGTGCCGAGTTGCAAAGGACTGCAGGGGCTGGGCGAGGCTCCATAGTGTCCTGTCTCCGGAGGACGGGACCGAGGCAGTGAGAGGCCTGCAAGGGTTAACGGCGGCAGCGTGATCCCGTGAGTGGCCACAGTGGTGAGTGGCAGTGGAGATGAGGGTCAGCCGGCTGACGGCGTGTGGAAAGTGGCCCAGGCCCCGTTGGAGCCGCTGACCGGGAGAAAGATATCTGGATCCTGCGTCATTTAGGTGAAGAGCTGCAGGGCAATGCAATGGAGAGGCAGAGACGGGTTCAGCGATCCCGTGCAGGACGGCCCGCATAACAAGACTACCAAGGAGCCGGGTGGAGACAGGCTGCGGGGGTCGGGCGAGATTCCATTGAAATACTGCGATTGTTGGGCCCATCCAAGGAAGCGGAGACCGTGGCAGGAGACACGAATGCGGGGGAAGTGACTGCAGACGCCTGCACTCGGAGGCTAAGGAGGCCTTGCGGGTGGCCATACACGCGGACCCCCTAGGCTGAAAGAGGGCCTGTAGGCAGCTGCGAAATTCCCGGCAGGGCTATAGACTGGTGCTAAAGTGTGCTGGAGATCGAAACCTGAGAAGAGGGCTACGGCAGAGAGCCCAAGACAACATTACGCACTGGAGGTGGGCAAGGGCTGCTCACACCTGAGTACACAGCAAATCGAGGCGCAGAAATGCCTGATTAGGACCCAGTACTACGAATACTTGTTGAGCTGTGGAATGCCGCAGGTGGAAGTAGAAGCTACTGAAATAGACCGGCGAAGCAGCGTCCACATTGGCGGGCATCAGGGGATACGAGACTCCTGTACACAGTAGTGGGATTAAGGCAGATCTAGCCCCGCATTTCTGGTCTAAAGCAATGAGACTAAAGCATCGGAGGAACAAGTGAGACTGAGGACGGCCCTGGCGGCCTGACGCTGGGAGAGAAGGTCTGGTCCAGATCCGGAAAGTGCAGAGGAGTAGTCCTGCCTCGCCGGAGCTGTGTTGCGAACCCAGATTGGTGACGCCACTGGAGCCCCCCTGGAAGAGTAGGTAGGCCACGACACGAGAATGGTGAAATAGAAAGGCGGCAAGATGGCGCAGTCCAATAAAATTTCTAATTATACACACCCAGTTCCCCCGGACCAAGAGGCACAGAAGGCGGTTCAGGCACAAAATGAAGAGAGAGCTCCTTCTATAGCGGATGTGCTGACAGCTATTCATGCCACAAGGGACGAGATGATTCATAAAATAGACTCCGTTGCAATTGATGTGAACTTACTCCGGTGTGATCTGAGGAAGGTCTTGGAGAGGGTGACCACCACTGAACAAACGGTGGGTACCCTGCAGACAGAGCTCCATACCCTAAGGGAGATGGGAATTAACCTTTAGAAGCGACCAGTGCGCCTCGATGACCGAGCTGAAGATGCGGAGGGGAGGTCGCGCAGGATCAACCTCAGTTTCGTAGGTTTTACGGAAAAAGCTGAGGGACCATTGGCGGAACTCTTCCTGGAAGATTGGCTGGTTGCTGCACTGGCCCCCAAGAAGCTCTCAAAGTTATTCACTGTAGAAAGGGCGCATAGGGCATTGGTCCCCCCTCCATAATCAGGGGCCCCGCCTAGGGCCATCATTGCCCGATTTCTCAATTTTCGTGACCGGGACGCCATCCTGCAACTCACCTGAAACCGGGGACCGCTGACATATGAGGGGCACCAGATCTCCATATACCTGGACTACACGCAGCGTGTGCAGGAACAACAACACTACTTTTTGGCAGTAAAAAGGCGTATGCGAGACTTGAACATCAAATATAGTCTCCTCTTTCCAGGGAAGCTGAGAGTTGAGAGCAAGGGGAAAGCTCTGTTCTTCTTCTCCGTGGCGGAGGCATGCGACTGGCTGGATGCTAGAGGCTCCCTAGGTGCCTGTTTGGGGCCTTCAACACCGACGTCCCGGGAGACAGGGTCGGCAGGCCACCCCGGGCTCGGCGCAAACAAACTCTTTCGTTGAGCAGAGACAGGAACCGGAGCCCTAGTCAAATTAGAGTTTGTCCAGATGGAACGCTGCTGACCTCGGCCTCGGACTCACGAACTCCGTCGCCTAACCGACCCACGAACAGTAACACTAGCGAAGATACAGACAACTAGTAGAGACATACAGTTGAGGAAGAAGACATAAACAAACAGAATTACCGGTAACCTCAATTCAAGACACTTGGTAAGAATCAACTACTGAATGAATGCCGGGGAGATCTAGAGGCCAAGGATAGACGGAGGCTCCTATGCACGAACTGGAGACAGTTAACAGGGGCCCGCCCCCAGAGGCAGGTACCTGGATGGGGAGCTGGAGGCTTGCCCTCGCACCTCACTGGCTGGCCAGCCACTACTGTTGGGAGGAGCGGGAGGGGGGGTTGCTACTCATAGGAGTGGGGTTTCGTTTTCTTTTACAGGGTTCTGAGTTCTGGGGTTTCACACGTGGGAAATGGGGCGACATCTACATGCCTTCACCTTGCTATGTTCAGAGGGGGAGGGAAATGTGATATTGCCCGAGGGGGGGGAGTTGGTAATGATTGGAATTTGTTTAGAGGGGTACTTCAAAATAAGTGTCAGTCGGCAGGATTTGCAATGATGGTTGCAGGGTTACGGTTGCTTACATGGTCTAAGGTGGGTTGGATGTAAGGAGGTACGAAGGAAGATATATGCACTCTATGGCGACCACTATGTTTAAGTTAATCACATGGATTGTCCGAGGCATAGTGGCCTTTTGAAAAACGCAGACGTGTATTTGCATACCTGAGGAGGTACAAGGTTGCGGTGGCCTGCTTGCAGGAAACGCATATTTGGGAAGACACTATTCCGTGCTTACGGAAGCGCTGGAGAGGGTAATTGTATGCCACTTCCTATTCCAGGTTTGCCAGGGGGGCTCTCATATGGGTGGCATCGGGGGTGCCCTTTCAGCACTTTCATCATGTAGTTGACATAGAGGGGAGATACGTCATCCTGCACGGGAGATTGGATGGGATGGAAGTGTGCATGATCAATGTGTATGCCCCTAATGAAGATAGCGCGTCCTTCTTCCCTGCTCTTATGGAAGTGGCTTCACCATATCTGGAGGCACCTATGATACTGGCTGGGGATGTTAATTGTGTCCTTGATGGCTTCCTGGATTGTGAACCCCCGTGTCTCCACACTAAACTCAAAATGACCAGCACATTACAAGATATGCTGGAGGGTATGCACCATCAGGATGTATGGCGCGTGCGCCATCCGGCCATTAGGCAGTTTTCTTGTCACACCCCTGCTGCAGGGACCTCGAGTATGCTGGATTATTGGTTTCTCTCCACGGACCTCTGTTGGAGTGTGGGCGGGATAACATATCTACCTAGATACCTATTCGATCACTCCTCGGTCTTGATAGAACTGGGGGGAGAGGGACTAGATCTGAAATACCCTTGTGGCGACTCAATACTGGCGCTGTGACAGACCCCCCCATTTGTGGACACGCTCACTGAAGAATTAAAACGTTATTTTGAGGAGAATTGGGAGTCGACCTCCTGCCGCACAACTGAGTGGGAGGCTATGAAGGTAGTCATCCCGGGAATCTGCATTAAAACATCTTATGGGGTTCGGTGTCAGCTGGAACAAGACATGGCTGTGCATGAGGCAAACCTTGGCAGACTGGAGGCCGAGACCGCCACGGCCCCTCAGAAACTGGGGAATGGTGTGCGGCCAGGGAAGCGCTGTTGACAGATCTCCGTAGGCTAGAAAAGCATGTGTACATGGCCTGTACCGCCAAAGGCTATATAGAGAAGGGGATAGGACGGGGGCCTTATTGGCGCGATTAGTGCGTCAGGAAACTTCAGTGGCCCCAATAATGCAGATCCGTTCCAAAGACGGGACATTAGTGTACACACAAAGAGCGATTGCGGAAGCGTTGGCGAGCCACTTACGAGCAGTATATAAAGATCGACCTGCCCCAAGCCCGGAGACAATACTCACTTATCTGGATGCTGTCGACCTCCCCCAATTGGAGACTGAGGCACTGTGCACCCCGATCACTAAGGAGGAATTGAGTCGGGCTATACATCGACTTAAACCTGCAGAGAGTCCTGGATCCAACGGTCTCCCGGCGGAGTTTTATAAGCAATTTTCCCCAGTGCTGGTAGATAGACTCCTGGAAGTCTATAACGAAGCGCTGGGAAGGGGATCTCTGCCGCCTACCATGATGGAAGCACTGATGGCCGGGATACTTAAAAGTGACAAGGACCCTGATTTACCCAGCTCCTATTGGCCAATCTCGCTGTTGAATATTGATATAAAAATACTCAGTGGGATCATGGTGGACCTCCTCCTATCGAGGATATCTCAGCTTGTCTATCTGGATCAGGTGGGGTTTATACCGCGAAGAAGTACGGCTCTGAATCTGCGACGCTTGGCGCATGTGTGGCATGCTCCGGGTTTGTCAGAAACGGACTGTGCTGTAGTACTGTTGGATATCGAACAAGCGTTTGATTCAGTTGAGTGGCCCTATATGTGGCAGGTCCTTCAACGATTTGGGGTGGGCGAGCGGTATCCAAAATGGGTGCAGTTACTCTATGCAGCCCCTAGTGCTAGAGTGCGAGTGGGTAGGACGGTGTCTGGACGGCTCATACTTGGTCGGGGCACACGTCAGGGATGCCCTTTCTCTCCTTTATTATTTGCAATGGTTATGGAGCCCCTGGCCGCGCGTTTACGGACTGTGATGGTCCCCTGGGGTATTAAGCTAAGGGAGACCAATCATATAGTTTCTCTATACACGGATGACACACTAGTTTATTTGACACATCCGGAGAGCTCTATACCTTTGCTCCATATGGAGCTGCGGTCCTTTGGTGACATCTCTGGACTTCGCATTAATCCCGGGAAATCCAGGGTGGTCCCTACGGGTAGACTGGCGATGGTCCCTGAGGCGGAGCGACCGCACACCGAGTTGCCTTGGGCGGGAGAGGGGGCACTATATTTGGGAATTCATCTGGCCAACACGGCTACTGGCTATCTCCAACAGAATGTGGGCCGGGTCATCAAGGGGCTACGGGGCTCGATCCGCGTCTGGACAGAACTACCGTTATCGCTCATGGGGCGCATCGCAATCATTAAGATGATTGTTCTACCACGCTGCCTGTATGCAATGCAACACTCACTCTATATAATCCTGCAGCATTATTTCCATACGCTGGAGAGTCTACTGGTAGACCTCCTATGGGGGAAGAAACGTAGGGGGGTGCGATTAACAATGCTACAGAGGACGTGGGAAAAAGAAGGGCTTGAGGTGCCCCTTTTGGAGTTTTATTACATGGCCTCTCAATTGCAGCATGTGGCTCACTGGTTAGATGGCGAGGATAATTGGGAGAAACGATTATTGGCAGGAACTTACGGTGATCATTTGCTGACAGAGCTACTGATGATGGGAGGCGGAATCCCTAGGGAATGCCCATATATTGTGCATCATGTAGCAGCAGTATGGGAAAACGCGGTGCGGAGGGTAGTGCAGCATGGCCCATTCGCCCCAGATATGCCCAAGTGGGATCTGTGCCCCTTCGCCGGTATCGGGGACTCCATGTCGGTGTGTCGCTGGAGGAAGGGAAGCTGCCTACGCTAGGAGACCTTTACATAGAAGGCAAATTTGTGGCGTGAGAGGAGGCACAGGATGCCTTTGATCTAGGACCGGGCCAATTTCTGCAGTACGGGAAAATTTCTAGTGTTGCACGGGAGCTCTGGCCAGGGTTCCCAGAGGAACCTCCTACAACTAATATTTTGAAACTCATGTTGTATATGGCGCAGGGTAGGCGCCTGATTTCTCATCTCTACAGAGCATTGCGAGATGGTTTACTGGGGGAGACCCTGGGAATCCAGCTAAAATGGGACGGAGAGCGAATGGAGAAGGGTACATGGGGGTGTGCAAAGGGTTAGCGCAAATGCACGGTTTAAGCTCCTTCAATACAATCTAATACACCAGGTGTACCTCACCCTGCGCACGCTACATATAATTTATCCGGCCCGGAGGGATGAGTGTCCCAGATGCCACCGGCGGGGGGCGGACTTCCTCCATATGGTCTGGTCTTGTTCGCTATTGCTCCCTTATTGGGAGGAAGTACTTACACGTTTACGAGAAGCCACAGGCTGGAAAATTCCCAGAGAAATTCGGCAAGCACTACTGGGAGTATTGCCTACACCAAGGCATAAGAAACTAAACAGACGATTTGTCAATTTGGGACTCATTTTGGCTAGGAGGCGGGTAGTTATGCATGTATGTCTCCTCGGCCCCCGCAACCCTTGGACTGGATCAAGGATGTGTGCAAGTGGGCGACTGCGGTGTCAGTACGAATGAAATTTGTGCGGAAGGATGATAAGGTTGGGGAGGACTTACTAGCGTGGGCCGCTATGTTGACGGACCTACAGGATGACCAAACACCTACATCTCAGGAAGACTAGGGGGGGTGGATCCCCAAAGAAGGGAATAAGAGTGGAACACTGTCAAGGCCATTTTTATTATTACAGCAAACAGATATAATTTGATATAGTGCACGTAACCAGGTAACCTGACATGGACTGAAGTGGGGGGGGGGATGGTGGGGTGGGAGTTTGTTTAATGAGGAAAATTCTCTTTATGTATTGTGCTGGGACAGATTGTGTGAGGCAGCAAGTTGTCAATAAGTGGTAATTGAAAGTAAATGATACCTACGCATTCTGATGTAATGCCATTATCTATAAATGGCAATAAAACTTTATGGAAAAAAGTCACCCCCTCCTGAATTCCCCTGGATGTCTAGTTTTCAAAAATGTATAGGTTTGCTAGGTTTCCCTAGGCACCGGCAGAGCTAGGGTTCAAAATCCACAGTTAGGCACTTTGAAAAAAAAGGGTCAGTTTTCACTGTAAAAATGTGATGTGTCCACGTTGCGTTTTAGCCCATTTCCTGTCGTGGGCACTAGGCCTACCCACACAAGTGAGGTACCATTTTTATCGGGAGACTTTGGGGAATGCGGGGTGGGTGGATGTTTGTGGATCCATGCAGATTCCAGAACTTCCCATCACAGAAATGTGAGGAAAATGTGTTTTTCGCGCCAAAGTTTGAGGTTTGCAAGGGATTCTGGGTTACAGAACCTAGTGAGAGCCACACAAGTCACCCCCTCCTGGATTCCCCTGGGTGTCTAGTTTAGTTTTAAAAAATGTATAGGTTTGATAGGTTTCCCTAGGTGCTGGCAGATCTAGGGTTCAAAATCCACAGCTAGGCAGTGAGGTACCATTTTTATCGGGAGGACACAGAATTGTAGAGCAACTGTTATTACCTATTGACTTTCTATGCATTTCTGCCTTCCAAATGTAAGACAATGTGTAAAAAAAGAAGTCACTTTGAAAACTGTCCTTTAATTCACATGCTAGTATGGATACCCACAATTTCGGAGATGTGCAAACAGCTAGTTTCTAAACTCTATATTTTGTTTCCATTTCAGAAATACAAAGGTGTCTTTCATACTGATTTTTCACTGTTTATATTTTCCCAAATGAATTGCTATATACCCGGTACACAATGAAAAACCATTGCAAGACGCAGCTTAGTTATTGGATCTGGGTTCCTCGGATTCTTGGTGAACCTAGAAAGTCCTATATATCCCCACAACCAGGGGCCGTATTACAGAAGGTGCCCCTGGGGCACAACGGGCGTTTGGGCCCGCTTTGCATGCCCCCGGGGCACTTTGGTATTATAGAAGGGGGTGCAGACGCTTGTGCGTCCCCTTCTATAATACCAATAGCGCAGGCGCACTTAAAGCGCCAGTGCTGCCTTCAGAGGGTGTTCCCTCATTTGCATAGGGGCGTGCCCTATGTAAATGAGGGAATTCCTTTGACATATTACAGACGCGGGCGCAGAGTCAAAGAAGCCCTCAGGAGGCGCACTGACAGTGAGCCATTTAAAAGGTGGCGCACTGTCAGTGCGCCCCCTGAAAGCAGCCCTCTGCAGGGGGTTAAGGGGGTCCCATGGACCCCCCCAGACATCCTCTTGCAGGTGGGAGCAGTCACTGACTGCACCCGCCTGCAAGGGGATCTCTAATCCCCTTTGAAAGTGCAGGCGGGTACCGCCATGCACTGTGAAAACATGGAGCAGCTGCTCCGAGTTTTCACATGAATGTGCGGCTGCCCTGGAGGCAGCGCATATACCATAATGGGGCGCAAACAATAATAATGTGTAATACGGCCCCAGAAGGGTCCAGCACATGTAACGGCATATTGCTTTCAAACATCTGTCATACTTAGAAGAAGTTACAGGTGAAAACGTTGGCACAAATGGCTGTTTTTTTCAACTCATTTTCAATTTTTCTTATTTTCAACTGTTAGTTTCCATAAAAAAAACTTGAAGGATCTACACAAATGACCCCTTGCTGAATTCAGAATTTTGTCTACTCTTCAGAAATGTATAGCTTTCCAGGATCCATTATTGCTTTCATACCCATTTCTACCACTAACTGGAAGGAGGTTGAAAGCACAAAAAGTAGCAAAAATAGGCTATGTCCCAGTAAAATGCCAAAACTGTGTAAAAAATATAGGTTTTCTGACAAAAGTCTGTCTGTCCCTGAAAGCTGGGAAGATGGTGATTTCAGCACCACATACCGTTTGTTGATACCATTTGCAGGGAAAAAACCAGACACTTTCTTCTGCAGCACCTTTCCCCATTTTTCCCCCCAAAAACAAAATTTTGCTGTATTTTGGCTAATTTCTGGGTCCCCTCCAGGGAAATCCACAGACCCTGGGTACCTTTAAAATCCCCATGATGTTGGAAGAAAAGGACGCAAATTTGGCGTTGATACCTTATGTGGACAAAATGTTACAGGGGCCTAAGCGCGAACTACCCCAAATAGCCAAAAAAAAAGACTTAGCACAGGGGGGGGGGGGAAAGGCCTAGCAGTGAAGGGGTTAATATTTTGCAACCGAATTCTTGTTGCAAAACATTAAAATTTTACCACCTATTCAAAATTGGTGGAAACCCATTCGCAATGGGAAGGGGTCCCCATGGGACTCCTTCATCTCTGAGAATGTTAAAAATATATATTTTATACGAGCAGCAAGTGGTCCCACGGACCACTGCCTGTTCCTAGAAAATGAAAGATAAACACTTCCCTTTTTTAAACACATCCCATTTTCCTTTATGGAAAATTGGCTGCATTTAAAAAAAGAAGTTTGCTTTATTAAAAAGCAATCAAAGACTTGGTGGTCTGCTGACCCCAGCATGCCACCATCCCTGTGATGGCTATCATTCCTAATGGGTCGCAAACTGCAATTGGTAATTAAAATAAAAGTTTTATACATTAGGAATAGCAATTTCCTAATTGCGATTTGGAGAATATTGTAATTTGGAAATCGCTATTCCCAGTCTTAGTACATTTGGCCCCTGGTCTCTTTCAAAGGCCAGGAAGCAGCAGTGCATATCTAGACCAACCTTTTGCAATTGATCTGTACTTGTGCCCCCTGCTTGCCGTTTGCATGGAGACAACACCTGTCCTCCTCCCCAGACTGTGATTATACCCTTTCAAAGTTTTACCTGGGGGGGTCTGTAACTCCCACATTGCATCATTGCATATGACCACCATGTTGGGTCTCCATTCTGCAACCTTACAGGACGGAGTATTTTCCTGGCACAAGTTTTGGAATGGGAACAAATTCTGGTGAAATGCCGATTACATTATTTGTATTAGACACACAGATCCTGGAACCCCATTATGCCAACACACCAGCAGGGGAAGCCTCACATCTTCTGAAATAAAAAAAATGTCTGTCTAGTGCTAACGTTGGTACAATAGGGTCAAAGTACCACTGTCACATCACTTGCACTGGCCACACAGTTTTTGTAATATGACTTAACAGAAAAGCTAATCTCTATAACTTTTTAAGTAGAAGTTAGAGTGGAGGGACCCTCACAGGAACAGTGAGGTTTAGGGTGGAGCAGGAGCACCCTTTTAATGGTCTGCAGTTGATTGTGCATCTCCTGTACCCAGGTGATGTTATGTTAGGTCTTGCTTTCTGGGCATCTGTCTAGAGGGACCTGTCGCCAGGTCAGTGATTGTCTGATGACCAGTTCCACACAGGTCCCTCCAGTCAGCTGTACTTCCTAGGGGTTGGCTCACTCCTTCTGGTAGTTGCAATTCTTTTACTCACAGTGGCAGTCTTTCTTTTCAATTTTTTACAAAAGGATGGGGACAATGGGCTTTTGGAAAGGTCCAACGTACATGCCCTAGATAATCAATAAAGAAGAAGTACGTGGTTCCTCGGTGAATACAGAGTATTTATTGCAGGTCGTGAAAGGAAGGGGATTCTTCCTTTCGGAACTGGTGCCCTCACACACCCAGCAAGCTAGGTGTCATGCTTCATCATCTGGGCCTGCTCCTCGTCGGGTCGGCGCTGCAATACCCGACGGGCACCCAAAAGGGGCTCTTTATCGGAGATCTTTTGTTCCTTGCCGGTGGGTGCCGTGGGTGTAAGGGCCCTTTTGATTGTGTGGATGTAGTAGTATGTGAAGTGAGTTAAAACAAGTCAGGGTGCCTTATGGATCATATTTTATTCTTTGTAGGCCCCCTGCCTGATTTAAAATAGAAAAAGGAGAGGCGTCTATCTGACTATAATGGGTCAAGATCAGGGCGCTCTATTCCTAGTGGGTCAACATGTTTCTCGCCATTGTTGTCTTAAGGATCAAAGGCGATTCTTCAGGACCGTAAAGTGAGTCTATCTACACTCAGTGGTGTGGTGAACTACCTACCACTCTTGGATAAGCGGGTTGTGCGCCCGTTGTTTCTATGGACGACCCAATCACTAATTGAATCGTGCCTCGTCAGTATCCAGCGGGCCGTGGACACATATAAGTTATGTGTCTGCTTTCAATGAAAGCCGTGTGGTTGACCTACCCCTCTCCGCTCACTTCACATACTACTACATCCACACAATCAAAAGGGCCCTTACACCCACGGCACCCACCGGCAAGGAACAAAAGATCTCCGATAAAGAGCCCCTTTATGGGTGCCCGTCGGGTATTGCAGCGCCGACCCGACGAGGAGCAGGCCCAGATGATGAAGCATGACACCTAGCTTGCTGGGTGTGTGAGGGCACCAGTTCCGAAAGGAAGAATCCCCTTCCTTTCAGGACCTGCAATAAATACTCTGTATTCACCGAGGAACCACATACTTCTTCTTTATTGATAGTCTTTCTTTTCACACAGGCCAGCAGCAGCTCTACAGCGTTTTCTGGATTTCTGCTCAGTCTGGGCGCATAAGAGAGTATTATCCTGCAGACATTCTACACCTGGACCTTCTGTTGTCTTTTCTCTTAAATTAGTATGCAGGGCCTCCTTGGAAGTGGAGAGGGGACATTGAAGGAGGTAGTGGCCACTGACCCCAGTACTTACCTTCCCCTGGTAGCCAATCATACATAATCAGGTGATCTGCAGTTTTTCAAGTCTTGAGGGTCCTTTTCAATCTTGGGGGAACAGCCGATGTGTGATCTGCTCATGCATTGGCCATGCAGCTTGACTGTTCACCCAGAGACCTGTTTGATCCGGCTCAAATACACTTGTAGAATGGCTCCAGAGAGGAGGCCTTCCTCCAAAGGAATTTAGTCTCAGAAAGGAAAGGTGGGAGGGGTCAGTTTCACCCGGACGGGGAATTGCAATAACATCAAGGGTCCGGTGAGCGACCTTCTTCTCATCCATAATAACAAATGGTTTCTGGAAGGAGGGGCAGTAGATTCTGTACATGCAGTCCTACCAGTCCAAAACCGAAAGTGGACAAACTTACATAAAGCAGCCCACCACATGCATGTGGTGTTTAGAAGACTCCACCACTTGCTACTCTAGGCACACCCACATACTCATACATGTAACTAACATGCTCGCGACTTAATGAAGTCAAAGGATTCGGCATATGTAGGACTACACCAACATTATATGGTCCACACATAGCCTAGGTTGAAGGAAGGGTGGTCACATTCGCAAATAAGCATGCACTTTGGGTGCCCCCTCAAAGTGAGAGCCCTGCTTTGAGGCTTTTTAGTCACTAAATGGGAGAATAGTCACTTGACCTGCATGATTGTCAAATTCACTGAGGGAATAAGGCACAGTACTGTCCAGAAGCCTACATGACAAGACAGCAAAGCTTCAGAAATCCTGCCAGGGGACATTCATCCCATATCCACCTTATTATCTGTTTCCAAAATTTTGGGAGTGGTACTTGTCTTCTCTACTTCTTAGAGAAAATTAGCCTACTGTGAGACCAGCATTGACATTGGCTTCAAATGAAAGTCAATTCGGTTTTACTTTAATTTGACAGTGACTGCTTTCTGACCATCTGCACGTACCTTGTAACCCCCCATTACTGTTTGTAGGGCTTGTGCAACCATATCTGCAGCTCCAGACGAAGTGATAGAACAATAAATGTGCTCTCCTACATTTGCGCTTACTGTTAACTTCAAAGTGGGGTGAAATCCACAGATACATAATAGTTTGCAGGATTGCGTATTCTGGAGATGATGTATGATAGTATTTTGTCTGACAATAATAGACTGAATTTGAAAAAAACAAGCATTAAGAATGCCAATATGTCTGGAGTTGGTCACCAGCCTTTTGATTTTGACAACTCTTGCTTTGCGGGGTTCAGCCCCAGCTTCAGCCTCACCCGCCTCACCTCAAAGGGCCTCTCCAGCTCCTCCGGCCACCGAGCGGTGAGTGCGGCGTGCGGCGTGCGGTGTGCGGCGTGCGCGGCTGCTTTAGCAAGCCGCCGCAGAGTGTGTGCCCCGAGGCTGCCACGGAAGCGTTCCCAGCTAGGCCTGGGTGCGGCTTGTGGAGTCTCGAAGTGCCCCACTCAGCCCTGCAGCAGTAGTGCCTCCGACCCACTTCTTTGGGCGTGAACTCCTGAAGCTCGGAGGAGGGTAGCGAGGGTCCATCTTAACCCTCGCCTTCCTACTGTAGCAGCAAAAGCATCTGAAGAGCACCTGAAGAACCTGCTAGTCCGAATCTACCACACTAGACCCTGGGCGCCCTTAGCACAGCACAGCAAGTGTGATGGCTATAGTCAGCCTCCGCGGGGGGCGAGCCCCTGGACCTTGCAGAAGCGGCCCAGTTAGGCTGGGTGCAGCTTGTGGGGCCCTGGTGTGCCCCATTTGCAGTACCACCGCTGGAACCAGTGCAATAAGCCTAGTCACCCAGAACCTTCTGCTTAAGGACAACCGGAGGCCCGCAGGAACAAGTTCTAACGACCTTTCTCACCCTCTATACCTTTTACACAGCTCATTGAACAGCCCCTAAATCTACCATAGAAACATCAATAGGTGGTGATAGAGCGCTTATAGCACTCTATTTGTATGAGTGCACTATACTCATGGTTAAACGCACTCTCATGTATTCGTATTGTTTGCAGTGTTTTTGATTATTAAGAAACATTTATTTGAATCGTTTAATGTTGAAACTAGTGAACGCAATTAAGTAGAACTTTGTATGTATTATGATTTCTCCATGCATAATGCGCAGGACAATATTATTTTTATATATCGTAATGGTGATTAGTTTAAGTTGTCTGAAATATAGGCCCAAAGTTAATGTGTGATTCTCCTTGCTCTCGAGAAATAAATAATTAAATGATTGTTGTGTTCGAAGTTCGAATGTTCTCACCCTGTTGCAGGTGCAAGAATACACATCGTTATTTTCAGAGTTAAGGAGAGATCCGGAATGTCTTTGAAGATAGCTGGAAGCGAGAAGGGAGGATGCCTTGCGTATCGGGTCTGTCTGGAAGCCAAGGCCACTGGAAGAAGATATCATTAATTAAAAGAGAACCAGCTACTGCATAGAGGTCTAATGGAAAATTTTAAGAAACAGTGACGCAATGTTGGTTGAATCCCATCTTTTTGTATGATGCGCAGGGACAGAGAGACCAGACTTCTGCTAGCTTTCGGAGAAGAAGGAGCATCTTAGAGCGAGCTCCATAGCCTTAAGCTAAACGACCCATTTGACGTGAGTACTTCTTACGAAGTCACACGTGCTGACACCATTGGGGAACGATAGAAGAGAGACAGGAAGGGCTCCTACACTACTATAGAGTAGTGTAGGGAAAGATTTTGATTTCTTTCAATGAGTCGAGAGCTGAATATTGCATCTATTTTGTGTTGCATTGTAATTTTGGAATTTATAATCATTTGTCTTTTGGGCCGAATTACTTATATCCGAAAAATCGGCTCTGTATTAATTTTTCTGTACCTCTATACTTTGCTATTGAGATGTATTTACATCCAATTGTTTTTGGCCTTATAATAAATATTCAAACTGCACTTTGGAGTCAGTGATCTTTTCAGGCATGACGACTTTGTTAATATCTGTCCGAGTTGTTTTCTTCCCCTCAACCACTTTAGGTAAATAAAAGATCGATCGCTTACGCTATACTCAGTAGGGAACGTAGGTGTGCAAGTTAGCGTAATCAAATGGTAGCAGAGGATGGTTTACCTTTAAAGTGGTTTGCCTCTAAGGTGAGGGGAGTACTTAGGAGTAGGGTCGAAGGTCGGAAGGTCGGTGAGCCCTGAAGTGGAGCAGAGGAGATCTGAGACTGGCGGACGTTGATGGTGCGGCGGAAACAGTGGTGGCGTGAGTATGAAAGGCATTGTGGTGTTAGATTGCGGTAATGAGTAAGTGGGTGATGTCTTGCGGAGTTGGGATGTATGTTGAGTGAATGTGGTTTTTGGTTTAAGTTTTGGTGAGCGGACTCAAGAGAAGTCCAAGATCCCGTAATAGTTTTGTATTGTAATTGTCTGATTAAATGTGGGTGTTGTGAAGCGCTATCAACAATCCACTTGTGTTATGGACCTTTGTGTGAATGAGGAAGAGGTCGCGGTAGAAAGCCTCAGGTACCGGGGGTGGACTATAGCGATTGAGTGACCAACGCAGGTCGGGGGTCACTACGGCTGAATGTTCTTGTGAGAGTGTTCTATCGATCTTCAGTGACAGACAATTACTTGTTTATGTGACTGTAAGTTATTGTAATTGTGTAGGAACAGTTACTTGGTTGAATAACTTTTGGTTATACAGTTACTTGTGGTACGAATGTGTGTATGAGAGTTTGCGGTGAAATTGTAAAGGCGGGTGAGCCGCTGCAAGGAGTGAGAAGTGACGTCAGGGTGCGCCGCGCTGTGATAGGTTGGTGGGGGTAACGCCGCGCTGGGATTGGTGGAAGTTCGTTAGCAGTGGAACAGCGTAATTTGGAGCTTGCAATTGATTGATTTAACAATGAGATGTTTTAGGGTATTGCGAGATTTGTGTAGAGGTGACACAGGGGTAGTGACTCGGGTAGGGGAAGAAGCCCCGCAGAGGACACACCGGCACATTACATGGCAACGAATGTAGGACTCCATACTATCGTGTGGCTTCAGAATTGGCATAAAATTACAGAGAAAGAGGGTGAATTGGCTTTCCCTCGTTATGGGTCTTTTCGTATGGAGGTGCTGACCCAGTTGAGGGGGGTGATGAATGCATTGAAACCTCCCCCTAGACCCACACAATTTGAGGCATTAGATGCATGGATGAGAGCAGCTCTAGTAAAAAAGAGAGAGGCTTCACACGGGAGGATGAGAAAAGCAATGAAGGCATATCATGATGCTAGATGGGATGCTCAGTTGAAGAGATGGAGAGTAGATACTATAGAGGGAGAACACTTGTACCCACTTCTTACAGTAGGAGAGGGGGCTGAAGGGAAAAAGAAGACAGAGGAGGACAGTGATACAGATGACAGCTTTCTTGACAGATTGCTAGCGGACCGTCCTCCACCTTGCAATTCTAGATTAGAGTCAGAGAGGGTGCGCCCATTAGAAGAGCAGTTAGGTGCGGAACAACTGAGTTTAGGGGAACAAACGGCAGGAGTAAGAGGCAAGATTACAATGGTACGCATTCCGGGAGGGTCAGGAGGAAGAAGGTTTTCAAACAGTGATCCAGAACCACCTGTAGGAAACATGCAGTTGCCAGATGCTTTGTCGGTACCAGTCACAATAGGGCCAGTGGTTCCGATATATACTCCTAGAGAAAGAACTGAGGACAGTCCTCAGCACATAAGTGAAGGGGAAGAGACAATGTCTGGAGGGAGCCTTGCAATGAGTGGGACAGATTTCTGTCGAATACCAGTAGAATCTAGTACTCCACTGCCAGCTACAGCTGATCCCTCAAGAATAGATAGTGGGGTAGAACGAGGACGGACAGGTGCTCTAGCGAATTCTACGTCTGACCTTCGAATGTGGGTTCAACCAGTGAGAGAATCAATGATGCTGAGGGAAGAGATAAGCAGGAGACAAGAAGCGCCTAAAGTACTGTTTGAGCCACAGGTGATTTGTGCAGGTGACCATTGGAGAAGTCGAAGTTGTGAAAGAGAGAGACGCCCAGATTCGAAGACAGAAGTGGGTGCAGTTCCTAGGAGAACCCAAAGTTGTGACAGGGAAGATACATGAAACGAGGAGATTCAAAAAGTGTTAAAAAGTGCAATAAAGGTGCCAATGTTAGATGTGGTACTATTAAAGGCAGAACTAGACGAGGTGATTGAAGGTAATCTGCCCCTGATCAAAATTGATACATATGACTCGAGCGAACTATTGTTCGTAGCAAAGGACATGACAAGAAAGGCCAAACGAGCTTATGATGCCTTGTTGCTTTTGGCACAAAGGTATGAGGTTGATTTGTCAAAGACTAAGCTGACACAGGGTTCTTGCAGATTAAATTATTCAGATAAGGATTTGGAAGAGAAGCGAACGAGTGGATTGAAAGCACAAATTAGAGAACTAGTGATGGGGATGCGGACATGGAAAGATTTAGATAGATGGAAAGAAAAATGGGCCAAAAAGAAAAGCTTCCAGACTGGAATAGGGAATACTCCGCCTCCGGGTGGAGGGACGGGAGCTGCAGGAAATTTTCCCCTCCGGGAGGTACAGAATGGAGGGTATGTACATGTGCCATGGAGCAGGGGTGATTTAGCAGCATTTACGAATGATTTTCCTCGGCTGAGGGAAAAACCTGCTGAGTGGTACAAGCAAATAGACAGGTTTGTAAAGATTTCGAAGGTATTGTGGATTGATTTGAACACCTTGTTTGATATCATAGTGCCGGCGGATTTGTGGGCAGCATGTAAGATTGCCATTGAGTGGCCTACTGTAGAGCCACCTAGAGATTCATTGACTCATGGTCCTTCACCTGATGTAATGGGAAAATACGAGCAAGTGATTACATGGTTGCAATCGAAGGTAGCTCCTCAAACTGTTGATTGGTTGAAGATTGATCGCCCCACCCAAGACTCTAAGGAATCAGTACATGATTATTACAAACGATTGTTGTTGGCTTTTAAGCAGCATTGTGGATTAGATACAATTGAACAGAAAGATATGGGACAGTTTGTCTCGAAAATTGTTTTGGGACTGAAATCCGACATTAGCCTGATGATACAGCAGCACTTGATATGTTGGCAGAATAAGTCGGTGGACGAGATTCTGCGTTATGCTAAATATTGCAGTGATCAAGTGGAATCGACACAGAAGAAATTGAAGGACAAGTTGATGTTGGTGCAGTTGAGAAACGCTGATACGACGCAAGGGTTTGGAGGAGGTCAAGGTAGAGGCAGAGGAGGTGGAAGAGGAATGGGACAACAGATGGTGACCCAACCTGGTCAGGGTAGAGGAAGAGGAATGGATTCAAGTACAAGTGACTGGGTGGCTCAACAGAAAAGAGTCACTGCCTGTCATTATTGTCACAAAATCGGGCATTGGAAGCGCAAGTGTAGATCAAATCCAGCAAATCAGATACAGATGGAAGGAGAGGGACAGTTGACCGAGGCTGTCAATACTGTGACAAGACCAAGGTCTATGTATGGAGGAGGATATGAGCCGCAAGTGCAAGTACCTCAACCCCCTAGGATACCCATGCATAATTAGTTATACCATCAGATGCCTTATTTTGAAATACAAGACCGATTTGATAAACATCAAGATTCACAGTAGTGCCAGAGGGGGGTGCACGAGGAATGCACTTTAGATGCGCTTCTAGAAGTAGATCAGAGTGGACCGTTTGTAGATGCAGACGTGAATGGATATCCTGTTACTTTCTTATTAGACACTGGAGCTGCTCGCTCCACAGTGAGAACTGAAGTAGTCCCAAATGTAACCCTTTCGGGACTGTCAGCTCGATGATTCCTCGGGAACGGTTCGATGCCAAAAAGGGGTCCACCTCTCGACAGTCCCAACCCTGAATGCTATAATAGCACAGGTGAGTGGGATGATCAAGTGGGGGAAGGAAAGGAAGGGGACTGCAGGGAGAGAGATCTGTAAGGCAAAACAACACAGGTAAGTACAGACTTATACTTGGTAACCTTCTTTCTACCTATTGAGCCATGCGTACCTGTAACACAAATAACTGTCCTCGTTCCCATGAAGGACTGTAGGAATAACCTTATTTTTAGGTTTGCAGGGGAGGGGGAATTGCGCTAGGAAAGGGGTCAAAAACAGAAGGATCCATAAGCACCCGAATCACTATAGCAGTAGATGCCTCATACACAATTATTACATATATAGAGCATTCATTGCTGTACTGTACACACCATCAGGACTGGCCGTGCCCGCCTCACAGGGGAAGAGCAGAAGGCCGCCTCTTGAACCCCCTGTTAGAATATACAAACAACAATCACCCAAAATACTTCTTTTGGTTTACTGCCTCTGAAATCATATATATATCATGCCATACGAATTGTGCGCAATAGTCTGTTTCATATGGATTGAGTTCCTAAACACCTAATGCACCCACGGGTGCTAGTAGTTCAAAGTGCAACTAGGTTGTGGACATGGACCATCAGGTTTAAGGTAAAAGCACTCCAAACCCACGGCTGGCCAATGGTATCCAATTGCCTCCAAAGAATTCCAAATTGTGCTGGTCAAGCGTATATCTTGGTATAGATATCAATTCTCGTTTCACATGGTGCATGTGCACCCTTACCGGTACCAGGAAAACACAACAGGGGCCGGCAGAGCAGCGCGCTGTATCACGAAGAATAATCAGCCCTGAGTCCGGCACCGGAGGTTCTTTTGAACTCCTCCTGCTTCCGGGTCACGTGGCTCTTTCCCATGAGGCAATGGCGGAACTTCCGCTTTGCCTCATGGGAACTGTAGTTCCTTCCGACCGCGCGTTCCTCGCGCTGAATGTCGAATGCTCATTCTCCCGATCCTTGTTGGTCCACCACCCTTCCACCCAGGACCAGGCCTTGCAGATAGCTCCCGGAAGGGTCGTATCGGCTGAAGACGTGGGGACACCTCTCATGGTTTCCGGTGAGCCGAGTGTGCGTGTGACAGCACATCCCTCCTCTGGCGGGCGCTTCACCGGCCGGAGTTTGTCAGGATTCTTCCTATGAAAGGTATTAGTCAGACGTGGGGCATGAACGTTCGTGGCTGGTTCCCAGGAGTTTTCCTCAGGACCGTAGTTCTTCCACGCAATGAGATACCACAAGGAACCTTTCCTTCTTTTCGAGTCTAGGATGCGTTTTACCTCGTACTCAGGTTCTTGGTCTATCCAGATTGGTGTGGGCTGTTTCTTTACTGGTTTACCAGAGGGTTTCAACAGGGAAACATGGAATACCGGATGTATCTTCATGTTAGAAGGTAACGCCAACTGTACCGCTACAGGATTGATGCAGCGCAGAACCTTGTATGGACCTATGAACCTGGGGTTGAAGATGCTGTACCTTCGGAATCTTATGTTTCTGGTCGATAGCCATACGCAATCCCCTTTTTTGTAGATCGGACCAGGGCGTCGTTTTTTGTCCGTATACTTCTTGTAATGCTCCTTGGCCTCAAGCAGGCGTTGTCGTGCAACCGGAAACGTCTGCTGTATCTTTTTGGTGCGTTCGGTTAGTTCCGGGATTTTATCTGTTTTCTGAGGGTGAACCAAGGGAATGAGTCTCGGGTGTACTCCATAGGTACAATAAAACGGAGCCATCTTGATAGAGCTGTGATGGGCGCTATTGTATGCTACTTCCGCAAGCCACAACAAGTCCACCCATGCATCCTTGGTGTTGTCTACGTAACAACGGAGGTATTGTTTAAGAGGACGATTGACTCGCTCCGTTTGACCATCCGTCTGCGGGTGATAAGCAGTTGACATGTTAGCAGAGATTTGGAGGGTTTTACACCATGTCTTCCAGAATTGGCTGGTGAATTGTGAACCCCTGTCAGACACAATGACTGTCGGCAAGCCATGCAAACGTACAATATTGGTGAGTAACAGCCGAGCCAATTGTGCAGCGGATGGGACAGCGGGGCACGCTATGAAATGCCACATTTTGGTGAGGCTGTCGACAACCACCAGTATCGTGGTACATCCTTTGTCTTTAGGTAACCCTACGATAAAGTCCAACGAGATATGATCCCACGGTCTTTCTGGGTAGGTAGGGGATGAAGAAAACCCTGAGGTTTCCCCTTATCCATCTTGGCTTGGTTGCATACCTCACAACTTCTAACCTGTTGTTGTATGTCTCTTCGGATGGTGGGCCACCAGAATCGGCGTAACACGTTCTCCAAGGTCGTCTCCGTTCCAGTGTGTCCTGCGCAGGGGTTTTCATGACACCACTGGAAGACTTCCTTCTGTAACTCAGGGCAAGGAATCAACAGCTGTTGCTTTCTCATAGGCAACCCTTCCTTGAGCTGCCAGGTGGGATTACTCTGTAACCAGTTCTTCCACTTGGTTCTCTGTACTGTGCGTTTAATCTGATCAAAAAAGCGGTCTGTCTGTACAAGGCCAATCACCTTACTGGTAGGAATGATGGCCTGTTTTTGTGGCGTCTCTGGTTCTATCGTGTTGTCCTGTCTGGATAGCGCGTCTGCTTTTCTGTTGCCGACACTCGGTCGATATGTCACTACAAAGTCAAATTCAGCAAAATATAGCATCCATCTTAGTTGCCTCGGGTAAGCAGGCGAGCTGATCTCATAAATTGTAGGTTCCGATGGTCTGTGTAGACCGTGACGGTATGTTTTGCCCCCATCAGGTAATGCCTCCATTCTCCGAAGGCTACTTTGATGGCTAACAATTCTCTTTCGGCGATGGTGTAATTGGATTCAGCTTGATTCAGTTTATGGGACATGTAGGCCACTGGATGAAGCTGTCCGGTGTCCTTATTCCTCTGGGATAGCACGGCTCCTACTGCGGTACCAGAAGCATCTGCTTCCACGACGTAAGGGATGTTATTATCTGGATGTGCCAAGATCGGTGCTGACGTAAAGGCTTTATTCAACACCAAGAAGGCATGCTGGGCCTCCTCCGTCCACTGGAATGGAACGTTTTTCCTCAAAAGTCTTGTGATAGGCGTCACCACACGTGAGAATTGGTTGATGAAACGCCTATAAAAGTTCGCAAAGCCCAGGAAGCATTGCACATCCTTAACCGTGTTGGGCTGGGGCCAATCCATAACGGCATGTATCTTGCGACGAGCCATTTCCTGTCCCTCCGCTGATAACATGACTCCCAGGAATTCCCCCTTACGCACATGAAACTCACATTTACTGAGCTTACAAAACAGATGGTTCCGGCGTAGCGTCTGTAGCACCGCTCTTACATGTGAGATGTGTTGTTCTTCACTGTTGGAATAGATCAAGATGTCTTCGATATATACAATGGCCGTTATGTCCAGGAACTCTCGGAGCACATCTGTTAGAAAGAATTGGAACGCCACAGGGGCATTACACAGCCCAAATGGCATGACTCTGTACTCAAGTAGACCATAACGAGTACGGAAGGCCGTTTTCCACTCGTCCCCCTTGCGCATTCTTACCAAATGATATGCGCCCTTCAGTTCCAATCTCGTGAAAATCACGGCTTGCCGAACCTGGTCCAATAAAACCGGTATCAACGGCAAAGGATACCTGTTCTTCACCGTAACGTTATTCAGCGCTCTAAAGTCCACACAAGCCCTTAGCTCTCCGTTAGCCTTTGGAATAAAAAAAAGAGGCGAAGCCGCCGGGGACTTGGATGGTCGTATGAACCCGTTCTTCTGGTAGGTATCGAGATAATTCTTCAAATGTTCGTTTTCTGGCTCAGTAAGCGCATAAATCCTGCCACAAGGGATCACCGCTCCAGGGACCATGTCGATTTGGCAGTCATACGCTCGATGCGGGGGTAAGACGTTGGCCTGGTCTTCATTGAATACATCTTCCAGATCATGGTAAGGTAAAGGCAAGTCGATTTCTTGCTCTTCGGCGGTGGCTATCATATATATCTGGGATAACGCTGTGGCGGGTCTATTCTGTGAATGTTGGCAGTGTTTCAAACAATAGGGGGACCCAAACTCCAGAGAAGTATCGCTCCAATTGATAGTGGGGTTGTGTCTTCGTAACCATGGAAGTCCCAAGATTATGCCATATTGAGGGGCTGGCATGATGTTAAAGAGTAACAGTTCCCTATGGTTCTCTCCGAACATAACTTCCAATTCCTGAGTATTGTAGCATATGGGCCCTGACGCCAAACGTCTCCCATCAATGGCCACCACAGTCTCGGGTTCCGGTTTTTTCACAAGTACTAGCTGTAAAGTTCTGGCTAATTCAGTATCCATAAAGAGGCCCGTAGCTCTGGAATCGACCATGGCTTTAAGAGAGTGCCACTGGTTATCGATATACACCTGCAAGGTAACATAAAAATGAACGGAGGGGTCTCCTGACCCTTTATTGACGGAAGGTATCATTTTCACGCCCAAGAACTTCCCTTCCTGTCTTCTTGAGCTCTGGAGTTTTCCGGTTTCCGTACTTCCATAACGGCTGTGGTTTGCCCTTTTCTAGCCCGACCCTTAGGCTTGATTAAGCAATCCTTTACGTAGTGGCCTTTTCTTCCACAGTATAAGCAGAGCCCGTTCTTCCTGCGTTGTTCTCTTTCCTCTGTGGTGAGGGAAGCTCTTATGGAGCCTATCTCCATCGGCTCTGTGTTGTTACCGCCGCTCCCCATCGTGCTTTTGTTTCTCTCGAACCTAGGTGCTGGTCGGTCAATTCGTCTTTTGTCACTTTTGCGTTCGTTAAGTCTATGGTCCAGTCGCAAGGTTAAACTGATGAGTTCCATACACGTAGTGGGTTGGGGGTCTATGGATGCCAACACATCTTTCAGATCGTCTTTGAGACCCTGGTAGAACAAGGCAGCTTGTTTAGCTTCGGGCCAGTCAGTCTCAGCTATCAACCTTTGGAAGGTGTTGATGTATACTAGCAATTCCCTATTCCCTTGCTTTAGTTCAAGTAACTCCCTGTCCGCGGTAAAGGTGGCAGCTCTGCGATCAAACACTCTCTCGAACTCTGTACGGAAGGCTGACCAATCGTATAGTAAAGGGTCATCTCGGCGAACCAATAGAACAGCCCATTGCGCTGCGTCTCCTACTAAGTAGGAAATGGCAAACGCTACCCGGGCTTGATTGGCAGTAAAGGCCTTGGGCTTACAATTAAAGTGTAGCAGTACTTGGGTGAGGAACACCTGGACCTTACAGGGATCCCCAGAGAACCTTTCTGGTGCAGCAAGCGGGATAGGCGTGGGCATCTCTACGCAAAAGGGTGCTGAAGGATTGGTAAAACCTCCCCCTGTATACCTCCCTACACCTACGTCAAACGGGTTTCGCTGCATCTGGTCTATCTTCTATTTCAGGTTATCTGTTTCTGCCCGAGAGGCGGCTAGCTCAGTCTGTAGCCCTGCTAGGACTCCTATGACGTCCTCTAACGTGGCCATCTTTGTATCGATCCGCCCAGAAGGAATTAAGATACGTGGGCTGATTATTCTGTCAGCTCGATGATTCCTCGGTAACGGTTCGATGCCAAAAAGGGGTCCACCTCTCGACAGTCCCAACCCTGAATGCTATAATAGCACAGGTGAGTGGGATGATCAAGTGGGGGAAGGAAAGGAAGGGGACTGCAGGGAGGGAGATCTGTAAGGCAAAACAACACAGGTAAGTACAGACTTATACTTGGTAACCTTCTTTCTACCTATTGAGCCATGCGTACCTGTAACACAAATAACTGTCCTCATTCCCATGAAGGACTGTAGGAATAACCTTATTTTTAGGTTTGCAGGGGAGGGGGAATTGCGCTAGGAAAGGGGTCAAAAACAGAAGGATCCATAAGCACCCGAATCACTATAGCAGTAGATGGCTCATACACAATTATTACATATATAGATCATTCATTGCTGTACTGTACACATCATCAGTACTGGCCATGCCCGCCTCACAGGGGAAGAGCAGAAGGCCGCCTCTTGAACCCCCTGTTAGAATATACAAACAACAATCACCCAAAATACTTCTTTTGGTTTACTGCCTCTGAAATCATATATATATCATGCCATACGAATTGTGCGCAATAGTCTGTTTCATATGGACTGAGTTCCTAAACACCTAATGCACCCACGGGTGCTAGTAGTTCAAAGTGCAACCAGGTTGTGGACATGGACCATCAGGTTTAAGGTAAAAGCACTCCAAACCCACGGCTGGCCAATGGTATCCAATTGTCTCCAAAGAATTCCAAATTGTGCTGGTCAAGCGTATATCTTGGTATAGATATCAAGTCTCGTTTCAAGTGGTGCATGTGCACCCTTACCGGTACCAGGAAAACACAACAGGGGCCGGCAGCGCAGCGCGCTGTATCACGAAGAATAATCAGCCCCGAGTCCGGCACCGGAGGTTCTTTTGAACTCCTCCTGCTTCCGGGTCACGTGGCTCTTTCTCATGAGGCAATCGCGGAACTTCCGCTTTGCCTCATGGGAACTGTAGTTCCTTCCGACCGCGCGTTCCTCGCGCTGAATGTCGGAACGCTCGTTCTCCCGATCCTTGTTGGTCCACCACCCTTCCACCCAGGACCAGGCCTTGCAGATAGCTCCCGGAAGGGTCGTATCGGCTGAAGACGTGGGGACACCTCTCATGGTGTCCGGTGAGCCGAGTGTGCGTGTGACAGCGACGATCGATTCAAGTAGTGGGGGTTAGTAATCAGAAAATGACAGACGAATTACCCGTGAGAATAGGACCATTCCGGGATAGACATCAATTTGTAGTGTGCAATTCGAGTCCGGTCTGTCTTTTGGGACGAGACCTTCTGTGCAAGCTCAATTGTACTATATCATGCACTCCAAGAGGTGTAGAATTGCAAACATATGATGACGATGCTGATTTAAAAATGGCTAACATGAGTCTGTGTGCAGAAATGTTTGTGGTGCTCACAACAGCAGAATTGCCACGTGACTTGAGAGACTCAGTTGATCCGAAAGTGTGGGATTTCACGGGCGAGGATGTGGGTCTGATGAGAGGGGTTGAGCCAGTTAAGATACAGGTCAAACCCAATGCTGAATTCCCACGAACGCCACAATATAAGTTGACTCCAGAAACTGTGGCCGGCATAAGACCTGTGATTGAGACTATGATTGCCCAAGGTATTCTTAAGGAGATAAGAGGAAGTCCCTGCAACTCACCTATCATGGGACTGCAAAAGCCAAGTGGCAAGTACAGAATAGTGCAAGATCTGCGTCGGGTTAATGAAATTGTGATCCCATGTTGTCCTGTGGTACCGAATCCAGCTGTTATTCTATTCCAGATACCATGCAAAGCAGAATGGTTTGCAGTGATAGATTTGTGTCACGCATTTTTCTCTATACCATTGCATGAAGAAAGTCAGTTTTTATTTGCATTTAGGATGGACGATCGTGTATTAACATGGAAAAGAATCCCTCAGGGGTATACAGAAAGCCCCTCCCTTTTTAGTCAATGTCTGAAAAAGAATCTTGAAGGACTGGTGATGGCCCACAACTCAGTCTTAGTGCAATATATAGACGACCTTTTGGTCGCTCAGAGACTGAGGACGCTTGCAGGATTGACACTGTGGCGCTGCTGAATCATTTGGCAGAGAATGGACACAAAGTGTCTCCAAACAAATTGCAGTATTGTTTGTCTGAAGTTCAGTACTTAGGTTACCGGATTGAGAAAGGAAAACAAAGGGTGTCACCAGATCGCATAGAGGCGATTCTGCAAATGGGAACTCCGAAAACACAAAAAGAAGTCTGCATGTTTTTGGAAATGGTCGGCTATTGTCGACAGTGGATCCCAAATTTTTCCTTGCAAGCAAAGCCTCTGTTGAAACTGACTCGAAAGGATGTTAGTGATCCGGTACCATGGGATGACGAGTGCTTGAAAGCCTTCCGTGAGCTGAAGGAAAGTATCTGTCGTGCTCCAGCTCTCGGAATGCCAGATTATAACAAAGCGTTTTCGCTCTTTTGCTGTGAAAAGGAGGGATGTGCGTTAGCAGTCCTAGTGCAGACACATGGGGGTGCCCGTAGACCAGTAGCCTACTTCTCAGCTACATTAGATCCTGTAGCTTCTGCGTTGCCCGGATGTCTGAAATCCGTTGCTGCAACTGGTGTCAGCATTGAAAGATGTGAAATCATAGTGATGGGTTATCCGCTCATTGTTTATGTGCCTCATTCAGTAGAATTATTGATGACGCGAACGAAAACACAGTATCTGACCAACAACAGACTTACCAAGTATGAGCAAGTTATCTTGGCCGCTGATAATGTTACCCTGAGACGTTGTACCACTCTGAACCCTGCTACATTGTTACCTATTCCGCAGGAGGAAGGAGATGAGGATTGTGAAGAGCATGACTGCCTAGATGTTACTGACCTATCCACCAAACCCAGACCTGACATTGTCGATGAACCTTTGCCCCAATCTGATTTGATCCTTTTTGTTGACGGCTCATGCATAAGAGACAATGAAGGGTATTTGAGAGCAGCGTTTGCTGTGTGCACCATCATGGGAGTAGTGGAAGCTGCCTGTTTAAATAGAGTATTCTCTGCTCAGGTGGCCGAAATTGTCGCTTTGACACGTGCCTGTATCGTTGCAGCAGATATCCGAGTGACTGTGTATACAGACAGACAATACGGATTTGGTGTGGTTCATGATTTTGGGCAGTTATGGTCACAGAGGGGGTTTCTAACGTCCTCAGGATCACCTATACGCAATGGCGAGTATGTGCGCCAACTACTGGAAGCTTTGCAGAAACCCAAAGAGATAGCAGTTGTTAAATGTGCAGCTCATGGAAGAAAGGGAGACGACTTTGTCACTAAGGGCAACAATTACGCAGATGAAGTAGCACGATTTTGCGCTGAACATGTTTGTATTTTCAATGGAGAATATGTAGGCGAGAGCACAGAAGAGACCGAGCTCAGCATGATGTTAGCTATAGCCGATACTTGGGATGAGGTGAAGCGATTGCAGGATGAAGTCCCAGAAGAGGAAGCCGCTTCATGGATCAGAGCAGGTTGCACAAAAAGAGACGATGGCATTTGGGTGTCCACAGATGAGAGAGCAGTATTACCCAATTGCCTACTAAGCCCAATGGCAAGGCAAATTCATGGAGCAGTCCATCTGGGAAAAGATGCTATGGTACGAGTGTTCAGGCAGACGTGGTTTAATCCACGCTTTCGTGTGTGGGCTGAAACGGTATGTCACAGGTGTGTTACTTGTCAACAGATGAATGTTGGAAAGAGAACTGTGGTCGGAATGAGTCACATTGGAAGATCTGGGGGTCCCTTCAATAGGATACAGTTAGACTTTATTGAGATGCCGAGGTGCAATAGGTTGAGATATGTTTTGGTGGTGGTGTGTATCTTTTCACGGTGGGTGGAAGCATATCCAACTAGACGATGTGATAGTCTCACAGTAGCCAAATTGTTATTAAGAGAACTGATTCCGTGGTACGGTTTCCCGACATCAGTGGAGACAGATAGAGGAACTCATTTCCACAGTGAAATCATGAAGTTGTTGTGCTCTGCTTTAAATATTGATCAAAGACTGCATTGTAGCTACAGGCCCGAGGCTTCAGGCCTAGTAGAGCAGGTTAATGGCACCATCAAGTCAAGAGTGGCAAAGGTGTGTTCGTCCACTTCATTGAAGTGGCCGGATGCGTTGCCCCTGGTGCTGATGAGTCTGCGTAGCACTCCTGATAGGAGAACAGGGCTTTCTCCACATGAAATATTGACCGGAAGAGCTATGCGTTTGCCTATGGTGCCAGCTACAGCATTAATAAACATCACTGATGATTTAGTGTTGGATTATTGTAGAGGACTGGCTGATGTGGTTACTTCTGTATCCCACCAGGTCGAGGCTGCGACTGCATCCACCTCAAGAGACCTGCTGCATGATCTTAATCCTGGTGACTGGGTGCTAGTTCGTAAGCACGTAAGGAAGAGTTGTCTTGATGTTCGCTGGCGAGGACCATATCAGGTGATATTGGTCACAAGTACTGCTGTGAAGTGTGGAGGATTGCCGAATTGGATCCACGCTTCCCACACCCGCCGAGTTCAAGCGCCTGTGGAGGAAGAGATTTCCCTGGTTCCGAGGAGCGTGTGTGAACCTGATACAGACAACGACGATGGCACAGACTCAGCTGTAAGAGTTTCGGATGAAACGGAACAGCCAAGTGAGCATGAGAGACGAGAGCTGAATGCTCCTGAACTAAGTCCAGATCCTGAAATAGAGGATATTGCAGAAGTGAGCTGTGCCCCAGATCAAAGTGAGCTGTCTATTGCAGAAAGATCAGATCAAGAGGAAGAGAGGAGAACAGATGTCAGAGCAGAAAAGTGGCCAGTAAGAAAAGAAAGGCGGAATATACGGCTTGCATCTGAGAAAGATCTCACTCCGATTCCTGAAACATCTGAATCAGATCAAAGTGACGCTGAAGAAAGACCGGATGGTCTGAGACGTTCCAGAAGAGAAAGAATAGCGTCTCGAAGATACGCATCTCATGAGTGGACGTACCTGGCTGCAAATGCAGAGCCCAGCGAAGTCCGGGAGGTTGGGAGCTGGTACGGTGAGCTACGGAGGGGACACCCTCACGATTGAAATACAGTTGTTGGTCCCAGGCGTAGAAGTATTTGGAAAGCTAACTCTGCAAGTTCCAAATCCTCCAAAGCTGAGTGGATTGCGTTTCCTGATCCTCATTCAGGTTATTTTCCCTTCATTTGGCCACAGCTTACTGCGCAAGAACTAGGAGAAATTCGTGCGGAGATTTTGCAATTTGTTCTCGAAATACTTGGATCAAATATCATTAACGATGAAGCCTGAATTGTAATCAGAGAAAATATTAAGCCTTAGAAAGAAGATAACCTAGACCCCAGTTTAAGAAGATTTAAAGTTAGGGATTTTTCTTGTAGAGGATGGAGTGAGGAGTAGGGCTGACTACATTTCTTCAATAGGTTTAGTATCAATCGAATGAACTTGGACATTAATTGCATGAGAGGAAAGAAGTGAGATAGACATTGTTCAAACAAAGAAAACAGAAAGAGACTGTGTTTTCCCTTTTGTGCTTCGGAACAATCAGTAGAAACCATGGTGTCCGAAAAATCAACACGCAAACAGAAGTGCATCATTGGCACCCTTATTGTGGTGGTGCTTATTGTTATAACTGTGGTGATTGTTACATCTCTAGTTGGATCTCAGGATGATGGACAGAATAGGGTACAAGCCACACTCACCACACCATTCGCTGAGATAGATGAGGATGCATCCGCAAGGGATCTAGAAATGATTAAGGAAACTAGTCGTAGATTACATGTTGATTTGTCTAAGGGTGATTTTACTTTGAATGCGTATGCTCAATTATTGTATGAGTATGTGGATACCATGGAAGCGAAGGATTGCTATGTGTGTATGCAACTACCCGCATCAGTAGAGGAAGGAATTCGATATCATCATTTGCCTGTGACCTATGGCATTACATGTAGTGTGTTATTGAGCATGTTTTATAGCAAGGCACACTTCGAGTACTATTTCTCTAATTATGATGTGGTACTCTTGGAAATCCCCGTTTTGAAATACATGAATAAATATGATTACTATAAGGAAGTAGAGCGAATGTCAAAGTATTTTGTGCCTACCATTACTTTAGACATAATTTGACCTGCATGTTAACTGACATTGAAAAGAAATTTATAGATCAGATAGAAGATCGTCATAGACAGACACTATTTTGACCAGATCCAAAGCACAAAGTTACCCCATGGACCAAAGAAGAATTAGATCATAAAGCAAAGGGGAGTTTTGGACCCATAGCATTAGATTTCCAGCAGAAAGGAAAATTGTGCATTAGGCACCTGACCACATCTTATGATAAGATATTTGTGGGTGAGAGTGATTGTGAGCATGTCTTCTTGATCGAAGAATCAATCAGAAAAGCATTACTGGATAAAATAACAGTAGTGCTCAATGTGTATTTTGTGTGTGGAAAGAGTGCCTATGTGAAGTTGCCCAAGAATTGGTACTGCACCTGCTATTTGGCTGTGGTATTTCCCAAGATTTTCCATGTGAATGATTTATGGCCCCTAGAGAGAAGGAGACCTCAAAGAGGGAAACGTGGTGCGAGTGCAGGAGAAGTGATTGGAGACATATTTGGAGCTATGATACCGAGTATGGGTGTGATTCTGAATGATTTGAAAATCAGAAAGTTGGCAACATTAGTGGATAAGCTCTCCATAAATACAGCTCAGATTTTACTACTTGTAGATGGGGAGATGGTTTCGATAAGGGCTATGGTTTTGCAAAACCGTCTTGCCCTAGACGTGCTGCTAGCAAAAGCCGGAGGAGTCTGCAAATTATTGAAAGTTCAACAGTGCTGCACTTATATTCCTGACAACAGTCGGGATATAAGGAAATACATCAATAATATTTCAGATATACATCAAGAGTTACGTGAGATGGCTGCTGAAGGTCTCTGGGAACAAGTGGGGAAAGGCTTTGGCAAGATAGGCAGTTGGTTTGGAAGTGTGGGACAAGGAATAATGGGATATATTTTGAAGCCTATTATAATAGATGTCATTTGTATAATCGTCCTATTAGGAGCCATCAAGGCTTACAAATGGCAAAGGGCACGACATCAGGAAACTGTTTTGAGAAAGCGGGAGCACCAACTTGAGCAACTGCAGGACCGACATTACCAGCACCTTAAAGGGTTAGAACGATTCAGACAGGGACGGCAAGCTACAGCTCCTGTTTAGGTCGGTCTCTTCTACAAGGAGAAATTACAGAAGAATAGAAAGGTGGTGTTATGACACTAGTCATAAGAGGGGGGAACTGATAGAGCGCTGATAGCACTCTATTTGTATGAGTGCACTATACTCATGGTTAAACGCACTCTCATGTATTCGTATTGTTTGCAGTGTTTTTGATTATTAAGAAACATTTATTTGAATCGTTTAATGTTGAAACTAGTGAACGCATTTAAGTAGAATTTTGTATGTATTATGATTCCTCCATGCATAATGCGCAGGACAATATTATTTTTATATATCGTAATGGTGATTAGTTTAAGTTGTCTGAAATATAGGCCCAAAGTTCATGTGTGATTCTCCTTGCTCTCGAGAAATAAATAATTAAATGATTGTTGTGTTCGAAGTTCGAATGTTCTCACCCTGTTACAGGTGCAAGAATACACATCGTTATTTTCAGAGTTAAGGAGAGATCCGGAATGTCTTTGAAGATAGCTGGAAGCGAGAAGGGAGGATGCCTTGCGTATCGGGTCTGTCTGGAAGCCAAGGCCACTGGAAGAAGATATCATTAATTAAAAAGAGAACCAGCTACTGCATAGAGGTCTAATGGAAAATTTTAAGAAACAGTGACGCAATGTTGGTTGAATCCCATCTTTTTGTATGATGCGCAGGGACAGAGAGACCAGACTTCTCTAGCTTTCGGAGAAGAAGGAGCATCTTAGAGCGAGCTCCATAGCCTTAAGCTAAACGACCCATTTGACGTGAGTACTTCTTAGGAAGTCACACGTGCTGACACCATTGGGGAACGATAGAAGAGAGACAGGAAGGGCCCTCATATAGAGTAGTGTAGGGAAAGATTTTGATTTCTTTCAATGACTCGAGAGCTGAATATTGCATCTATTTTGTGTTGCATTGTAATTTTGGAATTTATAATCATTTGTCTTTTGGGCCGAATTACTTATATCCGAAAAATCGGCTCTGTATTAATTTTTCTGTACCTCTATACTTTGCTATTGAGATGTATTTACATCCAATTGTTTTTGGCCTTATAATAAATATTCAAACTGCACTTTGGAGTCAGTGATCTTTTCAGGCATGACGACTTTGTTAATATCTGTCTGAGTTGTTTTCTTCCCCTCAACTACTTTAGGTAAATAAAAGATTGATTGCTTACGCTATACTCAGTAGGGAACGTAGGTGTGCAAGTTAGCGTAATCAGTGGCATAAGCAAGCTTTAAGAGGGGCTCAATAGGTAAGCTCTCAGCGGAAGCCAGCGCCGGCCGCTCCTACTACCGATTGTATTAACCCCCCCCCACCGCCCCTTCCAGCAGGTCACATAAGGAGCCTTTGCTACAGTAATATGGCGCCTAAATGGAAACCTGCCCTTCGCTCAAACTTACACTCCGAGGAAAAAACTATCTCACCACCCATAATTAAAAGAGTTACATGGAGCAACTTTTCAGCTGCAGTCACCTGTGAAACCTCTTTTGAAATCCCCTCAAACAGGCCTCATCGCGCAGTTTTTTCAAATATCTGCAAGACCAAGATTCACTCCGGCTTCCACTACTGCTGGGGAAGAAGAAGGATTAAAAGCAATTAACTCCATGGCTGGTCCAAGCATGCGCATGACTAACATCCCCCATCCTAGCAAGCTCAACTCGAAGCGTAGATCGCATTCACGTCCAGGGGAGAGGGGTGCACCTGAGCTTGGCACAATTAAGTCCCCAAGACCCCAAAGATTTTAACATCTCCCTCATTAGTCAAGTGAGGGCGCCCTTGACATTAATTCCAATGAACGCACACAATTTAGTGTGTGCCATGGAAGCCTCTAACACAGAGGGCGGTATTCAAGTCATATCTGCGCAAATTCATCACCATAGAGCATCTGGATCTGAAGAATTAAAGCGTGAAATCTTCTTGGCCACTCCAGGGCCCACCCCACCTGCAACTGGCCTGATAGTCGATCCCACCGACATGGGTAATCTCACAGACTCCTTCCTACAAAAATCACCCACCAAGACCCAAGTTTCCAAGGGCAAGGAAGATCTGCACTCGACAGCCAGAAGCGTTGCACAAAACTATAGCAAGAGCCCTAATATGGCAGTCCATAAAAATGGAGGTTCAAATAGATCTTCTACAATCGATGGCGCAGCGCCTGGTGAATCTAATATCCAGGATGGAGGCTACAGAAGAGAAAATCCTTAGCAATCTGGACATAAAATCCTGCTCCTGCTCAGCAATTATTTATAGGTGAACCACTCTCCCGGAGATTCTTGGAGAAATCATAGCGACAGGGGGTGGGCGGGCATCCCAGCAATCACCAACAGCTCCGGACAAATTCATGCAGGTCCCAGCAGCTGAAGAGGGGTCTCCCCCAAGCCCAATAATAAATCTAAGCAACTGCCACAAGTCCATCCAGGGTCTTTTGAGTCCAGTATCACGGCTGGAATCTCCACCCGCCCAATCGGGGGCTAGCTCCCGTGGCGCGGTTGAGCTCAAAAGGAACAGCAACAACACTGCGGCACCAGTCAGCCCTGTGCCGCAAGATACCCCTCTATCTAGGACAGCCAAGAAAAAGGTGAAGAAGCAGCATAAAAAAGCCAAAGCTGAAAGAAGGATGATACTGCCATCTACCCTGAACAGATGCACCCCAGGAAACAACACCGAAATGCCAATACCCAATTTTCACCTTCAAACAGGGGGCTAAATTAGGGGCAATAAAAGAGGGAGTCCAGGGCACAAGTCCTCTCTTCATTCCAGTAACACACAGGAATCCCAGGCTCTCAACGTGGCAAAACCCGACCCTGAGCTCAAAGATGCACTGGTGCCATATCTTACGAAGATGGATGCCAGTACTCAGGCCTTTGCAGCAAATGCCTCATGCACTGCCGGGTCAATGTGCCCAGTAGGGGCTCCCATATTTTCACAGCCAAAGTCCATGATGTCAGAGAGGCAGTCCCCTATTTCAGGAAGGTTAGCTAACTGTCAAACTGGAAACGTACTGAGGGGTCCAGCCGGCCTTGGCTCCCCAATCATCAACCAAGAAAGTGGCTAAGGAACAGTAGTATCATCAACCTCCAACGAAACCCCCACATCTATGAGGTTGTGCTCACCCCCAAATATCATATTAAGGGCCTCCATGATATCCTGAATAGGAGCAACATCCTTCGTCTATTTAAACATGTAATATCTTTGGCTCAAATTCATTCAGATAACTTGGAGTGGGTAAGATTCCTGAACCTTCCCGGGGACACCCATGGTGACTCAACACTGGTAGGATTCCGCCAACAGAGATTTCAACTCGCAGTACTTGAGGAATTGCCACAGCTGGCCGACTGGGCATAAATATCCAAACACCCCGGCCGGAGAAATACCTGTATGTCCTCTATCCAACCAATGAGGCGAAGGGGGTCCCCTCCATTTTGCGGGGCACTAATAGCAACAACAAGGGAGGCAGAAACAGTCAAATACGATCTTGCGCTCCCACTGACATCAGGATTACTTGCTGTAATAACCAATAGGCAGCGCACCTTCGACCTCCTCCGGATGTCCCCATAGAGGTTCAAAGAACACAGAGGCAGTACTCCTAACAACAGGTCCAGTCAGATGACTAGGGACGGGGAAAGGGGGGATGCCCTGGGCCAAAAACAACTGTCAATTATCTCCTGGAACATGGCAGGAATCACGGAACTCTCATAGGATAAGTCTATTTATGACTATCTATCCAACGGCGACATCATGTGTCTTCAGGAGACCTGGACCACGAAAACTCCACTGCTTGCAGGCTATTATGAATTTCACGTTGCAGCTACAAAATGGAATATGTTCGGACGACCATCTGGAGGTCTCTCAGTCTTTTTAAAACACGCCCAAAAACCGCTGCCACTGAAATAACCATGAAACCACCTGCTATCTAAGCTCTACTCATAAAAGGCCTAAAGCTTAACTCCCAATCCCTTTGTCTGCTGTTAATCAACTGGAATTATAATCCTGCACAGCATCAGAAGAAAGATACTCTGGAATCCCTAACAAGAATGATAGATGACCTGCTGATTAAATAAGACTCTCATCAGGCAATCATAGTTTGGGACTTCAATACAAGGGGCCTGGGCAAGACACCTAATCCCCTCAGGCGAGCGGGCGGGGCTACTCCCCTTCATGCTTTACTCTATAATCATAAGCTTGGCTCGACCCATACATTAAAGGAAGCCCGCCTACCTTCCTGGTGCCCGAACCCCACTTTCAGGAACACATCTACAATAGACTATATCCTAGTTAGTGAAAGGATCTCTCCTATGCTTGAAGACTTTGAAATTGATGACATAGGCGAAAGTGATCACAGGCCCCTGCGTGCTATTTTGCAACAAGCTGCCCCCACAGCATTAACATTTCCAGTCATTGGAGAAACAACAGGAGAAGAGTGCCACAAGGTTCTCCAAAGAATCAAATGGTCTGCTAAACTAGGATATAAATTGCTAGCCTGGATGGGAAAGAGAAATTCTGGCTTCAAGTTATCCACTCCAACTTCAGTAATAGGAGATTGGGAAGCTCTTGTTGCACACCTCCAACAAGAACTTGGGAATGGCCAAAGCAAACCTCTGAGCAATGACATCACACATCCCCCGCTGTCCTAAGGAATTAATCAACTGTAAATGGGCTCCTCACAGGGCCTTGGATGCCAGGAGAAGAGGCAGCAAATTAGCTGACAGCCATTCTCTCACCGCTCTTAGGACAGCCTACAAAAATAAAGTATGGGAGTTCAAAAGGGAGCACATTGAATCGGAGTGGCTCAAAGTCTTCACTCTACTAAAGGAGAAGAACCATTCCCAACTGTGGAGGCATATAAATCGGCTCGGCAATCCAGGAATAACAAAGGAGTATGGCGTTGCTGAACAAGTCTGGATACAGTATGTCAAACAGCTATACTCAACTGATCCATTGGCTGTGGAAGCCGCTTCAACGCACTCCTCAGAACTAGCCACCTGCACCCTTCAAGGTATTTCAATTACCGAAGGAGCAGTAATAGTGACCATTAAAAAAATGAGGAATGATGGGACCCCAGGGCCAAACGGGATTCCTGCCCCTGTTTTTAAATCGCCACAATACTTTTGAGCGACAACTGTACCGCCCCTTTTTAATCATGCCTTCGGTACTGCAACTGCACCGTGTTCTTGGAGTGGTTCAATACTCTTTCCCAACCATAATAAAGGTGGCAACTCCAACCTGGCAAACTATAGGCTTGTTGCCCTGCTTGATTTAGAAGCTAAGGCTTATGCACGTGTTCTCTTGAAGGAGCTGGAGACATGGGCAATGGAAAAAATGAATCCTTCTGTTTTTTCAGTCAGGATTTAGGTCCGACTGCTCAACTATGGACAATATCATAGCACTGGCCAACTTATCTACACAAGCCATCAGGAGGAAGCAACCTCCTTTGTTTTGTTGCTCCATTGACTACAGCACTGCCTTTGATAGGTGGGATCGTGGCACATTAAGGGGGAAACTGTCTGCATGGGGATTCCGCCCATGCTCCTTGAGGCGATTACATCATTATACCAGGGGACATGGGTTCGGGTTAAAACTAGCCCTACCACAGTAACTGCCAGAGTTGCCACAAACAACGGGCTTAAACAGGGCTGCGTATTGGCCCCCCTCCTCTTTAACCTCTATACTGCAGATCTGTGGGCAGCCCTGGAAGGCGCAAGTCTAGTCACCCCAAGGCAGGGCAGGGTGTGAGTTCCTATCCTGCAATATGCAGAAGATACAGCAATTATAGACCATACCAGAGCTTGCCTACAGAGAGTCCTCAATGCACTCCATCGTTACAATCAGAAAACAATTTGCAGGTTAATAAGAGCAAAACCAAGGTAGTAGTGTTCATCAAATATCCCCATAAAAAGCTATCTCACTGGCAACTGGGAGACATGTCAATAGTGACAGCGCCAGCTTACAACTACCAGCCGCTCACTTAAGACACCTCAGTATAAAGTCCAACTGTGTCATCCGTACATTGAAGCACCTTAGCAATCGCTTACAAAGTTCAACTGCAGAACCCATGCTGACATTCCTGAAAGCAAAATTTATCCCGGCCTTCAACTATGGCCATCTGGCTTTTCTAGGTGCCTTGGACAAGCTTCTAACAATCGCTCAGATTAAGGCATATAAAACAGTGTTATTAGCCCCGCGGCAACCCAGAAGAACGAGACTGAGGCTGGAGTTAACCCTTGGGAGTCCAGACTTGGCGTGCCAGGGGGACTTAATAAAAATGTTCACCAGGGTCCTCTAAGCCCCAGAATATTCACTCAAACACCACCTGAGGATGATCTTTGAGGAGGAGGGCTCCTCCTGGCAAATTTGGCTTGGACAAGCAATCAGTAGTCTGAAGATCAAGGCAGAAAGTTTGCACTTCCTTGACATTCCCTTGTCTGTCTGGAAAAAAGCAGTGAACAGGTAGGTGTTAGTAACCTTACCTGAAAAGGATTATGCAAAACTTTGCGCTAGTCCTATCACAGCGCTATTGGATGCATCAGACATCTTAGGGAAAGCACAACCTTACTTCTGACAGTCCAGGCCCGTAGGAAAATCCTCTACATGAGGCTCATCACTCTACCAGTCTCGGACTTTAATCCTGCCTGAGCACACAAGGAAGAGGCATTTACATGCAGGCTATGCACCTATTGCAAAGATTCATGGCTGCATCTGCAGTGCTGTTGCTCCAAATTGACCAACAAGCAACGCCGCCTGCTTTTCCCCATCTTCAGGGCAAGGGAGTCAGGAATTGTAGGGAGGCTTCGGATTTGTGCTTCTCTGAAAATACAGCATGCACCCTGGCAAGACTGGGGAAGTTCACGAATTCCATTAGGCCGCACTCACTGAGTTGCCACAGATTAATACCAGTCCCTGACTGGCCAGCATATTGCACTTTATCCTTTCCCTCCATCAAAACTGAAAGTCATCGGCAAGCTGGAAGGATTCTAATTCAGCATCTGTGTGCGGTAAATTCAATAAATGGAAGCTAGTAAGGCAGTACGCCGCAGTCTATCCCTTCTTTTTATAGCATAGGATGCTCGCTCTCCCGCTAGGAGCTTACAGCAAGGGCCTTCATTGACAATTTCTTCTAATTGGTCCTGGACACCACGTTTTTTGTTATTTATTGGTTTTAGAATGTGACATGCTCCTATCCATGACACACAACTGATTGTATTTGAGAACACGCCCATACTAAAAAAAAAGTTGGCATCCCCATTCGTTGCCTTGTTGCATCTGTAAGTGTAATGCACTTCACCTTAAAGGCACATCTGAGGCAGTTTAGGTGCCTTAGGGTGAGGCAAAAAAGCTTAGTGCAATAATGGTTAAAGATTCACCCTTCGGGCATTGAAATTGTGAGGAAATGCTTATACCTTAACAGAAATTATGATAATGGGTGTGAGCAAGAAATGGAAAGAGCCCTAAGGCGCCATAGAAAGCATAGTGCAATAATGGGCTCTGTGTAATATTTACTGAAACCTCACTTTTTGGTAACATTGAGTGCAATATTGGGATTGGTGCAATTATTACTGTTGGCTTAAATATGATATTACTGAGGCGTAATTGTAAAAGAAATGTGGAAAAAGGTTAATTGGTGGACCAGCTAGTATTTTACACTTTTTTTCTCTGCGAGGGTGGAGGGGGGGTGCATGGATGTATATATATAGATTTTACTGCAATAATTTTAATTAATTGAACATTTATTAAATAAAATAAACTCTTGCTTTGATCGTCATGGTTTTTACAAAACCTTATTATTTGAGAAGCTGCTGTTCCCTAATCAATCTAAAAAAATCCATTGGCTAAATGCAAAAATATGTTTTTGGTCTCAAAGTGCACATATTATCATAGTATTTGCTAACACTGAAGGAAACTGCTTTTTGAGTGGATCTTCTCCTTGTGAAAAGACAGCATGCCATAATACACAGTGAAGCCATCGAGTGGCTGAAGGTGCCTGTCCCATTGCCCCATTATACATGCACTAGTGGGTGGGGAAAATGTGAATGACACTATAACAGACTAATGGGTGAAGTCTGTTCGAAAATTATAATATTCACATAATTTTAGTAAAATCAAAAGGTCTTGGCTAGCACCAGATTTAAAAAACGAATAGTGGGGCGTTAGCTGACAGCCTCTTACCTTTGCTAATGCTTTTTTTGTAAATCTTTATTACTAATAGATAGACGGTTGAAAAAATAGATATATAGAGAGGCTTGCAATGATAGCTAGATAGATAGATAGATAGATAGATAGATAGATAGACAGATTGGAAAAAATGACACCTTCAATTAGTAACATAACAGTTAAATGTCTATTTAAGAGCAACACACAAGAGCACTGAAAACAACTAGAAAGCCATACAAGCAGAAAAAACTAACGAAATTGGTTTACTTGTATAACTGTTGTCCCCAATTAAAATACATACCAGCCTGACATGTTGGAGTGGATTCATAAATGTATTTCATTGCATACATACTGAAAAGAGGATAACTTTATAAAGAACAGTTTCAAATGGATACAATCTGGTATGCTGTGAAATGGCAGCAAGCAGATAAACAAAGTCCACTCCACAGGGAATTTACAACCAGGGGCGTAGCTTAGTCAATAATTTGACAGGGTGTGAGTCTGAGATTTGCCAACAAACAACGAGGTGTACTCATCTAAAAACAATAGGGCTAGCTGACCACCCTGGAAGTGGTAATAGACTGAGTTAGAGGCGTTTGTTTTCCATTATTTGTAAAATTAAGGCTAGCCAGTTGAGGGCCACCGCGGGATTGTCTGCACTATGTTGTCCCCTCTGGTCCAGTGCTTCCTCAGAGCAATGTGAACAGAGGGGAAACATCCTTTACCCCGCAGTCTCAACAACGGCCAGCCTTTACAACGCAGTCACTACCCCGATTGAGACGTTACCACGCGTTTGTACACTGGGGTGTACAATCGTCCATTGCTCAGCTTCAACTGGTTTGCTTTTGCGCTATCTTTCATAGTTATGGGTCTTTGATGCCATTATAAGGGTTTGTGGATGTAGTAGGTCAATATTTTGACTGCTTTATACCTCCTTCAGACACTTTGCCATTCACTAATGGCACTCTGCAGAGAGGCCAAGGATTGCATGTGAAGTCTGAACACATTTATGGCACACTGAGGCTATGTGAGAAATTCACACTTCCCTTAGACTTATCTCCAGAGTCTCACTTGTGTCTCCACATGAACACTGACCCACAACCAAAACTCATAGAGACGCCTAGCGGCAACTGAGTTTCCGTAAAAGAGTCATATGTTTTATTAAAGAATTACAGAATCCCCACATATGAAAAAAAAACACTCTTAGAAAATAGAAGAAGAAGTTAAAATGTAAACAGGGACTACATCGCTGTTATAGATTACCTCAAGGCTTTCTACATTCGATGCTGGGAATTCGAGCATTGTTTTTTCAGTATAAGACATGAATTTAGGGCCTGATAAGGACCCATTTCAAAATTTTTAATTATTGCTGCCGACCCACATAAAGCCCTGCAGGCAGCACACTAATGTGGAGGAAATGGCGGGGAGGGGCCCAATGAAATCCAGCCCCTCAATGCTGTCTGCACATACATATCTTTCTAGGTCACTATGCAATCCCAGCCTTAGACGTGGGCAACAACTGAATCCCTAGCCAGATGCCGGGCTCAGACTCATCTCAGGCTCTTCTCAGGTCCTCTTGGACTATCCAGCCCACAACAAGCTGACCTTTCATGAGGTATCTGCGTGCCCTCAGATTCTATCCTCATGCACCAAGAATTAATGACAAAACAGTCACCTCTGATGTTAAACGGTCAAGCAAAAAAGGTACCCATCTAGTTGCTGAATTGCACAATGTGAAACCAGCTTCCTCACTTGAACACATTTCTAATCTAGGCAAATACTTTATTTCACTGAGCCTCCTTTTATTTCATTATCACAAATAAGAATATCTTCAAATGCCTGAGTTCAGGAAGTGCGCTGTACAAAAACCGCGTGTGTTTGATTTAACAGACTATAATGTTGCTCCATCTATAATAAGAATCTACGACACATATGGGGTACAAGACATCTGAATTGCCCCTGATTTCACTAGTAGCATTGTTGTTTTTAAGTTTGTTTCAAAGCTACCACTATTGATAAATGCCTCACAAATAAATTGTTATAATTTAAGGTACTAAGGTGAAACGCATCCATATGTATGCTAAAGCAATGCTTTTGAAAGTGACTTTATCACATTTTTTATGAGATGTTTGCTGCTTGATTTACATGCCAAATATTTTCATGTCTCAGCTCGTGCACAGTCTTTTAGAGTCCGGCTCAGCCCTTTGCTCAGTTCTGACTCGACTTTCCCTGTTAAGATGTTGGCTGCCCACTTTACCCATTCTCCAGCAACAATGACCTAATGTCACTGCTGCTGAAGACAGCCGCCCCAACTGACATTATGAGGCCAAGACGGCTGCAAAATTATTAGGAGAGTCCCACTCAATGCATCCCCCGAAGCTACATCCCTGTTTTACAACGGCATTAGCAGGAGACAGGAACTGATAAAGCTGGAATGTTCCCTCTGCTCACTTCAAAAACAACATGAAGAGATGGTAAAAAGCGTCCTGCTATCACACCAGGCTCTGAACACAAAGGCAACACTAAAGTAATAATAAAGTAAAAACTAACACATTGGAACTGAAAGGGACAATCTTGTTTGAGGATGTGCTCCTTGTGAAAGAGCAAAATGCAGTCACTCAAAGTGGTTAGCGATTGGCTTAAGTAGGTTGACCCATTGGTGCATGCTGTGAATGACACAATAACAGACCAATGAATGAAGAGAGGTGGCTGAAAGTCCCTTAAAGAATGTATATTATGCATATAATTTTAATAAAATCAAAGGGTCTAGACTAACATCAGATCTAATAATTCCAGTACCATTTGAAGGTGTTGGCTAATGCCAGACGAACACAAATGGTGTGTCATGAGATGAAGCGTTGCTGCCACCACGTGGTTATTTATCAGACTGCATTTAAACAGCGAAAATCAAACGTTTCCCCCAATCGATTGATGAGTGCTGCTTTGATATGGACGATAAATAATACCATGGGTTGGGGGTTGAGGGGCTCTAGGCTAAACTGTTTGACATTCTTTACTCAACTTCCGCCTGTCCTGCAGAGAAAGACTTGGGTATTGGACAGGTTCGGGACAGGGCCGGACTGGCTACCGGGCTTTCCTTAATAAACAATGAAAAACGAATGTTTTAAAAAGTATGCTTTAAAGCTATTTGTTTTGCATTGTTCATTTAGAAGCACCGGCAGCTCCCCAGCAACAAAATCAGCCCCTCAGCAGTGAACCTGGACCCTACTGTGCCACCCCAGCAAACAACACCCGGTAGCCAGTCCGGCCCTGGTTCAGGATGATCAGAAACAGGCAGAAAAGAGCTATGTCTTCTCGCAGGGCGATCACAACAGCCAGCAGTGCTGAATGGATGAACATCCTACCATCGTCTAGTCACACTTTGCTTGCCGAACTGTTGGTAAGTAAATAATGTCCATAAACGAAAACAAGCTTATTTCACAAGCCTTGCAATAGCCGGGTGTCAGATTGCCACAGAAAATAGGCATGAGAGCCAAAATAAATGTGCCCCCCAATTACTGAATTAGATAGCTAAAAACGTGGCCCACATTTGCAAATTGGGCAATGTTGAACTTCTAAAGTCACACGGTATTGGTGTTTTGCACGGTGTGGGAGACTGTATACATTTGTGCTTACTGTAGGCGATTTTTGTAATGATATCAAAGACATCAAGAGCAAACTCCAGCCCAGCAGAACATAAAACCGGCCCACTCACTTACTGCCAAAAACCAGCCAAGACACTGACCTGTCAGACCAGCACTTCTGGCACTGCCACACTGGACTATTGGCTAGTCCGACCATCTCAAACACCAAAACCCACTGCTTCCAATCACAGAGAGAAGCCCTCACAATTCTGTGGGGTTACACCCTCTTCATTTATATCACTTTAGCCACTGATCACAGATCACTGATCCACATTATTTGTGGGGCAGTGCTTAATTTGTAAATGAATAAGAGTTGGGCCCTTGTCAGAAGGCCACTGCAGCTACACCCTTGCCCGCATTGCAAGTGACGTGACCTACACAACTATTGACCATCACACTCCCTCAAGTGTAACAATTCAGACTATTCCAGGCCACCCAAAGCTATAAGAATGGCTTGGGTGGCTGGTATTACTGCTCATTTCAAAATTAGACAAACAGCGCCAGTATGTGGTGGCCTGTAACTAGTGCCGGTGTTGATAATTAAGTGCCGGGTCCAAGCACCAGAAACCACCAGCCCAAATTAAGCACTGTTGTGGGGTCATGGCAACATCCCCTTCAGCCTACTGATAAATGGGTGGTGAAACTTCAAAAAGATCATATCACATTTGCCTGCCGTCCAGATGCTCACAGCCCACCGACTACCTCTCCAGATGCCCTGCAGTCCACGATGTGAATGCACTGTGACATAACCACAGCATGGAAGAACACCTACAACTCGTAGTCCACTTCAAATGCCCTTTGGCAATGAAAATTGAAGGCATCAGCGGCAACAATGAGTGCCTACAAATGGTACTCAGAAACATACTGAAAGTTGTCAAAGTTGTTCCTGACAACTCTAAGCTAAAGTACCTTCATAATGCTAAGGCATTTAAGATCCAAATTGAGCACGGAGCATGATGGACAGGTATTAAGAGGACTCAAAACAGGCCTTCTCAAAACTCTCCAAGTCCAAGAGACCTTGCTGGCACAGAAAGGACACCAAGGGACAGCCCACACCGCAGCAAGGTTATGAGAAAAACAGTTTTCAAAATGTGGTTAGCCTAGTCCAGACCCTTTTCCAAGAATGCCACCTCTGCCAACTCATGGTGGAGCAGAATGCCTGACCCCGATCATCATGGGTGATGGATGCGAGCAGGGTCGGATTGGGATCACAATTTGGCCTGGGCACTGACAAAAAAAGTGGCCCACATTTGCGGGGCGTGGCCCACATTTGCGGGGCGTGGCCCACATTTGCGGGGCGTGGCCCACATTTGCGGGGCGTGGCCCACATTCACGGGGCGTGGCCCACATTCGCGGGGCGTGGCCCACATTTGCGGGCGTGCCCTTTCATGAAACACACAAGGAATGTAAGTGGGAGGATATTGTTCTTGGGAAGGACACAGGGCCAAGGTGACAATGTCCTACAAGCTGAACAACTGAAAAACAGCGAGGCCCCTTTCTCTTAAAAAATTATTCCCCAGCCCTCCAGCGCAGGAGCACCTGAAAAGCAGCGAGGCCCCTTTCTATTACAAAATTATTCCCCAGCCCTCCAGCGCAAGAGCACCTGAAAAACAGCGAGGCCCCTTTCTCCTAAAAAATTATTCCCCAGCCCTCCAGGGCAGGAGCACCTGAAAAACAGCGAGGCCCCTTTCTATTAAATAAATATTCCCCAGCCCTCCAGCGCAGGAGCACCTGAAAAACAGTGAGGCCCCTTTCTCCTAAAAAATTATTCCCCAGCCCTCCAGGGCAGGAGCACCTGAAAAACAGTGCGGCCCCTTTCTCTTAAAAAATTATTCCCCAGCCCTCCAGTGCAGGAGCACCTGAAAAGCAACGAGGCCCCTTTCTATTACAAAATTATTCCCCAGCCCTCCAGCGCAGGAGCACTTGAAAAACAGCGAGGCCCCTTTCTCCTAAACAATTATTCCCCAGCCCTCCAAGGGCAGGAGCACCTGAAAAACAGCGAGGCCCCTTTCTCTTAAAAAATTATTCCCCAGCCCTCCAGGCAGGAGCACCAGAAAAACAGTGAGGCCCCTTTCTCCTAAAAAATTATTCCCCAGCCCTCCAGCGCAGAAGCACTTGAAAAACAGCAAGGCCCCTTCGTCCTAAAAAATTATTCCCCAGCCCTCCAGCGCAGGAGCACCTGAAAAACAGCGAGGCCCCTTTCTCCTGAAAAATTATTCCTCAGCCCTCCAGCGCAGGAGCACCTGAAAAACAGGGAGGCCCCTTTCTCCTAAAAACTTATTCCCCAGCCCTCCAGCACAGGAGCACCTGAAAAACAGCCAGGCCCCAGCTATTTGTAAATTACTCAGCCCTCCCCAGCCCTTCACTGCCTCAGGGCAATGGCCTGGCAGGAGAGGGGATAAAGCAAAAAACACAGCTGCTGGGCCATCCATGGGGGTGGGGGGGAGGTTAAGGTGAAGATGGTGCCAGTTCCCAACATTCCCTGGCCCCCACAGCGAGACCAATTCTTCCTCGCCCACTATGCCCTGAATGAGAAGGGCTGTGGGCGAGGTGTTAATGAAAACACTGTTTCAGGGCTGCGTGGGCCCCAGGGGGCCCGAGGTGAAAATGGCTCAATGGCCTGAGCAACACCTGGCCCCAGGGAGGCCGATTCTGGCACACAATCACCCCTCCCCAGCCCACCATCAGCATGATTGCTTGGCAGGGCAGGGGGTCAAGGAGAGGCCACAGCTGATCATCGCTGAAGGGCCGCACAGCGAGGCTGCTTTCCTCTCCCTGTCAGTGCTCTCTGTGGACTGGGAAAGGGGGGGAAAACGGCCCACAGAGGGCACTGAGACACCGGCCCTACGGCCAATGCCCGAGTGGCCCGCATTACCAATCCGTCCCTGGATGCCAGCAGCTGTGGTGCAAAGTTGATGCTGATTTCTGCATACTCCTGGATGGGAGCCAACTAATCATCTTGATCAACTCCTGCACTAGGTCACAGAGATTGTTCCATCTAAGGCTTTTTAGTACATAAAGACCAAGCTGGAGAAAGACATCATGATTTTTGGCACACCAGTTGAAGTCAAAATAAACAACGTGGTGACGTTCTAAGGTAGCAAGTTTCAGAATTACCTTCAGTGTCTACACACTCCATTGGATGATTACCTCCTGCTGGCATCAAGTGAACGGGGAAGTGGAGAGGTTCATGAGAGCTGTAAACAAGGCCCTGCACAAAGAGGTTGAACAGAGGTGGCTAGCCAGCCAAACTCGGACCCACACCCAGTGCCCACATCAGGAACACTGGAATCATCATCGACAGGAAACTGAACATGACCGCACAAATCAATGGCATCACTACATCCTGGTTCCACACCCTGAAGATCCTGAGGATGATCTTCAAATGGCATCCATGCACACTAGAAAAACTATCACTCATGACCTAGTCAACAGCAAGTTGGTTTACGAAAACCCCCCTCTATGCCAGAATGACCAAGCAACTCACCAGAAGGCTACAAATCACTCAGAACTCAGCAACCATACTCATCCTCAACCAATCACATCATACCTCAGGAAGCCCCCTTTGCTCTAAACAAAATCTCTCATTTCAAACTACACCCACACCCACACACACACACAAGGAACTAAACAACTTAGGCCCCCCCACCTGAACAATCGCATCTCCTTCCACCAACCACCCAGACACCTTTGCTCTACAAGACTCCAACTCAAAAAGATCCCACGCTTACATAGAACCAGATCAGGAGGATGGACATCCTCTTACATCGCTCCTAAAGGAGGGAACGACCTCCCAATGTACATCAGAGCCTCCTCCTCTCTCCTTGAATTCTGCAAGAAGCTGAAGGCCTGGCTTTTAAATTAACCAATGTACCATAAGCAGGGCTAGGCACACACACCTGCTCAGCGCCAAGATACCCTAGCTGATGATAGTGCACTTTACAAATATACATAACATAATATGCCAAGAGGATATAGAGTGGTCCTCCGTACACAACTTCCTCAGAGTGTATAACATTCCTATCTTCGTAACTCAATGCACTAAGAGAGAGTTTGCTGTTTGGGAGACCCCTCAAAGATATGTTCCCGAATGCACGCTAGTGGGCTCCTGCCCCGTTGCACCAGAAGCATGTCAAAGGTAGAGGGAGAACATAACCACACAAGCCAAAAGAGACAGGCCGCACCAATCACCATCCGGGAGAAGATGCAGTCTTGATCTGGGATGTCAAAATTGTGCTTTAAAATACACTGTTTGACCCCCCACCCCCTTCTTCAAAATGTCCAGGAGGAAGAAATCCTTTACATCCCCAAAGTCTCCTAAAAATATGTCTTTCCTTTGCTTGCTGGAATTCAAGGAGTGTTGCTTCCTGCCAGTTTCATATGTCACTAGCCACCACTGGTGAGTAGTAGGGGGGAGCCAAAGGACAGTGTAAGAGCAGAGGGGCAGTGTGCATGCAAAGTGGGCAGGAGCAGAAATTTAGAAATTAAATTAACAGCATTGCCCACTCTTCAAATGGACACAATTGTTAACGTTTCTCAAGTGGATAAGATAACTGCACTCCCATGCTATTTGTAATTCTTTCCCATTTATCTTAAAAATTGGGTCGTGAAACTGGGTCCCCTCCAATAATTTGGTGAACCTGGCACTTATTTACCCAGTTGCATTGTGGGAGTTGTAGCCTTTTACACAAGACAGCCGAGGGCTTGAAAACATATCGCTTTGATATCAAACCTGGAAACATATGTTCTAATCTTTTACAGAATTTACAGAATTCCAGTTTCGTGCCATAACCTGCTACTTGAGAAATCGAGGTGCATTTACACTCTGGACAGAGGGGCGCACTCCTCCCCTCCCCAGACAGTGGCCATGCAGAGAGGGCGCCTGTATGTGCAGCAGTGACTAGCTCGTCGGTTGCTGTGGTGCATCACTCTTTTCCTCTCAGCCTGGCACTACGAGGGATGAAGGAATTTCTTAAACCCATGTGATCTTCGAGCACTTAAAAGCTGCATGACCAGAGCACTTAAAAGCTGCATGACCCCAGCACCCAAAGCTGCATGACCCCAGCACCCAAAGCTGCATGACCCGAGCACTCAAAGCTGCATGACTCCGACAGGAGCTCAGTTGAGCAGTGCAAGAGTTGGTGATGTGTGAAAAGCGGACTCATCAAAGCTAAGAAAAAGAGCTTTTGTTGTTGACAGGAATCTGATAATTAGCTGGATCAGGAGAGCAACATAGTTTAAACATTTCTTGAAAGCTACACCCTGCGGTTGGAAATAACTTCCAGGGTGCCGCACAAAGCTGTAAGATGGGGGGTCAAAATTCACAGTCAGCAGGGTTGCTTTAAAAGGGATAGTCTGCTGCTTAAAATGGTCCATCTTTTCAAGAATTATATTGCTTTATGATAAATAATTGTAAAAGCACCATCGCTATAAAAACAAGCACCGGCAAAGCCAATAGATCTGGGTTTTATGTGCCACTGCATGGAAACACAGAGTTAGCATATTAAAGGCAGAAAAATACCGCCTGCAATAGAGTTCAGGCAGGGCTTTAAGTGGGCCGGGTCCTGTCAGTGCTCAGCACCGCCACTTCTAAAAACCAGGGGGCGTATTTACAAGGGTACAGCGCCACCGGAGTGTCTTTTTTTCTGATGCTCTGGTGGCGCTGTGCCCTGCTCCATATTTACAAGGCGGCGCTAAGCCACTTCGCATGACTTAACGCGACCTTGTAAATATACCCTCCTCAACGCAGTTTTTTGTGGCAAAGGGGTGTGCAATCGGTGTTGCTGTGATCGTACCCAGGATCTGTAAATCTGAGGCAGCACCAAAAACGCCTTTGAAAAGGAGGTGTTAGAGTGGCACAACGAGGAGAAATACTTTTATTTCTCCTCGTTTTTTGCTCTTTCTATGTGCAGCACACATAGAAGGAGCAAATTGCCTTTAATGATTGTTTTTGTGCAGGAAGGTGAGCCTTACCGCACAAACACAATCATCTCTGCAACACACGCACCCTTGCCCCATGTCTGTCAGTGCTCAGCACCAGTACTTCTAAAAACCAGGGGGCATATTTACAAGGGTATAGCGCCACCGGAGGGTCCTTTTTTTCAATGCTCCGGTGGCGCTGTGCCCTGCTCCATATTTACAAGGCGGCGCTAAGCCACTTTGCGTGGCTTAACGCCGCCTGGTAAATATGCCCTCCTCAACACAGTTTTCTGTGTCAAAGGGGCGTGCAATGGGTATTGATGTGGTCATACCCAGGATCTGTAAATCTGAGGCAGCAAAAAAAACGCCTTTGAAAAGGAGGTGTTAGAGTGGCACAACGAGGAGAAATACTTTTATTTCTCCTCATTTTTTGCTCTTTCTATGTGCAGCACATATAGAAGGAGCAAATTGCTTACATACAACGAACACACCCTTGCACCATGGCTGGCACTAGGCAGCTTTTTTAATGCTGGGGAGAGCACAGGGATGTGCATAATTCTTGTTAATACGGTGCATCCCTGTATTTTTTAAATGATACAGCTCGGCACAACTAAATTGCTTGCTGCGCCATTTCATTGTAAATATCCCCCCTGGTGTTGAGACTGGTCCCTGTTGGGCTCTCCATTTTTACCTTCACTCGGAGCTTAATTTTAACTAGGCGGCAGTACCACCCTTCACCGGCCTTTGATGGAATTTGGAAGAGGCTCCTTTGTTATGCATGCTGCCACGATCAGTAGCTAATTGGAAGATATGATCACCTGATGGTGATCTGAAGGTGCATGCCGCAATGACCCGCAGCATTGCAGGAGGGGTGGTTGGCAGCGCTCAGGCTCTAAATATAACACTTATACAGTCATTACCTGCTGAAGACTGATGAAGCTGTTGCACAGGTCGCTGCTGCCAAGTATTAGCAGCTTCTAGCCCACAATAAATAAAAAGAAATATTCACAAAGATTTTGATTTAATGCTCCTAATGGAGCATTATAGTTATTTCACCGTCTCATAATTTAAAAAACTGAAGCCTTTTCAATGTTATTTACAACAAAGTCACTGTTGTTACTTATTTATCTCATGCAGCTAACAACCATGACAAAGCCAATAGTCCTGGCTTGTTTTAGGTGTAATGTCAGTTGTTGTATTGTATCTGGATGCAATAACACAAAGAGGCAGCAAAATACCTTTCGGGTGGCACACTATGCTATGCACAGATTTTTAGCCTACATGTTTAAGCCACATCCTTAATTACAGAGGCCACGCCCCTTCGAGAGACCCACCCCCCTAGTGTTTTCATCCCATTAAAAGCCCAGAGTACGGGACGAGTGCTGGTGTGGGAGACAGCAGACGGGGAGCAGAAATGAGGGAGCCTTGCTAGAGGATAGTGCAGGAGTTGAGCTGGAGGTGGGGAGCCAGAAGTGAGGGCAGGGTAGAGGGCTTGTAGGAAGGCAGAGGAAATCTCAGTGGAGAGCAAACTTGGAGACAACAAAGCGCAGCCTGGAGTAGTCGTTCACTGCACTGCTGGCTGCTGGAGTTGCTTCTGTTCTTCCCGCTGGCGCTCTTCAAGAGACCGCCCTTTAAGGTGTCAAAGCCGTTCGTAAGCTAGTGTTATGGTGCCATTTTAGGTTGGCGTAAACCGAGTACTTTATCTAAAAGTCGATGTGCTAGTTTTATGTAAAGATGTAGAATATGAAATGAAAAATTTAATAGAGTACAAAAACGGGAAACATCTTTACCCTGCAGTCCGAACAACGGCCAGCCTTTACAACGCAGTCACTACCCCGACTGCAACGTTACCACACATTACTTTAACCCACAAGTCATTACAACGACTTGCTGTAGGGGGCGCGTTGTTGGACAGGTGTTGAATTTTTAAGTCCAACACCTTCTCTACTATTGTATAGACTGGAGTTGGAATAGTAATTTATACTATTCCAAAGACTAGCGCCCCTAAAGCAAGTCGTTGTAACAACTTGTGTGGTAAAGTAACATGTGGTAACTTCGCAGTCGGGTTAGTGAATGCGTTGTAAAGGCATGCAGGGTAAATGCATGCGGGGTTCCATCAAACAACCTACAAAAACTAAACATAGAGGGAAAGGCGGCTAGGATGAATGTTGTAGATTGGTATGGTGTGGTGTGGGGGCTCATGGGCATGCAGAGGTCAACAACGAGCAGACACAAAACGGTGACAGAAAGCAAGAAGGATCCAATTAAGGGGAAGTATATTAGCAGCACTGCAGGAATGGTAGCGAAGAAGGCTGCTGGAGTGAAGAGGGGGATACTGGGCACGAGGGGACCAATTAAGATTGGTCGCACCAGTGGGAGGAGGTAACGAAGACCGCTAGAGAGAGACATAAAGTAATCCCTCATGCTTTGCAGAGCAAGCAGTCGATTGGAGGTAGAAGGATACACTGGGTCGAACCAAGCTCGGATTGATAAAGCCTCAAGCCAGTGGCTGAAAGAGGCTGGACAGAAAAGCCAATGCCTGATGAAGGAAGGCCTGAATTCCACAATCATTTTATTAGAAACAATAAGCTGTCAGAACCCAGGCCTAGTAAGAATACAGTGAGTTTTGTTTGACTCGCCCTGCTTTTCTGCCTTTTTTTAATCATCTGTTTGTCCCAATGTAAAATTCATTTATTTGCATTTATAGGGGAACATTTAATGCATGAATTAAATATTGGTGGAATTGTATACCGAACTGCCGAAACAAAGCAATTTGGTGACGTCTGATGTAAATAAAGCTGCTGCACAAACAGAGGCATTTGAATTCCATATTAGGATGAATCGGAGCATTTGTTTCAGGATCTCGACTCCATCCTCAATTTTGCACTTTCATAAACCCTCCTCTTGTTCCTCGGTGACTTTGACCTTGACTTGTAGGATCATCAACAGGCTGAGCTCTTTACTCAGCTCTTCCATGATCATTCCCTAGGACACATTCTCCCATGGTGGTCTCTTAGATCTAATCAATGTATCAATGTCACTCCCTTCCCGGGCGATCACTCCGTGACAGTACCCGTGCATCTGCACTCACTCATATTGCACACAAATCCCTTTATTGATTAGTCCTGGGTGCAAAGGCTTATTTTGTTTCAGAAAATACAAATCGCACCATGAGCCGTCATTTTTGAAGTCCTCTCCTTCCGCAAATAAACCTTGGCATTTCACTGGTTCGTTGTGCTTCATCTGTTTGAACACACGGTTAAAAATCCACAAACACCACAGAATTCAATGAAATGCACAAAATCTTGCGCAGCGGATACAATTCAAAAAAGAACAGTAACAAACATATTTGGGTTTTCAGTGAAGGATTTTGCCCAGGTCTAAGCGAGAATCAAGATGACACCCAACGGTTTTCCACCCTCCCTCTCCAAATGCACAATGACTTTGCTCCCCTCATTTACTCCACCTCCTTAATATCTTCAAATACACACAGCCGAATATTCCAAACTCAGTACCTGGGGTCTGTACCCTCATTCCGTTTGTCCCTGTTCTCGAATCGTATGCACCATCCAAGCAAACTAGACAAAAAAATGTGGGTGTCCATTTTAGTGGAGAAAAGCCCACAACGAGGAGCTACAGATTTATAAGGAAGCTTTTCAAAAGGAGGCGCTGGATCCACATGGATCTAATTATTATGCCATCCACATCTCTTTCCTCTAGCCCCACCTGCAGGATCAGACCCCCACCTGTACCTCTCTCCTTTTCCACACGACCTGCACTTCCACCATCTGCTCTAACTGCACTGATGGAGTTTTTACATCTTTATTTTCCTAAAAGGCACAATTAGAGAAATGCCTAGAAGACTCCTCGCGGCTCCTTCTCGTATCATCGAATGAATGAACGAAGGGAATTTATAAAGTGCAAACAGCTGGTCCAGCTGCAGAGTCCCTGCACTAGTTGCAGGTACAAGAAAGCAAAAACCGACTTGCTATTCCTGTCAAAAAGGAACAGAGATAAAATTCACAATTCTTTAAAAAGATTAGTTTTTAAATAGGCTTTGGACATAGCCTCCGAGGATATGTTTAAATAATCAGGAAGCGAGTTCCACAATTTAGGCGCCAGAGAGTAGAAGGCCCTATCTCCAGCTCTGCATTTATATATTCTTGGAATGCATAGAAGATTCTAGTGGGTGGACCATACATTTCTGAGAGGTTGATACCTTTTAATCTCGAGCCCGCCAAATTCACAGCCTTAAAGGTAAATTAGAGTGCTTTGAATTTTAATCTTTGGCTAATAGGAACCAGTGAAGTGTTTTCAACTCCTTTCGGATTGAGTTGTGTTGTGGAATATTCAGCACAAGGCGAGATATGGCGTTTTATCATTCTTCCCTATGTCTCCCATGGAACTGGTCCCTACTCTAATATCATCCAACCCATCCTGCATCTCATCCCACCCATCTTCCTCCTAATTAGATCCAGAGGACTAAACTGGATCGCCTCTCATTCCACCCACCCCTCCCTGGCTCCTCAGTGGACTGGGTTCACGTCTACTGTTGCCCTCCACTTCAGCTTTATCAGAGGTGAATTTTTGCGAAGGCGACCACCTGGGCTTAACTGCATGTGTTTGTTAAGGAATGCTTTTTAGACTTTGATGTTATCCTCGAGACTGTGTTTAATAGATCACTAGTACATCTTATCTTGGTAGATAATGTTTTGTGGCATTATCTGGGGCACATCCTTCCATGTTCCTAGGTTTAACAGGGGAATCTTTCAACCATAAATCTTCTACAGAGGAAATAGCATCCATTGTAGAAAACAAAGTGAATTGCCTTTGGTAACGTTGATTCTGATAGACACTAGGGTCACTTCATAGATATTGCGTCTGCCGCCCCACTTTCATTTCTCATTCGGTGGATCTTCGAAATCCTTTTGTGGCTAAGAATATCTGGGAACTGAGGGACATATACTTATGTACCCCAGGATGCCATCTTATATGCTTAGTGTTGTGCCATGCCACTGCAACAGAATAGAATGTTGGTGGCATTTCTAGCACTTTCGAAGCTTGAAAAATATTCCAAGGGTGTGGGCTGGAAAGAGGGCTCTCTCTAATATACGTAGTCCGCTTAGAAAACACACTATCCATTAGGAACAACATTAACAAAGAGAGGTAAGTTTCCCGTCTTTGACATACTTAATAATGGACAGATTTTCCAAGTGTATTTAACTGCAAATCTGTTGAGCCATGCATCGTTTGACCCCGCTCTAATATCTTCATGAACCTTCAATGCATCATCATGCTGCTCTGTTCAGGGGTGGCTCCTCCGCTAAGGCGGAGGAGCGTCGCCCCACTGCTCTCATAGCAGGAAAAAGGAAAAATAAAATGATCATAACATCGTTATTATCATATTATTTTTCGTAGCTACGGGGCTGGGTTAGGGCGGGGCGGGGCTGGAGTCACAGGAGGAGGAGTGGTTCATGCACTTAAGTGTGCATGACGGTTTGGCCGACCGTCTTGGGCCGGCCAAACAGTCATGTGCACTTAGCATGTTCTCCACTGGGCTGTAATACACAGCCTGGGTGGAGTACATCCACAGGCTTCCAGTCCCCGTCTGAGCGCCAAACCACGGCGCTCAAGCCAATCACAATGCTTCATTGTAGCATTGTGATTGGCTTAGGGGAGCCTGTGTGCTTCCTGGACTCGCCAGGAAAAGAAGCGGAGAGACAATGGTGGAGAGATGGCGGCCATGAGGAAGTAGACAATACTTGTCACCATGATTGCATTGAAGTGACAGAATTGTGTACCAAACCAAGACCAGACATTCAAGATGTACCACTTAAATTGGCCAATTTTATTTTATTTGTAGATGGTTCTTGCATGAAAGACCAATAAGAAATATTGAGAGCAGCATATGCGTATCCCAAAAGCATACATTGTTGAAGCATCATATTTGTCTAATGTTACTGTAGTATATGTAGCATAATTTATTGTCGTTTTAAGAGCATGTTGTGTTGTCAATAGAATGAGTGTTACAATCTAAACTGATAGCTAATGTGGTTTTGAAATGATCTACGATTTTGGGCACCTGCAACCACAAAGGGGTTTCATGACATCCTCTGGAACTCCCATTAAGAATGGGCCAAGAATTTTTGATTTGCTTAATGCGTTTCAACTACCAAAAGAAGTTGCAGTCGTGAAATGTGCTGCGCAAAAGGGTGGTGATGATATGGTTACACTTGGTAACCAATATGTGGACGAAGTTGCAAAATACTGTGCTCTTGTGCCTGGTACATTAAATTCAAATGAAGGTTGTATTTCTGAAAGGGAAAGTGTAAATTGTTTCTTGCCTACTTCATTAGAGACCTTAGACAAAATCAAAAGTTTGCAAAATAATGTACCTGAGGATGAAATGAAAAAGTGGGTTACAGCAGATTGTGCAATGGATGAAAATCAAACGTGGAAGTCAGTTGATGGGAAATATGTTTTGCCAAATTGTATTTGGAACCAGATGGTAAGATACATGCATTGACCTACACCTGTTGGTCGTGATGGCATGTTGCTCACTTTTAAGAAATTTTGGTTTAATCCTCACTTCAAAGTTGCAACTGAAGATTTTTGTCAGCGTTGTGTTACTTGTCAACAGTTAAATGTTGTCAAAATAACAGGTGACACCGGGGAGACTGATGCAGATTTGCAAACAATATAGCAGAGTTGAAGATCCCACAAAACAGGGCGTTAGTGGGTTAATTTCATTATTCGTGTTGGATTAGTGTCCCGAAATCAGTTCTCATATTCAGCAAAGTATGATGTATCAGCAAGTAAAATATCTTGATGGGATACTTATGTATGGGAATTATTGTAGTGATTGTTTTGATGCTAAAAGAAGAAAAATCACGGAGAAATTGATGGTAAGAAAGATGATAAGAAACATTCACATATGTCAGATCCTGGTTTTGATTCTGGTTTTGCAGGTGTACAGAGTAATGATTTCAGTTTATGCAAACTTGAAATGTTGTTCCACAGGGTAGAGGGAGAGGTAGAGGTTTTGTCAATAACTCCAATATGGGCAGTGCTAATATTAACATGCAAAAAAGAGCTGCACCTTGACACATTTGTGGGCAGCTTGGAAGCAAGAGTGTAAATTTAATTCAGAAAGAGCGCAAAATGAGTCACAAAGTGTCCCACAAATGCTACAAACATGAATCAAATGGCACAGAATAGGTTGACACAGTTGGTAGCCCTAATCCAACTTGCCCCTGTGCTGAAATCAAAGATAGTTTAATGGAAAGTTGACTTTAGCCCCAATAATGAATCATAATATGCAGAATAAAGTACTGAATTTCAAACAAAATCCTGGTTTTCAACAAAATGCTTCAGTAATTACCAACACTTTTCCACAAATTGCTGCTACACTTGGAGTTCCACTGGACCAAGCCAGTCACCATAACTGTGCCCGAGGGGAGTGTGGGACGGGGGGATGGATTGTATGCTTGGTTCAATTCTAAATGTAGACCACAGTGGTCTATATGTAGATGGTGAATGACCTTCCAGTACCATTTTTGATGGTTCTACCCACTCCACTGTTAGACCGATGGATGTTGCCAACCTAAGGCTCTTGGAAAAAGAAGTCCACGTGACAGGTATATCTAACAAACATATCACTATTAGGGCGTCAGCAAATGTCCCGGTAAAACTTGTCTCAATGGAGATTGACCATCGGTTCATAATTTGTGACAAGAGTCACAAGAATTTGTTGGCCCGTGATCTTTTGTGCAAAATCAACTGTGTAATTTATTGCACACCAGATGATGTGGAAATTCAAACACAGAATGAGGATTTAGATTTCAAACTAAAATCACAAGGTAAAAAATGAGTCTAAGAGCAAATTGTCATAGGGACTGCTCAGTTTTAATAGGCAAGAGAGAAAATCATGAAAAGTATTCTAAGTTCAAAGTCAAAGGACAGACTAACGTTGAGTCTGCTCTATAAGACAAGCCAAGAAGGTCTCTGAAATATTTTAAATACAAGGTTAAAGAATAGTCCATCATAAGGACATGCTTGACATGAGTCCCAGAAATTATAAGTCTCTAAGTATAAATACAATAAGAAAAACGACAGGGAGTGTGCCTTCATGGACAGCAAGGGAAATACCTGACCTGGGTTTTGTCCATATAACCCCACAATACCTGGGCTAAAGTGTGAAAAAGTATTAACATGTAGGATGTATTGGGGATAGATTGAGTCTTGTATTAATCGTCAACAATGAAACAATCCATTTTCATCAAACATTGTATTTAATCACATATAATAATTTCATGAATGTAATAAAGTGAAAGTTTTCTCACTTTTCTAACTTCTCAGAAACAGCATGATATATAGCTTTTCAAACAGAGAAATCGTACTGTCGCTGTGATGTGAAACAAAACTACCTTTACAACATCCAATGGTAAAATAGAAAACACATCACATGGAAAATAAGACCACCCTCCTTCATGAATAATTAGCAGTGATTTTTACCTAAAAAAACTGGTGCATAGCAAACAATGGCGCTTTTGAAATTACAGATGCAACCTCCGTTTACCAGAGGAAGTGGCCTTGCAAAGATAAAGTCGAGCTCTGCTCCTTCCTTCAGGAACAATGCAAACAAGAAAAATAATACAACCTATGCACATCAGAATAGGACCGTAAAATTGTCTAAATGAAGAGTATTTTTTACAAAACGATGAAAGACATATTTTAAATCAAGCTGCACAGCGAGAAACTAGAAAACAAGTTTTAATGAGTGCACAGTAAAACACATGCAAATGAACTTGAGGCCTTTTTATGTCAACTTTAAAAGCATGGTGATATAAAAACCAGTACATTTACATTATGTGCAACCCATCCATGTTTATTAAACACACATAATTTGTTAATTTTACGATTCATTCCTAAAATCATCCCCTTATTATTTCATTGAAGGCATCCTGGCACTCCAGACTACATTTATGTTTCACATATTTTATTAATTGGTGCAGACCCGATGTCTTACTTATAAAATGAAGAACAAACTTGGTGTAGTATTCTCTCAACCCCTGGAGGGATCTTAACTGATCCTTGTTGATGGGGCGTGGGGTGTCCGTAATTGCTCTCAACAAACTTTCACAGATGACCCACGTAATCTACCCTGTTCTAGCATTTTTATTTCTTTTGAGTTAATTCCACTTTTCTTTAATATATCTAAAACAAACTTTAATCTTGCATCCTGTTGTGACATGTCTGTTGTCCAGACGAAGATGTCATCTTAAAAGATGTTACACCGCACAACCCCAGTGAAAAAATTCCCATAATTCCAGTGGCGGCCGGCATGGCTCGTGGGTGGCGGGCGGGGGCGGTCGCAGGAGGGTTGCACCGGAGGGGCGAATATAAAAAAAATTACAAAAAAATAAACTTACCTTGCCGCCAGATCCCACATCTCTGCTCCTGCACTCCTCGAGGAACAGGAAGCACAGCAGCCCCCACTGACCAATCACAACGCTGCAGTAAGCACCCAGGCTCCCCTGACCAATCATAACGCTGCAATGCAGCGTTGTGATTGGTTTTGAGCTTCCTGGTTCGACGCTCAACCAGTGAATGGGGGCCTGGGCATGTTCTCCACGCAGGCTGTAATGCAGCCTGCATGGAGAATGGGGAAAGTGCGCATGACTGGTTTGGGCAGCGGACCAAACAGTCATGGCGCACTTAGGAGTGGGCAAACCACTCCTCCCCTGCCCTGCTCCGAGAGCAGAGCAGCCCCGCCAAGCAAAGCAGCACGAAGCATAAAATGATAATAACATAAAGTTATTATCATTTTATGTTTCTACAACGCACTGCTTAAAAGCAGTGGGGCGATGCTCCTCCGCATAGTGGAGGAGCCGCCACTGCGTAATTCTTTGGAACATCAAAGATGCCAAAGCCAATCCGAAAGGTACCAGCTTTTACTGGAAGGTCCCTCTGTAGTGACAAACAAAGTGGGGTGTCTGGGTTGATGATTATCTATCTGGTGGCATGCTGGCTGCATGTCTAGCGAAGTCACCCCAGCATCTTTTAGGGTGAACAGCATTTCCGTAATACTTGGTAGTGATTCGCAATTCACCCAAATATTATGATTTAAGTTGCGTAAGTAGACACATAACCTTGTTGACTTGTCTGGTTTAAGTTATCAAACATAGGGTACCCCAAAGATATACTGTAAGGTTCAGGGAAATGGGGAAAAACAACAACAATCAATAATAACACTTCACAATTAACCACTTACATTTGTCAATGAACTTATTCCAGTTTGGAGTGACCCAAAACATTGATTTGATATTTTTTTTCATTTTACATACTTCATTTTCTAACAATTTTTCATATATTCATCATTCTCATTTTTACGTAAACTTTCTTTATATGACTCGCACATTGTTGTTTAAGTACCAGGACTACTGGCACCAACCATTCAGAACTTTCCATTTCCTCAATAATGTTGAGTTTGCACAATTTATCTAGTACAGCCCTTGACTCTTCCCTCAACCCTAAAGGCTTCCCAACCTTATGTACCACTGATTGGAACCTTCCTTCAAAATATTCCTACGAGTAAACCCCTCCAACTTGCCAACTGAACACCTCTGAATATGCGTGAATCCATTTGCTAATCCCACATCTGCTTTCTCGTTGACTAATGGTATACATGAACTTGATAACACATTGCGAGGGTGGTTGGTGGTCCAATACCATTTTCATTTTGCCCTAACCTACGCAACCCAACGAGCAACCTCCATTGTTCACTATATATACTATTTTCTTTGCTATGTCATCCTCAAACACTATTTCTGCTTCAAACTCTTCTACAACTTTGATGTGTTTATCACCATGCATAAATGTTTGAATGCAAGTCTCTTTTAATGTTTCTTGTGTACCTTGAGTCTGCCATTATCTGAACCTCTTTTTTATATATTTTAATGTGACAATATGATGCCTTCCTAATCTTGCCATATTGCACCTACACATGCTTGTCCACACAAATCAGTATACTCATTCCTTTCTCCTACGACCAATAGTACAATCTCCTCCTTCTGACTCTTTAGATTCCCTTGCTTTGGAGACTTTGCTAACACAACTTTTTTAAGATTGAACTGACAGGGCTGCTCTCGTCGAGTGTCCCTTATTATTACCCTTGAAGCAAACTGGACCTACCTTCGCACTGCTTGCTCATATGAGGCTTGCTTCCACACCTTAAGAAAGACCTCTCTGTTTCCCTATCTCCCTGAACCCTTTCACTTTCTTGACCCCTCGATGCTTCCAGAGCTTACAGAATCACACTCCTATCCCCGTGGTCCCTGGTTCTGGTGCCAGCTTCCATCAAACTCTTCCAGCGTCCAGATATTGTCATTTTGCTCATGCATAGTTCTGAGTTTGAATTCCTCTTGCAATCTTCAATGCTTCCTCGAGGTCAGAATCCACTGTTGATCTAAAAAATTCTTGATTTTTTTCTTTCCATTGTTCCTCATTAAATGGTGGAGTGCCAGGAACTGTCAAAAAGGGTGATGGCGGAGTAGCCCCATCCATATGGCGAATATTGCTATATTGCTATATGTATCATTTTCTATAATAGAACTAGATAATAAAGCAGCTATGGCTAGTCATACACACATTGGGTTCTTATGTTTCTGCTGTTATCTTTATTAATATTTTTTTTCTTCTTCTTTCTAGTTTCAGAATGCCTTTCTTATTTTTAGTCCACGCCTCAATCCTAATCCTTCCCCTGTCTTTCATTTGTTTTCCTCTCCTCCTCACCAAGAGCTGTGGCGCTGTCTTATCTTGTGGCAACATAGCAGGCTGCTTGACTGCAGGCGTGCTGTAGTCTACCTGACTCCTGACTGTCAGTGTATAGAATGATGTGGAGCGGAAAAGGAGAGGTAGTTTTTAACGTAATTAATAGAATTACAACAATAATGTATTGGGCGCCCACCCCATTTCCCCTACCCTCCATCTGGAAGGTTGTTGGCTGTGCACCCATATGTAACCCCTACCCCCCACCAGGAAGGTTGTTGGCTATGCACCCATATGTAACTCCTACCCCCATATGGAAGGTTGTTGTCTTTGCACCCATATGTAACCCCTATCCCCAATCCAGAAGGTTGTTTTCTCTGAACCCATATGTAACTCCCACGTCTATCTGGAAGGTTGTTGTCTATGCACCCATATGTAACCCATACCCCCATATGGAAGGTTGTTGGCTATGCACCCATATGTGACCTCTACCCCTCATATGGAAGGTTGTTGGCTATGCACCCATATGTAACCCCTACTCCCAATCAGGAAGCTTGTTTTCTTTGAGCCCATATGTAACCCCTACCCATATCTAGAAGGTTGTTGTCTATGCACCCATATGTAACCACTACCCCCAATCTGGAAGGTTGTTGTCTATGCACTCATATGTAACCACTACCCCCAATCTGGAAGGTTGTTGTCTATACACCCATATGCAACCCCCCTACCCCCAATCCGGAAGGTTGTTTTCTTTGAGCCCATATGTAACCCCTACCCCTATCTAGAAGGTTGTTGTCCATGCACCCATATGTAACCCTTACCCCTATCTGAAAGGTTGTTGTCTATGCACTCATATGTAACCACTACCCCCAATCTGGAAGGTCGTTGGCTATGCACCCATATGTAACTTCTACCCCCCCCATGGAAGGTTTTTGGCAATGGACCAATATGTAAACCCTACACCGCATCTGGAAGGTTGTTGGCTATGCACCCATAGGTAACCCCTACCCCCAATCTGGAAGATTGTTTTCTATGCACCCACATACAACCCCTACCCCCATCTGGGAGGTTGTTGTCTATGTATTCATATGTAACCCTTATCTCCCCCGTCTGGAAGGTTGTTGGCTATGCACCCATATGTAACCCATAGACCACCATATGGAAGGCTGTTGGCTATGCATCCATATGTAACCATTACCTGCCATCTGTAAGGTTGTTGGCTATGCACCCATATGCAACGCCTACGAAGGTTGTTGTCTATGCACTTATATGTAACCCTTACCCCCCATTTGGAAGGTTGTTCGCTATGCACCTATATGTAACCCCTAAACCCCCGTTTGGACGGTTGCTGTCAATGCACCCATATGTAACCCCTACACCCCATTTGGAAGGTTGTTATCTATGCACTCATATGTAACCCTTACCCCGCGTCTGGAAGATTGTTGGCAATGCACCCATATGAACCCCTACACACCCATCTGGAAAGTTGTTGTTTATGCACCCATGTGTAAGGGGAACCTTATGTTGTTTTTTTTAAAACATAAAATACAAAAAATGAAGTTAAATAAAAAGATTAACAAGGGAAGTCAAGATTTATGCTAAGATATTTTGGTCAAAATAATAGCCCAGATGGAAAAACTATTGTAAAAGATGGTTTGAAAAAGAAATGTTAGTAAAGGTTTTTTACGAAAACAATTTTAACAAATGGAAAATGAGGAAAGAGCATGAACCACTTAGTAGAATATGCTTGGGAAGTTTGAAGAGAAGGAATAGATTTTGGTTGGTTGATTTGATAAGCATAGGTAAATATTTCTTTAAAGTGAAGGTGCTGCCAGCATGACGACTAAGGATGATTCTCTGATTAAGTTATTGACTTGTTGTAGGAAAGTAGGATCTGCTTCTGTGGTTACCCCCACTTTTTGCCTGGTGCTAAGCTGTATTTGACTACTCTGACTGGGATCCTGCTAATCAGGTCTCCAGTCTATCTGCTTTCTCCCTAAATTGTTATGTTCAGTACTTAGGTACACCCCAGATTGGATACTGGGGTACCCTTGTAAGTCCCTAGTATACGGTACCCATGTACCCAGGGCATAGGTAACCCAAAAGTCTCCCCTGGGCTGAAGCATGTATTATGCCACCCATGAGAGACCATTCAAAATGGAACTACAGGCAGGGGAACATGGCGGCTGACAGCTAGTGCCGGTCGCGGGCTCTCTTGAATGCTCGGCAGCAGCAGAGCTTCCACGTACCTGTGCCTTGTGGTCTCTTGGTATTTTCAGCAGCAGGGAGGTGGGGTGAACGACTGGTGGGGGCTTTGGGGAATTTCGGCTTTGTTTGTTTGGCGGCGCTCCGCAGGGATAGGCAGCAACGGAGCCAAAGAAGCTGGGAGGCGTGTGGGCGGAGGCTGCAGCGTGGCTCAGCTGTGGCCATCGCGCTGCAGCGAGAGTCGGATTCCAGGGGAGAGGGAGCAGCTCGTTTCTGAGGGAAGTCAGGGGCTGTGCAACTCGCCAGAATACACAGTTAGGAAATGATAGCAAAAGACCCCTGATGACCCCGGTAAGGAGAAGGGAGCGGGCCCAAGCAGAAATTAATGCCAGCATTAATACCAACATTGGGGGTGTATTAAAATAGAAAGTTGTAGCCTCTGTAGATAACGCAGGTACCAGGGAAGGGTGCACACATAGTATAAATCAGAGGTCTTCAAACTGTGGGGCGCGACCCCCAGGGGGGTCGTGGAGTCCTAGGAAGGGGGTCGCAGATTCCCCAGCTTCACTTGTCCCTGTAAAAATACAGCCGTCCTGGGAGGGCTAATTGAGATCGTTATCAGCTGCTTGCCTGAATGAAAGGCAAATGCGCCTTATCTGGTAATCTGCAAGTGTAAAGGATTCTTGGGGGTATTTCTGGCTCTTTGTGAAGGCAAAGATGTGTGTTTTTTTTAGTGGAAGTGCAAAGAGTTAACTACTGGGCTGGGAAGTTCTTGCTTTTAATTTTAACTGCATTTACACAGCCCTTAGTGCCCCTAAAGAGGTGTTGAAGGGACAGTTATGTAAAAAAAGAAAACTACATTATATACGCTCTGGTATTATTAAAACCTACATTTTGAAAGCACCATTTTATTGTAAAACTATGCGCACGTTTTGCAGCATTCTATCTTACCCTGTGTGAAATGCAAGTATAAAAAATTGACTTACATATTCACAGTGCTTTCCGTCACAGGCTGTGACTTCGTAGCACTAAAAATACACATCACTATTCTCCACTGCACCAATCAAGTTTTAATTCTGTGGCTCTCTGGTTACACCCAGACCTCTGCAGTGCATTAACTAATAGAGGTTTCATAATGTACTACAGTGCATTTCCCACTGAGTAATAACTTTTTAAAATTTATTTTTCATTTACGCTGCCCATTATTTTATATGTAGATACCTGAAGGTGAAAGACCTAAAAAATATTTTGGGCTTATTTATAAGAGGCGTGCATCGCCAAAGCATCACTTTTTTTGATGCTCCGGTGGCGCAAGCATCTCAACCATACCTATGAGGCAGTGCAAAGTCACCCTGCATGGCTTTGCATTGCCTCATAGATATGGAGTAAGACATAGCAGCGCAAGTCACTGCGTTGCCTTACTCTGTGTCAAGGAGGTGTTCCATGGGTTTGCGTGGGGTTCCCACGCAAAGCCTATGGATTTTGATGCTGCCCCATATTTACAAAATCACGTAAACCTGGGGCAGCTCCAAAAACTGACGCCTCTCCAGGAGAAATTAAAACATTTCTCCTCGTTTTTTCCTTTTTCCATGTGTGCTGCATTCTGCAGCTCTCATAGAAATAGGAAAACGCCCCTCAGGATTGTTTTGGTGAAGGAAGGTGCCTCTTCCCGTACAAAAACAATTCTGCCTACGTTGGTGCTAGGTAGCAATTTGTGAAGGGAAAAGGACTGGAATGCACCGTATTTCATAATTACAGTGCATTCCTGCCCTTTCACATTGGCATAGGGCAGCGCCGCAAGAAGACTTGCAGCGCTGCCCTACACCAATTCCTCATAAATGAGGCCCTTTGTTTTTAGCTACACCTTTGGCTACACCCCTACGCTCAATGACCTTTGGTTTGCTAATTTAATATCATTTCCCCACCGTAAAAATTATTTGCTGTGGTAATTGGGGGCTGTTAGAAATGGGGGTCTCTAGTTGGCAATGGTTTTCACCTTTGTCCAAGTAGGGACCCTTCCTTCTAGTCAGGGTAAGAGGGATACACTACTGAAATAACCCCTGCTCACCGCCTTGGTAGCTTGGCACGAGCAGTCAGGCTTATTTCAGAGGCAGTGTGTAAAGGATTTGCACATAACTAACAGCAATACACTGAAGACACTACATAAGGACACCACACCAGTTTAGAAAAATATCCAATACTTTATATATTCAAAACAAGACTAAAACGATAAAAATCCAACATACAGTACTTAAAAATATGTACTTTGCGGGGAGCTGGCGTCGGTCGGTCCGGACTGCGGTGTGGGACAGGGCAGTGTGTCGCAAGACTTACGAGCAGTGCCCCCAACCCACGGTGCGGTCACGGTTGTCGAAGTCAGTGACGGCATCGGTGAGACCAGGGCGGCGAAGTGAAGCGAGGCGGTGCGGAGTGCGGTGCCCACAGGTCATGGTTCAAGCAGCAGCTTGGCGGCTGTCATCAGTGAGACCAGGGTTGCAGTTCGAGATGCAGCGGTGCCCTCTGCGGTGCCTTCTGGGCACGGAGCCAGCAGCAGAGTCAGGGACGGAGTCGGTTGCTTTCCCCCTCTGTGGCAACTGAAACCACGGTTCCAGAGGCGGTACTCAGAGGTCAGTGAAGTCTTTGCGGTCCCTGAGACTTCAGAACAGGAGGCAACAAGTAAAGAAAGTTCAGTCCAGTCCTTTCACTGCCCAAGGCAGAAGCAGCAACTGCAGGCCAAACCAACAAAGCAACAACACAGCAAAGATGCAGTACTCCTCTTGGCAGTTCTTCCAGCTCTTCTTCTTGGCAGGTTCCTTGATTCCAACAAGTTCTAAAGTTCTAGGGTCTGGACCCCAATATTTATACTCAGTTTCTCTTTGTGCTTTTGGGCAGAGAGTGCTTGTGCCCAGCCCAAACCAGTTCCATCTTTTCTGGCCCAGCTTCCTGGCAGGAGGTGGAGACAGCATTGTCCAAGGCAGACCAGGCCCATTCAGGTGCAAGGAAATCTCCTCCCACCACTATAAATACAGCCCAGGTCTATTCAGCTCAGCCCTGACTCATCCAGGAAAGGCAGGACACACCTTGACCCCCCAGTGGCTGTCTGATGAGAATGCACATCCACAGCCCCTGTCACTCCAAAGCCAGACAGTCAATCCACAAACCCAGCAGAGGCACACAGGATGGCTAAGCAAGAAAATATCTACTTTCTAAAAGTGGTATTTTCAAACACAGAACATAAAAATCATCTTTACTAAAAGATGCATTTTTATATTCTGAGTTCAGGCATGCTAAACCCCATTTCTCTATCTTGTCCCAATGGGAAGATATGCTTATAAGATGTTATAAGTAAACTCCCATTCTATCCTATGGGACAGATAGCCTTTCCATAGTGAAAAACGAAACACACTGTAATTCACTACCAGGACATGTCTCACACACACCAGTACATGTCCTACCTTTAATATACACGGCACCCTGCCCACAGGAGTACCTTGGGCCTACCTTAGGAGTGACTTACATGTAAGAAAAGTGAAGATTAGGGCTAGGCAAGTGTGTGCACTTGTCAGGTCGACATGGCAGTTACAAACCGCGCAGACACTGCAGTGGCAGGTCTGATAACCCTTTTCAGGGCTGCATGGGTGAGTGGCACAATCAGTACTGCAATCCCACCAACAGCATTTGATTTACAGGCCCTGGCACCCTCAGTGCACTTTACTAGGGACTTACTAGTAAGTCAAACATGCCAATCATGGAAATACCAATCCATAATACAATTTACAGTAGGAGCACTTACACTTTAACACTGAAAAGCAGTGAGAAAGTGTGCAGAGACACTGAACCAGCAAAAACAGAGCCAAAACTAGGAGGTCAGAAAGGAAAAAAACAGGGGAAACATGCCAAAAGATGCCAAGTCTAACAGGGGCATTTATGGTTGTCGATAGATGTTGATGATGAGGAGAACCAGTTTCTAGAAAATTTTGTCAGAAGGGGTCCTTATGCCTAAAAAGGTTTGACAAGGGGGTCTCGACATCAAAAAGTTTGAAGACCACTGGTATAAATAGATATACTTTAAGAAGCAGAGGCGTTTGGGGGAAAGGGGACACTGCTCTGAGTACCTTGGTTTCAAAAAAGAGTCCTCCCCAGTATTGTTGGCTCCGCAAAAAGAAGCATCCGGCACTCTCCCTAAGGTTCCTCAGGCCCCTCAGGCCCCCCCGTATTTCCAAAGCAAAAAGACCACCAGTTGACAAAGTAGTTCAGAAAATAAGCACCATACACGCCAAAAAAAGATAGACAGTGTGAGAGTAACACCATCCCTCCGTTCTTATTTTAAAGTTCAAGCTCAAGGAGTCTTAGCAACTCCGTCCGCAGGAGCATCACCCCAACTCATTGAGAACAGCACACTTCAAAAGGAGAAAGAGGATATGGAAGTTCCAGGCACTCACAAGATGGGGGTGGATGCTTTACAATTAGAGAATAGGTTTGATGTACTAGCAGAAGAAAATCTACTACTAGAGTCGCCCAGTCCTAGCTCCTTGTCCCCGGAAACTCATTCTCAAGCCCCAGATGGGTCATCGCTCTTAGTTATCGATCAAACCAATAGCCCTGATCTGGGAAAGCTCTTATCTACCTTGCTAACAGAGGTCAGGGAGAAGTTTGCGGTTTCTGAACTTAATCAACAGAAAATCCAGGGCACTTGTGAGGCCTTGGAAGATAAGATCAATAATCTGGTAGAAAGAGTCCAGGCTATGGAGGTCTCATTAGACGATCTCTCCAAAAAACGTTAACATCAACAAGAAAGAGATCCAGAAACTTGAGAATAGTGAAAAAGATTTAAGAGACAAGCTGGAATCTCTGGAGAATAGAGAAAGAAGGAACAATATACAAATTTTAAACGTTCCTGAGGACCTCGAGGGGGAAGACATAAGGGGCTTTGTGATCCACCTCCTGAAAGAATTCAATATGGAAATCGACCAACGTAGTTTAGAGGAGGATATTCAAAGAGTTCATCGTGACCCATACACGAGACGTCCAGGAAAAAAAAATCCAAGAATGATCCTTGTGAATTTCAAATCTTATACCTTAAAAGAAAGAATTCTTGCAGGGGCCCACAGAGTAGGAACCTACAAAAAAGATGAGTGGTCCTTCCGTATTAGGTCAGACATCTCACGTGCCACTCAGGATAGACAATGGGAACTGGGCAAATTTATCCAAGAGCTGAGGGAGTTGGGCGCTACTGCCAACATCCAATTTCCTGCCTCTCTGAGGGTGATGAGAAATAACAAGATGTATAACTTTAGAGACCCAAGCGATGTTAGTGCTTTCATAGATCAGATTAAGGCACACTCAGTATAAGTTTTAACACCTGCTGCTGTAGCGTAGTGAGAGAGTTCATATGAGGTAATTACCAGTATACCTCTAGTTTGTAGGGAGGGTTCCCCAGGGTGGGGTGGGGGGGTCACTTGTAAAAAAGAAAAGTCACATGAAAAATACTTAAAAAACAACACATTGGGTGGGGGAGCATATGGGGGAAAATAAGTGTCCTCATTTGTTAATTTTAGACCAGAACCTTTTGGCTTGACTAGAAACATCAGGTCTTTTAGGCATTTCCCCTTTCAATATTTTTAACATTTTATGGCAGATTCAGATAAGCCTAGGCTCTTAAGGATTCTATCTTGGAACGTTAATGGCCTTAGGGTTGTCGTAAGAAGGAGAACATTTTGGAGTATCTAAGACTCATTAACATAGATGTCTTCTTCATCCAGGAATCACACCTGGTTAGAGAAGAATGGCTTGAGATATTAAAAGGCCAACAATGGATTGAGCACTGTGTATGCACCTCACAGGCCGGTACAGTTAAAGGGGTCGCCCTTCTTTTTAGAAAATCAACACAAGCTATATTGGGGGAGTGTGTGGTGGATCCTTTTGGTAGATGGGTAATAGCCAAGGCTAAAACCTATGCTGTCTGGCTGGCATTGGTCGAATACTATGGCCCTAACTTAGACGACCCCACACCTTTATGTTCCCTATTTCTGCACTTAGTGGATATAAATGTGCCAATTATATTGGGAGGTGATTTTAATGTTTTTTTGGATCCAGCCCAAGGCACAACCTCTAAGAGTGCAGCTGCGGCAACTCCTAACATGAGAAAGGTCCTAAAACAATTGATAACTGATACAGGTCTTATTGATATATGGAAAGTCATGAGTCTTAGAGACGGGACTGAGGGGGAAACTTTACTTTTCATAATACAAATTATGGACATTGTTCGAGGATAGATTTTTTTCTGGTTGACTCCGCCATTAGTAAAAATACCAGGAAAGTTTCACATATTCCCGAACATTTATCGGATCATTCTGCGGTCTCTCTTGAGATTATTTTCAGAGATAAAGTTTCCCCACTCAGTTGGACCCTAAATCGTACTTTGCTTTTAGACCCCTTGGTATTGGAAAAATTGAAAGCAGCTACGAATGAGTTTTGCCTTTTTAACCTCAATTCAGCCCCTTTGAACACTGTTTGTGGTGCATGCAAGGCTTACCTTAGAGGTATCCTATCTAGTTTAAGTTCAGCTCAAAACAAGAAGGTTAGGGAGGAAATTAATACTCGCGAAGCTTCCATCATCAACATCCTTCAATGTGCCCTGGCACAGTTCCCCAGTTCTGTTATTAAAACTCAAACAGAAAGCCAACTGCTACTGGCAAAATCTAAACTTACTGACTATCTGGAGGCTATTATAAGACGAAAATGGGAAGCCAGTAGATTATCTCATTATGAGTATGGGGAGGGATGTGGAAAGCTTTTAGCTTGGAAGATCAAAGCTAATCAGTCCAGGAACTGTATTAAAGATTTAAAATGCCAAAATTCAGGCAATATAATCTCCGATGATTGTGAGATTGAAAACACATTTGTACAATTCTTTCAAGATCTATACACAGAGGATACGGTCATAAGCAGGGAGCAAATAGGGGCGTTTTTCAGGATCTTGATCTTCCATTCCTTAAGGGGGATACAAGGGATAACCTGAACAGCCCTATTCGCATAGAGGAAGTCCTTAAAGCCATAAATAGTTTTAAAAAAGGGAAAGCCGCAGGCCAGGATGCTCTTCCTAATGAAATTTATATGATGTTAAAAGAAGAATTAGCCCCGATTTTGCTTCAACTTTTCAACTTAGCTTTTATCTCTAACCATGATCTACCACCGTCTTGGGATTCCGCTACCATAACGATTCTTCTTAAACCCAATAAAAACCTGAGGGTCTGTGAGTCGTATAGACCCATTTCTCTTCTTTAGCAGCGATTATAAAATGTATACACAGATACTCACTAAGCGGTTAGATAGGATACTGGGGACTTTAATACACACTGATCAAAAAGGCTTCATAAAGGGTCGACAGTTGCACGAACTGACTCATGAGTTAGTTGGTGCTATTGACTTCGCCATTGAGTATGGCAAACCTTTGACGGTTATGACATTCGATGCCCCGAAGGCTTTTGATAGGGTTAGTTGGCCCTTTTTATATGAGACGATCCAACATTTCAATTTAGGAGAGACCTTTCTATCTGCTGTTAAAACTCTGTATAAAAATCCCTCAGCCAGAGTGTTAGTCAATGGGAACCTGTCTAAACCATTAAATATTAGTAGGGGAACCAGACATGGGTTGCCCTTTATCCCCGCTCCTTTTTAATCTTTACATCAAGCCTTTAGCTTCAAAATTAAGAGCATGTGGGAACATTTCTCCCTTCGTGTGTAATGGCTGGGAAAAGAAGATTGGGTTATACGCTGACGATTTGATGATCTTCACAGGTCATCTGCCTCCGTCCCTCCCAGCAATCTGGGAAATACTTGGGATTTTTGGGAAGATATCCGGTTATGCTGTGAACCAACAAAAAACAGAGATTATGCAATGGAACACCCACTATTCATGTGATTTAATCAGACAAAGCATAGGATATTTAGGAATTCTAGTCACACAAAATCTGGAGAACATAGCAAATGTGAATTTTGATATTGTAGCATCCAAAGTGCGGAAACAGCTTCAGGCCTGGGGAACTCTCCCTCTTTCATTTTTAGGTAGATCTAACCTCTTAAAAAAGTCCATTCGTCCTAAGTTTACCTTTTTGTTTAACACAATCCCTGTAGAATTTAGGAAAGAGTGGTTTAAGAAGGGTCAAGGGGATTTCACCAGTTTTATCTGGGGAAATTAAAGGCCTAGAATTGCCTGGAGGAAACTCAGAGAGAAAAAGGTAGGTGGTGGCATAGCTAGCCCGGACCTCCTTCAGTATTATCGCGGTTTTCATTTGAAATTTTTTAGACAGTTGCTGAGGGATACCCCTGCTCTGTCACCCTTCTTCCGAGCTCTTACAGCCGACCCCCCAGATCAATCTAGCTCCTTTCTTTTTAAATTTGGCGACCCCAAGTATTTTTAAAAAGTGTGGCTTAAGGTTCTTCAGGGCGCATGTAGGATCTAGTATCAAATAAGAACATCTTTACAGATACCGTACTTTAGCCATTATGCACCTATATGGACCTCATCAGGTACGCCACATGCCTTCAAGACTCATTTGCTATCCCTTTCAAGGAGTGTGGTATTCTTAGATGGTGTCAACTTTTAGAAGATACGGAATTAATTTCCTGGCAACGCATACAGGAGATCTTTGAGGGATCGGTGTCAAAATTTAAATATTATCATTTAAAGAGCTGGGCAAAAATGTTGGGGAAAGATTGAAAGGGGAATCAATTTTGGGAATCCAAGATCTATTCACGTCCCTTCCTGCGGAAAGAGGTATCAGAATGGTACTGGATGTTGATACAGGCCGTAGATGATGTACAAGTCTTGTTGGTAGCGACCTGGAGATGGGAACTGCCGGCTCACGACCTCGACCTGCTATGGCAAGTATCTTTGTCTCACCTATGGTTATATGTGAAGTCTGCCCCACTAAGGAAGAATCATCTTTTTACTGTCCACAAGGCCTACTGGCCGCCTCTGAGACTTTTGAAATTGGGGACCCAGGCGGTGAAGAAGTGTCCAAAGTGCGGTGAGGTCAACGCAGGTGAAGCTCATATGTTCTGGCAGTGTCCCTCTATCCAGATCTTTTGGCAGAAGGTAGGTATGATGCTATCGGGGATCTTAGGTCAAGAAATTAAGGTGAGCCTGGCGTTAGTAATTTTTGGGGTGATCTTGGATGAGGAGGGAAGCAGGATTTTTTCTAAAAAACAAAAAGCACTTATTTTTGTACTAATCCTCTTGGCATGCAGGGAGCTCTGTATTAAATGGATTTTGCCCAACCCTCCACTTGAGTAGCAAACTTAGATCGAGCCATAGTGAACACAAATGGGGAGAGGATGTAGCCTTACGGCTAGAGCTGTCGACCTCGGACCTGGGGAACCGGGTGCGAGACTCTGCAACGATGCTGAACATCCTGTGATTCTGGGCAAATCACTTAATCTCCCTGTGCCTAACAAAAATGAATGTGTCCTTCTGTAACGAAACTGGTGCTCATGTAAAGCGCTCTGATACCCGATGTCTCGGGTCAAGTTCGCGCAATATAAAACTCTATAAAAAAAAAAAAGAGAACGAGATTCTGGGAATTATGGGATAATTGGAATAGAATACCACGTCATTGATTGGTGACATCTCTTTCTTCTTCTTTTATCTTTCTTTTCTTTTCGCCTTTCTTTCTGTTATGTTACATCTCCGGTCCAATGATTAATAATTGGATATACAGGTTTTTGGTTTGAAGGGGAGAGCTGAATCCTTTCCAGTATCCTGGTCAGTGGCACAATTTCAGCACCTGTACATTGGAGTCAGATTTTTGGCAGCAACACGTAAAGGACCCGGGATGTTATACATCCCTCCTTTCGGGGAGTGACCGGGATTCCGTTTTGAGTTGTGGCTGCCTGAAGTCTCTTTGACACCCAATCAAATTTGACAAATGAGGACCAAACAAAAACATGAAAAAAAAATGGAACTACAGGCCTGCCATTGCGGCCTGTGTAAGTTGGTGCTAGCACCACTTACTAAAGATATAGGTTTCCTATATCTAGTGTCACTGCACTTAAAACCTATGTCACCCCTCTAGCAGCCCTATGCAATCCTGAAGGCAGGGTGCATGGTTCTAAGTGAGAGGGTGCCCCTGCAAGAGCAGGACACCCCTGCAGCCTACGGAGTCCATTCTCCCGGGTTGTCAGTGAAGCAGCCATATTCTATATAGAGGGGCACCGCGTAATTACGCGATGGCCATCTCGAAACTGGCTGCAACGAATCCTATCATGTTTGGTATGAAACATGTTGGAATCATACCCCCACACCGTAAATGGTGTGGGAAGTATGATTCCAAGCACTGGAAGAGCCCTCTGTTAGGCTCTCAGTGTTCCCGGTACCAGCCTTCTTGACCCGAACAGCACGAGACACGATTCTGTCCTCCTGCTGCTGAGCCAAGCTCGAGCAGGGGAAGGCAGAACAATTGGCATCCTGTCACAGGCAGGTGTGATCACCTCCCAGACAGGATTTAGTGTATTGGGGTAGGGTGGGTGCGCTTGCCAGCGCCACTCAGTCTGCATGAGGGGCACATTTGGTGTCCCCGTGCACAGTCCAGTTCAAACCAGTCCTGGGAGCCGTTGGCTCCTGCTCTGGCGTGAAACTGGACAAAGGACGTGAGAGTAACCTCCCCCTGTCCAGACCCTCCCCTGGGAGGGTCCCCTGAATCATCCCAACCCATTCCATAGGGTAGTTAAGGGCTTACCTGTGTGTAGGTCCCTAGATTCGTCATGGGATAAGATTCAGATCAGACACCACTTCTTCTTCTACCGTCTGGGCACTCTGGACTTCGCTGGACTTCGTTTGGGCTCGACTTCGTCCCTGTTTCATTCAGCTGCATTGTCTGTGCCTGTGCACCATACAGGAACTTTCCAAGGCCTGTGGGCATCAAAGACACCTGAAGGAATCTCCCTTGGAGTGAAGGAGTCACTCCCCTACATTCGCAGGCACCGCAACTAAGTCGACCGGTCTGCTGTTCCTGAGCTCCTCCGGACTCTGTAAGGTTCTGCAACACAGGTAGTAGTTTTCCAATGCTCCTGTGGCCTGTCCTGCCCTCTCACCAAGTTTGAGGCCAGTATCCCTCGTGGGGGTTGCAATAACCGAACCCCTGTGCACTGAGTCAACTTGCAGTTGCAAAGGCTTGTTGGCTTCCTTCCAAGAAGATCTTCGGGCTCCAAGTAGCCCCAACCTCAAGCACCTCCGGCAACCTGAATTTTCAGCCACACCACATTGTGTGCACCGTGGCCTGCAGGTTTTGGTGAGCTGCTCAATGTCCTCGCGCGACTCCAGTGCCTCCGGCCTGTGGGTCCACTTGAGGGTCACCTTTGTCTCTTTTGGGCTCCCCTGATTGCTCGGGCCTGCCCTGACTCCCCTGCTTGTGGTGAGTCCCCTGGACCTTGCTGGTCCCGACGTTGCTCCTTCTTCACTTCCTGCATTGGTTGCTTTTGCCAAGGCTTGTTGGTGCTCCCGCCGGACACTGATCCCTCAGCACTCTACATCCTTTGTGGGACAGGTCATACATGGCTCCTAGTCTTCCTCAGCATCGCCTGGTCCTCACAGCTGCAGAGTCAAGGTCATCGCCACCCATCCTGCAACACCCGACATCGGAAGGCATTCGTCTTCCAAGTCTGCTGGTCACTCCTGAGTGACATAGACTCTGTCCCCTCTGCTTGCAGGTACCTCTCATCTAGTGTCCACCCTCATATTCCACCAGACACTTTCTCCTTCTTCAGCAGCGGCACTTTCCTGAAGTCCTCTATTGGGTTCGACGGCGGTTTCCGACACCACTTCACACGTATGCACCCGGCTTCCCTGGTGTAGGTAACGTTGGTACTAGGGTATCCATGGATGGGGTGGCTCTCCAAACTTCTGTCTTCCACAGGGTTTCTTCAGGGTCCTATGGAAAGGGTCCTTAATCTTTAAAAATCCAACCACGACTTACACGTAGAGTTGTACGGAGCACGTGTTCGTGTTCCCACACTGCACACGCTCTCCGTGGGGTCCCTATCTACTCACCTTGGGTGGTTCCTTGGGTCCCCAGCACTTCTACCTTCTCTCGACATTGTCTTGACCGGAGTCGTGGTTCTTATACCACTTTCTTAGTATATGGTTTGGTCCCCCCCTGGAGCCCACTGTGTATTCTGTGCTATTTACTGTGTTTCTTTGCAAAGTATTGTGTGCATTGTGATTATCTCCGGGAGGGAGATATCTAAACGTGTTAGAGAGTATTATTTAATAAAGACATATTTTTATAAATACTTTGTGTGGTTCTTTTTCACTCAATCTATACTATAAGATTGCATTCTGGTGAAACAAGCTGCTTTACACTCCTTCTGGACTAAGCCTGAAGGCTGCTCTCCACAGCTACCACTTAGAGAGCTTTCTAAGGTTGTCTAAGACCTCTTAAATCACCATAAAGGTTGTCTGGACTGGTGCAAGGTGCCCACTTACATTAGTGGACATCATATACCAGGCCAGCTTCTCACACTTGTTAATTTTGTGTGATTACTAGTTCTCGAAAGTGTTGAGTATCTGTGCCTTCTGGAAGGGTCCTTCAAGAAATGTGTATTCTATTTTGTCAAGACTGTGTTTTGTGAGGAAACCTGTTGATTTAATGGTGATGGAGATGTAGGCTGGTATCAATTACCCTTTGGTTGTTTGTATCGTTGCTGATGTATGTCGTGAGATCAGAGGACAGCAATCACAATCATAGATGGTTCTGCACATAATTCTGTTAGACTGTGCCTTTGAGCAGAGATACATATATGATGTTGTTCCATATGGAGTTTAGGAATTGAAAGATTTTACTTCTGGGCAGGATACAAGGAAACATGGCTTCCAATTATCTTTGGTAGGGGATAGTTATTGGCTGCCAAAATGAGCAAATAATTAAAATAAGAGCAATTATTTCATTGTGACCCACCACCAGGAATATCGCCTGACTATCTAGTTGGGAGGCTCTATATGAATGAATCAAAAGCCATTCCGGCTGCTCTCTTTGGACAACAAAAGCGATCCATTGGACGGCATTGGCATGTTATCGGATTGTGCAGCCTTGTAGCCACTCTTTTTCTGAGGGCTTTTTATGGAACGACAACTCCGATGGTATTTTGACATGTTGCGGTTCAATTTAAGGGACGTGATATCACACTAGCAGCTCAAGTACACGGCGATACTTCATTATCGCAACGTGGTTGGGAGTTTAATTCAATCCATGCCTAGACTTTGTGTAGCCATACTACCACTCCTGTAGCTTGTCATGTGTTAAACTAAGCCGTATGATGTATGAATTGGTGTAGTTAACCCTAGACGATTGTAGGACTATTGCTACAATCCACATCGTGTCTCCCTCTATCCTCTGTCCTGATGATGACTCTATTCTGATTAATTTGACTGTGTGGGTCGAAACTGACAATGTACAAATGTGGACTGTTTTTAATTTGATTGTGGATAGCGACACTCGTAACACAAATGTCGTAAATAACATCATACTATCCCTATCAGTCACATGTATATTATTATATATAGCAACAGCACACTATTGATTCACTGTATCACTTTTCACTGCGCCCTCACCATATAGGAGCACCTAGTTTTTTCAGTAGATGTTACCTTTTCTCTGAAATAATGAGTTGTTTGAATGATAAATAAATACATTACATGTACAAACCTTACTTGCAAGAAGGGCTCCTTAAGAAGCTATTGCCGTGGAAGTCAAGGGCTACACTTCCCCCATAGGGACCATCTGTGTTAATAATTAAGATTATAGACCGACAGAAGCGTCTGTCGCTGTTAACGAAAACCTACTTAGAACTAAGGGGCATATGTACAAAGAAGTGGCGGAGTGAGGCGTTAGCCGTCATGGCTTAACGCCTCACTCCGCCACTTCAGAAACGCAAGGCTGCACCATATTTACAAGAATATGGTGCAGCCTTGCGTTTCCCCCTGCGCTGGTGCTACACTTAGCTGCCTAGCGCCAACGCAGGCACCCTTGCACCATAGTGCAAGGGTGTTTGTGTGCAGGGGAAGATTGTTTAAGTGTAGGAAGGTGTCCCCTCCTGCACATAAACAATCTTTAAATGCTGTTTTGTCACTTCTATGTGTGCTGCTTAATGCAGCACACATGGAAGTTACAAAATGTCTATTTTTTTAAAAAGATTGATTATGTGCAGGAAGGAACACTTTCCTACACATAAACAATCCAAGGCGTTTTGCTTTTTCCATTTGTGCTGCACAAGGCAGCACACATAGAAAAAGCAAAAACGAGGAGAAATAAAGCATTTCTCCTCGTTTTGCCAAGTTACGACCAGGTTTTCCCTGGTCTTAATTTTGGCGCTGCCTCCTATTTACGCCACCCTTGTAAATAGAGGGGGAGCGTTAAAATCAATGGCTGTTGCGGTGGAACGCCCACTGCAACACCCACTGCGCACCCCTTTCACCCTAAGCATAGCGTGAAAAGGGGCCTTATTTACAAGGCAGCGTTAAGCCACGTTAAGTGGCTTAACGCTGCCTTTTAATTTTCATTGCACAAATGAAATTTCAAATTATTGAACAGGTACCAATTCTGCAAGAAATGGACAACTGCAAAAAACTATTACAACAAGAAGCCTTCTGGATCAAAAAACTTAATACATTGAACCCGAAAGTCTTGAACGATAAATTCGAGATGGCATACTTTTTATAACATTCTCCCGATGGCTTAGTTAGCTTCATTGAGATGTGAGCATACAATTCATAAACGACAAACACATAGCTGCCAAGGTTTCAGATTGCCATGTGTGACATTTTCACAATTTCTGTGTAAACATGAGTGACATTTCAACGTTTATGAGTGACACTTTCTCACGAGCAAAATTAAGTAATGAAGACAAGGGAAATTGATAAATATCAGAAATTACACCAAGGAACTCTTAGAGGATCTTGAAACTGCTGAAAAGCACCAGAAATGCAAGGGCACAAACCAACCTGCTCTTGTGTGTCGAGGTCATGAGGTCGAACACAGGTGTTGGTCTTACTGTAATTTAACTCAGCCAGCACAGGGAGGCAGCAGCAATTCCTGGGGGCCCGGTCCCGGGCAGGAAATTGAAATAATTAAATACATCCTGCCACCACGTGCGCCGACCGGATCCTCCTCGCGCAGCATCACAAAAGTCAGTGAGAGTCTGCTAACGTAAGACCTGACCTGTGAGAGCCCAGGAGCCAGCAGATTCATTATGGCATGAAAGTAGCAAAAAAGTTTAGTGTGATTATTGACACTGCCATCATCATGTTTCTCCGGCGGTAAATGTGAAGCGGCCTAAAGGTCACTAGGGTTGGCGCCAGTTCCTTGCCGGAAAACAGTTACCTAGAAGGGTAAACCCAAATAAAGTCCCTGGGACCTGGGTATCAAACAGTACATTGGAACAGCGGTCCCAGTGGACAATCGAACATACATAAAAAGGAAAATACTTTACAAAGGATGAGGAAAAACGTATTAAGCTTTGTGTACAGTGTTATTTAATCACACTGAACTTTCGATGATTCATAACATTTTTAACACAGTGATAAAACAGTGCCCCAGGAGGGGAAAGAAGGTGGGGATAATAGTGATTGAAGTGAGGATGAGGGAGTGAATAAAAGGTAAGTGTGATTCACAAAATCCACTATTTACACAATACGAGGGCTCATTTTTAAGCCAAGTTATTCACACAATATCAAAAAACTTTTTCAAAGCCATGGTCAATATTAGAAAACACAGTGATTCATCGCTGTTGTTAAGACTGGCTAGTGTATCAGATGTCGACGTTTCGACCCCTAGAGGATAGTAGGTTATTGAGTCCCTTACGTCGGGGTCTTCCTCAGGACAGTGATGGGGGAGGGAGGGGTAGATACCTGGGAAAAGAACATAAAGAACATGAAACGGTCCTCGATGGGCCTGGAGGGGAGGGTGGGCGCGTAGGCTCCTGTTGGACGAACGAGAGCAAACAACAATAGAAGGTGTCAATACACTGGATGATTTGAGGGTGGTCCGGCTTGTTAAATCAGCTGGGCCGAAGAATTAATCCAATATATTACTAAAATTCCGGGCAAAATAGCTCCATGTAGAAGTCTTAACAACAGCGATGAATCACTGTGTTTTCTAATATTGACCATGGCTTTGAAAAAGTTTTTTGATATTGTGTGAATAGTCCTGGGGCACTGTTTTATCACTGTGTTAAAAATGTTTGAATCATCGACAGTTCAGTGTGATTAAATAACACTGTACACAAAGCTTAATACGTTTTTCCTCATCCTTTGTAAAGTATTTTCCTTTTTATGTATGTTCGATTGTCCACTGGGACCGCTGTTCCAATGTAATCCTTGCCGGAAAACAGCAACAGTCTGGGAAGGTGCCACCCCCGGATAAGCAGTGGTACGGACGTTCTGCAGGCCACTTCACTAGGGCAGTCACAGACTGAGGCAGCCGATGAGGTGAGGTCTCAGCTGCTAATGCAGTCTGAGCCCACTGTGACAAAGTTGATGTGTGCAGCGGAGCGCAGTGCTGCTGGAAGGCTGTAAAGTGTGCCTTTTTAAGTTCTTTCCAACAAAGCAAGCCGTCCTTACCTCCGGCCTCCTCAGGAGTGGCGGTCCTCTTTAATGATCCGATTCGCCCCTGCACTGCCACTCTGCGGTACATTAGCAGCTGCTGGAGGTGGCTATGCGGGGGTTCGCCAGGGTGGCAGTGAGTGGGTTCAAGTGCCTGGCTCCACGGTAAAGTGACTGTGACACAGTGCAGCAGGCAGCGGTGCTGCTCCGGGGGCCAACAGGGGCACAAATTCAGTCATGCTCCTGGAGCAGGAGCCAGCTGTGCGAGCCCCGCTTCGGCTGCCCCACCCCTCATCGTTAGCTGCGCTGCTGTAAATGCAGCTTTGACATTTGCGGGCATTTCCCTGCTTTACCGTCAGTGCGCAGGTGGTTAGGCAATTGATAAGGATGCGTGGTTAATGCATTTTAATGCAGTGATGCGGACCACCACATTAAAACGCGTTAGTCTAACGCCTGAATGCGTGGTACTTGGCAGGGCTGCAAACAGCCGACATCAAGTACATACACAGAGATGATATGTTTATTAGAGATAGTCCTGGGGCATAGGTAAACATCATTGTCATTTGATTCAAGATTTATATATCATGTTGATCACATCCCTTGAACACATGTAATCACATGTAATCTGACTAAAGACTTGATTGTAAAATGTGAAGTTATGATACTGTGTTATTAAAGAATGTCACCATTTTAACCACTGTTGAAGGGTATAAGATCTAGGGGTTCCTGGAAGTACCTGTGAACACCTGTTGGTTACACGTAGGTGCAGATTGTAGAACGATCTGTTAACATCTCGGGTAGCTTTAGATTCGCAACTGTGCTTTCTTTTTAGTTTCCTGCTCTTCAATTTTCCATCTCGGGATCATGTCGCCTGCAATGTGAGAAAATAATGAGCTAGTCTTTTTGCTAGCTGCTTTTTGTGTGGTTTAACCTGATGGGGTTTTTAGAATACAATACCCAAAGAGTTTAGTATAGCAGGATTATCTCCACATATATTTGATTTTGGACTGCTATTGTCAATATCATTGTGAGTAAGTTCTCCAACATGGCGTATGTTCGGGAACGTCAAATTGATATAAGAAGTGCGGTCTAGAATCATAAATGGATTCCGCTTTGACAAACCACAAGATTTAACGATAAAAGAGGGTTTGTGCTTGACAACTTAGTAAGATATCTTGCTCCAGTTTCGCGCCCACATAATTAATAGTGAGCTCATTTCGGCCGAGGCTAGTTCATTTGGTAGACCTTATTGCGTTTTTTTGTCATTTCACCATTCCAATATGGCGCTTAAACTTCGATTCGCGAGCTATCGCGAGATCACGCAAGATGCCGCTATCATAGCGGTTTTACACGCTGCGACGCGGCCTTAAACTACAAATTCTGAGGTAAGACAGGGAATAAGACGAACGAGATAGAAGTAACACCCCCGTTTTGGTCCGGTGGTGAGAGTGAGACCCTGATGCTATTTTTATGTTTTTTCAGTGGAGCCTGCGGTGCATTGTTTTTCATCCAGGCACCCGGTAGGGATACACGAAAAGGAGACGGGTACGCGCGCTTAAACATGGCTTCATATTTATAAAGACCGGAATGTTGGCAATGCGTTTTCCTAAGCATCGTGATTTTTTGATCACTCTAGGTTTCAGCGCATTGTGGTCGGACTCGGAGGGAGTCGATTTCTTGTAAGTAGAGGTCTCTTGCACACGGGATACTCTTGGGCAATAGGCCTTGGTGTAGGCACAAGCAGTGTGGTAGTTAATGGTTCACAAGTGGGCTATCACGGAGTAATGGTGTGAGGTATGTTAAAGAGCTTTAGAGTTGTGGGTTCACGCGGATATATGTTAGTTTGATGCAAATGCTGTATTTTGGAAAGTTACTGTATTTTGTGAAACATGAACCATTATTGTACATAAGTTTATGTTTGCCCCTGATGAAGGGACAGCAGTCCCGAAATGCATTGGGCGCTGAAATTAAAAGATGTTCATATTGTATGATTTCTGTTGATAATTTTGTCATATACATGACACTTTGAATTATGGAAATGTAAATTTCGGAATGTAATTATTCTTTGAATATTTCTCAAAATGAAAACAAGATAAGGGAAAAATAAATGACAGTTAGAAAAGAATTATATTGTTTGAAAAGAATGAATTTGACTAATTGTCTTTATAGCTGTGCACGCTTTAGTCCAAGTTTATACAGGCGCCAGGCTGTCTAGGCAACAGACCTGTAACTGGGGAGATGCTGCCATCTAGTGGTTGCAATCTGCATCACTGCGCATTAATTGGAGCAACATAATATAAACATAGTATATCCAACAAATAACTTCGAGCATAAATACAGGGGTATACTGCCACCTAGTGGTTTGCAGTGCACTTCACTTAAAATCGAAACGACAGTTTCAGAAATCCTAGCGATTACTCGACATGTTAATCCCGAATTACCACATGAGGTGTTTCCAAACCACGAGTTAATTCTAAACACAAGGGATTAATCATGGTAACGGAGAGAAATCAGATCGTTTCCACTTAGCGTGGTAAGGTCCTCACTACAAGTGCTGAGCTTAATTTCGGTCTCCATATGTCCTGGCAAATTCAAGGCCTCCCCCCCTCACTTATTTTCCAGGAGGTTTTACCTGGCGAAATTTAACACAGGGGCCAAACTTTATTGCACCTGGTTATCACCTGGTGCTATAAATATTGCACCATTTATGACTGTGATCCCGGCTCAAATAGGTGTTTTCACAGGAATCGCAATTTAACGGGGCATCTGTAATCAGGCCCTTGGCCTTAGTGTATATTTCTCATAACAACATGAAAGCTAGAGTGAGCCAGCAGTCACCAATCCAGACCCTGACATTTCTGCTGCTTAGGAAGGCTCCCCTACAAAGAGGCACCAAAAGACGTTCATTGCGTTGAAAAACCCCCCACTGTAGACCGGATCATCAATATTTAATGCCCATTATTTTTAGAGATGCATTTCAGACTCCTGGGATGTAATCACATTTTAATTCGGGGTTCATATGTGGCCATCCTACGAAATAAACAAACGCAAGTGAAAACAAACATTTGCAGACTATGAAACACCTCACAGCATATATTTATGGTTCAAAGTAGCAGAGGGCCCACTAAACTAAATATGCAACAGTTTACACTGCAGTCAATGTGTTTGAATAGTATGTCATAAAATTGCACTTTTAAAAATGTTTAATCCTGCCCTATTTTTTGCAAGCCCAGAGGCTTTTAGAATTAACGTTAGTATCAAAATTAGGACAAAAGTTAAAAAGACATAATAATGTGAGCAAAAACAAAGATGGAGGTGTTTAGGGGAACATTTACAATGTGGTAGGAGATTCGCTAGTCCATCAGACTAGCAGAGGCTCCGTCCTCCAATCCGATTTAGTGGTCCTCACCTGCCTGGTGTGGTTCTCTGTGACTAAAGTGCATCTGCCGCTATGACAGATGCACTTTTCTATCACTGATGACGTTGAATGAGGGCGGAGTCTAGTCTATACTCCAAACTATGGGGCCAACTCCAAAGACATTTGAGTACACAAGGTAGTACTGCATACTTGTAAATGCCTTTGTGAATTGGTCCCTGCAAATGTTTATACTTTCCTGCTCAACCATGACATGAACATTAAAAATGTGACAAGGCGTCTGATTGCAGGTCTGTAAAGCAAAGCTTGCATGCATATTTCTTTTAATGCTAACTCCATGCAGCCACTTAGAAGCAATACATCATAAAACAAACAGTTCTAGAACAGAACCCTCCTGATGTATAATAGGCATGCACATAGGGTAGACTGCCTCTTTTAAATGCAGCTCTATGCAGATAAGTACACCTTATTACTCCTTATTCTTTGATGTACGTTGTTTTTACAGCATTGTTCTTTCACTTGTACTGCTATGACAATAACTTCTGTTTTAATGTGTTTACCCGGTTTCCAATTTGTGGAACCCCCCCTCCCTTTATAATTTAAATGTAATCTTGCTCGATGTTACTGTTTCGATCACTTGACTGCCTGTAGGGGGCCGAACCTCCCTGAATTGTGTACTTTTGTTCTGCCGCACCTACCTGAAGCGCAACCTTTCAGGACTGGTAGCGGGGAACTCCCCTTGCCACCACATGAAGCTGCGTGAGCGAGCGCTCACCCGGGGAGCTCCTGTGCGGCTCCCGTCGCCGACGCACTGCCTCCTGCTGCCTTTATGGTGGGAACCAGACCTGGCGGTGACCACCCCCATGACCAGGGGCTCATACGCGATTCTTCCCGACACCCCCGTCAAGGGCGCATCGGGAAAAGAGCTGAAGAAAGGTCCTTGGCAATGACCTCGACGGCATATGACGCTTTTGAGGTGACCAAGTAACAAGCCTCGACGCTACCTAGGCAACACCTCGGCAACAATGACTCTGCCTAAGCAGCACCTCAGCAACCATCCCGCTGCCTAGGCAACACTTTAGAAAACAAAGCAGCTGATCGCTCGAGAGATACTGTGACATCAGGAAATTTCTGACAGTTACGACGCCTCGGTGATCAGCTGCTGGACTACCCTTACGATTGTTTCAATCACAAGTATCTAAACCTGCTTTTTCTGCATAGTAATATTTATATTTACACTGCCCTTTTTTACAAGGCAATATTTATAATTAATTTCATATATATTTATCTACAAATATCAAAATAAGGGCGAACAGGAGGATATTAAACTTATTATAAGCCCCATTATGTCTGATGTAGAATCTAATGACCTGAACAGGCCTACTCCTAACCTAAACAGTATGCGCTAAATGCTGAACCAGGTTATGTCCACCAAAAGGGCCTTAACTGACGAAGAAGATGGCATTATTGAGAGCCCGAAAGTGGGAGAAGGCGACTACAATAACCAGCATTGGCATAGCCAATAGGTCTCGCCTTTCGGACCTTATAAGTGTTTAGCCATGCAGCACACAAGCTGCGAGTTTACAAACATCAGAAACACTTTAAATAATGTCCAATACTTACATTAATTTCTTATGAAGTGTCCCCCGTAAATATTAAGTTTATCTCTTTTTAAGATAAAAACGTTATCCAGTTTAATCCTCGCTGTTACTTAACCATTTAAGTACCAAGAACGGTATACAAATGTCACTTTTATGGCGAAGAGATTGGGTAGAGTTTTTTTGGGCTCGGGCGCTAGTTTCAACATTTTTTCCTTGCATGGTGAGAAAGTGTCTCTTTAAATGCCTCACGGTGTGAGCCTGTGCTCACGGGACGCAGCGTTAAGTGTTTGTACAACCCTCACATAGCTGCCAAGTGTCGGCTCATTCAGGGTAATTATCAGCCCTATTCAGAGCCCCGTTTTAGGAGGGTCACACCTGGAAAAGAGCAGTCCTCGTCACTGCATTACAAAGGGAAGGGCTCCAGTCGCCTACCTGTCTGCAGAGAAGGCCGAGGGAGGGTGTGGATGAGAGCCAGGCCCGCAGTTAGGAAGTTCTCAATTACCACACCAGAGACGAGATTATTTTATGGTCGTGACGTTTGACAGTGTGAAGTGTAAGAGGCTGTGAAAAAGATGAAGGGGTTTTTGTTCACCTGAAAAGGGAAAAGTTTGTAACAATTTACGCATATCAAGGGTGTCACTTACCATAATGCAAGCTTGGAAAATGCCCCCTGGTTAAAAGTATAAGGCAGTCGTAATCTCCGGAAAGTGGGCTGCTCGCACTCTTGGGTCCGCTCTGGTGTCACTGCACCTGCTGCACAGTGGCCAAGCACCTGAATGTATTGTTGCTGCTTGATATTTATAAACCGAATTCACTGTAAGCAGCATGACACGGGTAATGTTTTTATAATTTTAAAGAGACTCTATACTATATTTACAAAAAGAACCGAATTTTGTCGTGGTTTATTTTTAAATGACAGGCTCAAAAAACTCAATGTGCTCGTTTGTACTGTCGAGCGACGGTGGTTGTTGACGTGGAAAGCAGGTCTGATATTTCAGCATCCTTCTTCCTTCTCTCTAACTTGAATGATGCAGAGCGGGGGCCGGGCTGGCGCCTGAGCGCCATTACCTTCAATTACAATAATTGTTGCCTATCCATTTTTTTTGCCGTTCACCCTGGGGGAGCGCGCGCTCTCCTGTCTCTGCTGCCAGCCGTCTCGGCTCGCGCAGGACTGCTCCACTTCTGTCTATCGCTTCGACGCCTTCAGATCCCGGCGCAGATTAGAAGAGGAATGCGAACCTCTGGCTTCAGCCGATCTGCTCCAGCCCGGCTCGGTTCTGACTCAAATTATATTTTATTTTCAGATGCGTCACGTTAAATTGAAATTCGTTACACCGGACAGACAAGCCAGACAGCCGCATGTCATGTGTAATGCATTGGGGCAGCCAGTTTCAGTTCGATAGGCAAAGCGATTTTATTTTGGAAACTGTTGAAAGCCCACACGCATTAGTCTAAACACCAGCTCTGTCCAAAAATAGGCGGCGAAAGTGAAAGCGCCGTGTTTGGAGCAAAAGTGCACCAGGGCCAGCGCGACCGCCATCTGTCTCCAATTAACGCGCGATAATTGGAAACAGATGGCGCTGCTGCTTGCTCCCGAGCTCCCTAGGCCAAGGGAGAGAGAAGGCGGGACATGCACCCGCCTTTGGCCAATTGCGTGCTGTCTTTCTTAGAAAGACGCATGCAAAGGCCAATAGCGGGGGATGGAAAGAAAAAAAAAAGCGCACAAGCGTGTGTTCAGAGTTTAAAGCCCTTACTAAAAGCCTCGCAGTGCAGCGCATGCGCGCTGGATCAGGCGAGACCTAAAATGGGGGCAAAGGGCTAGAGAAAACTAACAATATGGAAGTAATAACCCCCCTGTGAGCACATTGGGAGGTCTAAGCACCTCCACTATTATGGGCCGTCTAGGCACCTCAACCTATAAAGGAGGTCTAAGCATATCAAATTATAAGGTCTACGCACCTCAAAGGTATCCGGTGTCCTAAGTGGCACAACTTATAAAGGAGTCGGAAGCGGCACACATAATCTAAGTGCTCCTCATGATACACAAACCTCGAAATAGAGGAACAAGGGCAGCAAGGCACGGATTTAATGGATGAATACAGCCTCTACCTAGATCAAAATGACTTAGACTTTGAGACCGCCCTATCAGAGGAGGAACGCCCTTCATCATCCAAAGAAATTAGAACTGACCTGCTAGGCAGGGAGATGTTCTCCCCATATAATATCAGCCTCAAGACCACGTGGGCAAACTTATTAAGAGGTGGATTAGAAATCCCCTAGAGAAAGAAACCTTCAACGTCCTTGGAGCACCAGCATTTTCCATAGTGAGTATCAATATCCCTCATTCTTCTTCTTTTTTCCCTGGGAAAGGTAGGAGGCCGATTCAAACTCTTTTCACAAGACCTAGAAACCATTCAAGGCTTCAAAATAGATTTTTGGGAAAACCCAGTACAATTTTCACCCCCAATAGAGCTAATACTCACCACGCAACAACAGAAAATCTTGGCGGAAAAGGTATTCTCCATGTTACACAAAGGAGCAATTATAGAGGTCCCGTGGGAATGCATGAAATTTGTAAGTACATAAAGAGAGCTATTGCATCCTTGAGAGAGAGAGAGAGAGATAAGACTGATCGTCTATCTCAACGACATCCTCATTATGTCCCAACACCACTCTCAGATTCTACAGGATCTGAATACAGCCTTATAGCCCGCCATAGCGGGCTATACTGGCTATTAGAACATTGGAATGTTGGGAGCTCCATTGAAGACAATGGAGTTGCTCTGGGCTTATAATGGCTGGTATAAGCCCAGCGCTCCAACATTCCAATGTTTGTCTTTTTGTTTCTCCATTTTTAATTTAGAACATTCTACCCTTAGTGGGTGGAATGTTCTAATAGCCTTATAGCCCTTCTGCCTCAGGCTATACCGGTTGTTAAAGGCCCTCTCCCTCGTTATAGGCCCTCGCCTGCGGCTCGGTTGTTGGAAATGGCCCTTTTTGCAGGGTTATCCCCAAACCTTTTGCTTCTTCCTCCTATTTTTTTTCCTAACCTATTTGTGTTGGGTTTAGGACTCTGGGCACTTTACCACTGCTAATCAGTGCTATAGTGCATATGCTCTCAGTGTAAATTGTGTTATGGATTGGTGTTTCCATGATTGGATATTTGATTTACTTGTTAGTCCCTAGTAAAGTGCACTGAGTGTGCCAGGGCCGGTACATCCAATGCTACTAGTGGGCCATCAGCACTGATTGTGCCACCCACGTGAGTAGCCCTAAAAAGGTAACTCAGACCTGCCATTGCAGAGTCTGCGCACAGTTTGTAACTGCCATGTCGACTTGGCCAGTGCCTCACCTTCCCTTTTCTTACATGTCAGGCACCCCTCAGGTAGGCCCAAGGTACCCCTGTGGGCAGGGTGCAGTGTATGTGAAAGGTAGGACATGCCCTGGTGTGGGTGGCATGTCCTAATAGTGAACTACAGCCAATTTCGTTTTTAGGTCTCGCCTGAGCCAGCTCATGCGCTTCTCTGGCCGAGACATTTAGTAAGTGGGCTTTTAAAAGTCCGACCACACGCTTTTGCTGGCCTCAAGCTTGCGGTTACACGCGCGGGCACGTGCACAGCCGCCATCTGGCTTTCCTCGCGGCACCCTTACATCTCCTCCTGGTGATTTACGGTCTTTCCTCTTGAGCTGTCATAAGGCTGTGAGTGACCAGTTTATTGCTACGCGTTTGCCTGTTCTTTCCCCAGCCTGTGTAATCGGTGCTTTCACGGCCGCGCGGCCAATGCTTGTTTGTTGTGGCGCTTGTTTTCATTTGGCCACACCATATATTCAGCATACGCCATTCGTGTTCTGTATCTTTCTCTGTATACGGCTAGCATCAATGGAGCCTGCTTCTGGGAAATATTTTTCTTGTTTTTGAAAAGGCGAAACTCCTCCGAATCTCTACTTCGTGTTTCTACTTTGAATAATTCCGATTCTGACCCTGATTGCTGCAATGTTGTTAGCTTGTTGATTGTGAATTTTTCCAACTATCTCTTCTTTTTTTGCAAGGGCTTTGAAATTCGGCTACGAGGGAGCAAGGGTTTAATTTCAAGAGAAATTACTCGAACTCTCGTATTAGTCATAAGAGCTGACAGCCACTCAAGTTGTGTTTGGGAAAATACAATACGATACCCTGAGCTCACGTTCTTAAGCCCAATAAAGACGTCTTTCAACGCTCGCTGAATTACCATGCTGCGCATGGCTTTAAACCGTGGCCGACTTCAGAGTTATCGGTTCTCCGGCGTCCTCTCGCTGATAATGCCGGCCATTTTATGCGCAGTGGGGTTTTTCTTCGCACTTCATATAAGCGTGTCTTTAGCAGCAATTTAGTTATTTTATCTTTAAAAGGCGCAGCTCATTAAGCGTTATCTCCCGCACTACGAAACTTTTTAACATCGATATGTCGTGCACAGAGGCAGTAAATTAGCGTTCAGAAATATATAAGTGGCCCAGAGCCTCATATTACCTCAGGTGGGGCGCAGTTGTGCGATCGTAACCCGCATTGATTGGAGAGAAACCCCATCTGTTGGCACGGGTCAACTTGACATTTTCCACACATCTCTCTGAAGAGGCTTTAACGCGATTTGTGGCGTCCCTGGCATTTTAATATTGGGATGAGCCTGTGTTGAGGTAACGGCTTTAGAATTCTGAAGGTGAACTTGGCTCAAAAGTGAATAGCTGACGGATTACTGTCCCATCCAAGCTGTTCTTGCATTGTTACTGTGCAGAGTAAATCGTATTAACATCGCCTATCTGGGTCTACTCTACGCCATGCCAAAAGCTCTTCGAATCCTGCGCCACCAACAGCCAATCCCCTTCACGATGCCACGTGCCCCACGAGCATGGCGTGTCTCCATTTAAAATAAGTCTGCGCATTAGCAGCTTCTTGAACAGATCTTCTTTCACTGTTACCGAAAATAGATAGACCCACCCCAAATTCAGAAGAAGGCAGGCTGTTGGTCCATTGTTTTCCTTTGACCCCAAGTAGTACTCATGGCTTTCCCATTCTACCCTGGTTTAAGGACGGGGGTAAATGTCCGTGGTTACATCTGCTATAGGGAGAACTTATGATGATCTCCTATAGCATCGCTTTACTTTCTGAGGACCCTTCTCTTCTCAGTAATATTGTCATGTTATTAGTAAAAATTTACTTCCAGCGCAGAGGGGATTACCTTGGTCGTAGATGTCATACTTTTGAAAAGTTTATTTACCAAACGTGGTCCCTGCACTGTTCCACTGGGTCTATGCTGCTCGCCGAACTTTACACCTTTTAATAAGAGCACGCTTCTTTTCTGTTAAATATACATTAGGTCTCGCCTTTGGGACCTTATAAGTGTTTAGTTATCCAGCACAATATCCTTGGTGCAACAACATCAACTGTTGCATGGCTAAACACTTATAAGGTCCCAAAGGCGAGACCTATTGGCTATGCCAATGCCTGTTCACTATTGCAAGGCTACCTATTCCCCATAGGACAGAATGGGAAGTTTGTTTATAACATCTTATAAACATAACTCGCCCGGGGAATTAGGTAAGAAAATAAAGTTTAGTATGCCTGAACTCAGAATCTAAAGATGCCTCTTTTAGTGAAGGTGATTTTTACATTCTGTGTTTGAAAATACCACTTTTAGAAAGTAGGTATTTTCTTGCTCAGGCATCCCGTGTGCCTCTGCTGGAATGTGGATTGCCTGTCTGGGTTTTGAATGACAGAAGGCTGGGGAGCAGGAGAGCTCCAGATAGTCTAGGTGGGTCAGGAAAGGGCTGAATAGACCTGGGCTGCAATGGGGGAAGGGTGAGGAGATTTCCTTGCACTTCAAAGGGCCTGGTCAGCCTCTGACAATGCCATCTCCACCTCCTGCCAGGATATCACACCAGAGAAGGCATAACTGGTTCTGGCTGGGCACAGACACACTGCCTAAGAGATCAAAGGATTTTGGGATAGAAATATTGGGGCCCAGACCCCTGAACGTTAGAACTTTTTTGGATCAAGAAGACTGCCAAGAAGAAGAGCCGGAGAAGCTGTGAGGAGGAACTACCACTTTGCTGTGTACTTTGCTGTGTTGGCCTGCAGTGGCTGCTTCTGTCTTGGGCAATGAAAGGCCTGGACTGGACTTTCTGCAATCTACTTTTGTGAGTTTCTCCAAGGGCTTGAGGTAGAGCTTGCCCCCTGTTCAAGAAGTCTTAGGAACAGCAAAGACTTCAAGTTCTTCTGCCCTCAGCACTGGGGACTGTGTGTTTTGTGCTGCAACAGAAGAAAAGCAACTCGACGACTCCGCTGCCGACTCAGTGTCCCGAAGGCATCGCAGAGGGCATCGCAGAGGGCACTGCCGCACCGCGACCCTGGTCTCACCGACGATGCCTGCTGACGCCGCCACCGAGCCGCTGCTCGCACTGCACTCCGCACTGCTTCGCTTCACGACGACGCCTTGGCACCGCAGAGGGCACCGCGACCCTGGTCTCACCGACAACACCTGCTGACGCCGCCACTGAGCCGCTGCTCACACCGCGACCTGTGGGCACCGCACACCGCACCGCTTCACGACGACGCCTTGGTATCCCCGACGACGCCGCTCCACGCCGAAATCGACGCCGCTGCCTGCACCGTGGTTCGAGGGCACCGATCGTAAAGTTACACGACGCACCGCCCTCATCCCGCACCGCAGCCTTGGCCTACCGATGCCGGCGCCATCGACTCCAGTTCGTCAGCCGATGACAGCGCTTCAGCAACGACGCCGCTGCTTGCACCGTGACCTGCCAGCACCGTGACGAGCACCGCCTTCATCTCGCACCGCGACCCTGGTCTCACCGACGCCATCTGACGCCGCCACCGAGCCACTGCTCGCACCGCGACCTGAGGGCACTGCACGCCGCACCGCAGCACCCGACGCCTGCCAGCGCTCCTGACTCCATCAGAGAGGAGATCGACCTGCAACGCATGTGACTTCGAGGGCCCCGACGACTCCTGCACCGACATCCGGAACCGACGCCTGCGGATGCCGTGTTTTCGGAAGCTCAACGAGAGGTCATCGACGCCCTGCATTTCTAAAAGGTACTGTTTGCGGGTCTTCCCGACACCGTAGCTGGCCCGCGACGCCGCGGTCAGCCAGAACTGTTTGGATTTGTTTGCTCACGATGCCGTGATGGCTCCGGACGGAGCTATCGACATCAAGGAACTGTGTTTCAAGCGTATTTTGATAATTGAAGATTTTTGATTACTGTATTGTGGATTTTTTTATCGTTTTTGGACTTGTCTTAAGTATATAAAAATATTGGATATTTTTCTAAACTGGTGTGGTGTCCTTTTGTAGTGCTTACACTGTATTACTGTTGGTTATGTGCAAATGCTTTACACACTGCCTCTAAGATAAGCCTGACTGCTCGTGCCAAGCTACCAAGGGGGTGAGCAGGGGTTATTTTAGGAGTGTAACTCCCTTATCCTGACTAGAGTGGTGGTTTCTGCCTGGCTTTGGCACATGCCCTAGCCTGCCAAAAATCCCATTTCTAACATTGGTTGTCAGCGGTGAGGATAGGACTTGCGTTTGCACTTGACTTGCAGTGATTGGTGTGCACTACTACCATATCGCAGACCATTACGTGCCACATACTGGTTCTTTTTCTTTTTGGCCTATTTTTGATCTTGCCAGTTTGAACTTGCTACTTCATCATGCCTGAATCAATTGCATCATCTGTTGCATCCGTGGAAGTGGCCTTTGAGGAGGAGAGTTTAGAAACCTACAATGTGAAGGAATTGAAGGCGATCTGCAAAAACCTCAAAATCCAAATCGGGGGCCTCACCAGAAAAGAGGACTACAAAAGGCGCTGAGGGCCTGGGTAGCAGCCAGACATGCTAGTGAGCTGTCTGGAGATCTTTGCATGGAGGCAGAGGAGCCTATTCCAAGGGAAGATGTGCTTTTGGGATGGGGGCACCCTCTAAACCAGGTAGCAGCAGTCTGTCCCCAGAGGAGCTGGAGGACAGGCGGGAAGTGCGGAAGTTCGAGTTGGAGAAACTCGGGATAGAAAGTGAGAGGGAAGACAAAAGAATAGCCATGGAGGAAAGGAAGATGATGTTAGACCATGACATTATAATGAGAGCGCTGGACTGGGAAGCCAGTAGGGCTAGGCCCAGCCCAGATGGTGGCAGCAAAAGTGTTCGGTCCAATACTGAGTATGAGGTACACACACACACACACACAGATTTGGGGCCCTGCTTCAAGCAGGGGGTTGACATACACCAGGGGGTTCAGGATTGTGAGGGTACTCCAGTGGTGCGCAGTGTCCCTGAGGTGGATTGGGGAACTGGCACAGGGGATCATTTTCCTGGTAGTGGGAGGGACACTCTACTGACTAGATGAGAGGTGCAGGGAGTTCCGCCATGATAGAAGCCCTAGTAAGTGAGTATGGAGACCAGCCAGAAGAGTATGGGTTAAGAGACCGCAACAGTTAGACACTGTCTCACCAGTCTTGTGAGAATGATGTGGGGTACTTGTCTGAGGCACTGGATGGATGGATGGGTGAAGGGTAGTTTGGTTAACACATGTGTGGGGCTGTGTGATTCAATTGTTGGAGAGCATATTTTAAGTCCCTGTTTTCCAGAGCTATGCCAACACCCAGTGGATTGGGAGTTCTCTGACCCCTGGGAGTTTGCACTGGAGGCAGTCCTTTTGGTGGATTCCAGAGGGTCTGGAGAAGCATCTGGGGGTGACCCGGAAGGAAGCGGCTTAGGTATTTCCCAACCGAGGGTGGTGGGAAAGGTTTGTGGTAGCCCAGATAGGTCCCGGTGTCGTGGGAAGGGTGTAGGGACTCATGTCCTGTCTCCGCGGAGAAGGAGTGGGAATGGGCTGCGGCCCAAGGTGCCCAAAACCCGGTCCCAGAGCCTGGGTGGTTCCAGGTTGTGGAGCCTAGGCTGTACTGGTAGGCCGTCTGTTGAGGGGGATCTCTTAGTAAACAGAGCTCCAGCGGTTCTGGTGTCTGGCGGTGCCGCTCCTAAGTGGAGGGTGCAGAAGTCCGGATGGAGGGGTAAGAGGGGGGCGCGTTCCCCAGTGGGAGGACCAGTGGGTCAGGGGCCAGCCAGAAGGGCTGAGCCTCCTAGGAGTGACCATGGTGACACCACTTCTGTCCTGGGGGATCTTCGCGCACTGTCAGATGGACAGGGGTCGGGAGATCTGCGCCAGGCAGACTGTCACACAACACATGCGTCATGTGTTACCCTCAGGGGGGGCATGCGTGCCTCCAAGGAAGTCCTGGTGCGCCGGGCAGGTGCTCAGCCGCAGGGTTTAGTCCCTGGGTTGGGAGGCCAGGTTCAGGTCCTGCCTGACCTGGAGGGAAGGACGACTGTAAGCAGTGTCCTGACAGGTTTGTCTTCTAGGGGTACCACTCTGGGTGGGAGGGTACAGAACTCTGGAAGGGGGTGCAGAGGGAGGGAGTCCTCGCCTCTGACCCCGGTTCAACCTGAGGGTTTAGATCCGAGGTTGGTGGATCAGTTGCAGGGTCAAGGCCCTGAACTGGTGGAAGAACTGTGTAGGATGTCCGGTTCCAGCGTCCTGCCAGTTTTTGGTTCTGGGGGTGCTTCTCCTGGGAGGAGAGTGCAGGACCCCAGAAGGAGAGGTGAGGCGAGGAGAGCCTCGCCCGAGACCTCTGGTCAGCCTGAGGGTACAGACCCTGGGTTGGAGGAACAGGTTCAGGGTGTCGTCCCCCCCCCTGACCTGGGGGAAGGGGCGACTGCTAACAGTGCCCCTACCAGTTTGTCTTCTGGGGGTGCCGTTCCAGGTAGGAGGGTACAGAGCCCCAGGGGGGAGGACCGGGTGTGGGAGAGCCCACCCCAGCCCCTGGTTCAGCCCCATGGTACAGACCCTGGGCGGGTGTACCAGTTGCAGGATAGCACCCCTGAACTGGTGGGCGAATTGTGCAGGACACCTACCACAGGTGCCCTGGCAATTCTGGAAGTGGGTATCGCTCCAGGTGGGAGGGTACCAAGCCCCAGGGAGAAGGAGAGGGTGTGGGAGAGCCCACCCCAGTCTCATGTCCAGCCGCAGGGTACAGACCATGGGCTGGTGGGCCAGTGTCAGGATGCCATACCTGACTTGGCAGGGGGGAGAGTGGAGAAAGGGTGTCGTGCACCTGGGGCTACCGCCCCCCACTCTCTGACGCCACAGTGGTTGGAGTGGCCTGAAAGGCATAAGGCCTGGCTCTCATCACTGACGATTGTCAGTGGCCACTGTGGCTGGCTGTCCTGGTGGACAGAGTTGCCCCTGGGAGGGGGACAGGAGTCACACCCCGGGGGTGGTTTGGGCCACACCATTGTGTTGGCCATGTGGGTACTGACTGCCTGTTGGGACACATCTGTGAGCAAAGTAAGTTTAGGTGCTGCGCAGATGGGGTCCACAGGTGAGGAGAAGGGTTCCCCATGGGTCCGCTTAGTGGGCCCTGAGAGTATGGATAGAGGGATCCAACTAGGTTCAGGAAGGCGTAGAACGGGAAGGAAACCCTGCTGTTGCGGCCAGGTTCCTTGTTCTATCGCCCCAAGCAGGGAAGCCCATCGAGGTATGGATTAGTCTACCCTGGCTTTAGGCTGGAAGGGGGTTGTGTTGGAAATGGCCCTTTTTGCAGGGTTATCCCCAAACTTTTTGCTTCTTCCTTCTATTTTTTTCCTAACCTATTTGTGTTGGTTTTAGGACTCTGGGCACTTTACCAGTGCTAAAGTGCATATGCTCTCAGTGTAAATTGTGTTATGGATTGGTGTTTCCATGATTGGATATTTGATTTACTTGTTAGTCCCTAGTAAAGTGCACTGAGTTTGCCAGGGCCGGTACATCAAATGCTACTAGTAGGCCTGCAGCACTGATTGTGCCACCCACGTGAGTAGCCCTAAAAAACCTGCCATTGCAGAGTCTGCGCGCAGTTTGTAACTGCCATGTCGACTTGGCCAGTGCACACACTTGCCAGTCCCTCACCTTCCCTTTTCTTACATGTCAGCCACCCCTCAGGTAGGCCCAAGGTACCCCTGTGGGCAGGGTGCAGGGTATGTGAAAGGTAGGACATGCCCTGGTGTGTGTGGCATGTCCAAATAGTGAATTGCAGCCAATTTTGTTTTTCACTATTGCAAGGCTACCTATTCCCCATAGGACAGAATGGGAAGTTTGTTTATAACATCTTATAGACAAAACTGGCCCGGGGAATTGGGTAAGAAAATAAAGTTTAGTATGCCTGAACTCAGAATCTAAAGATGCATCTTTTAGTGAAGGTGATTTTTACATTCTGTGTTTGAAAATACCACTTTTAGAAAGTAGGTATTTTCTTGCTCAGCCATCCCGTGTGCCTCTGCTGGAATGTGGATTGCCTGTCTGGGTTTTGGATGACCGAAGGCTGGGGAGCAGGAGGGCTCCAGATAGTCTAGGTGGGTCAGGAAAGGGCTGAATAGTCCTGGGCTGCAATGGGGGAAGGGGGAGGAGATTTCCTTGCACCTCAAAGGGCCTAGTCTGCCTCTGACAATGCCGTCTCCACCTCTTGCCAGGAAATCACACCAGAGAAGGCAGAACTGGTTCTGGCTGGGCACAGACACTCTCTGCCTAAGAGATCAAAGGATTTTGGGATATAAATATTGGGGCCCAGACCCCTGAACTTTAGAACTCTTTTGGATCAAGAAGACTGCCAAGAAGAAGAGCCGGAGAAGCTGTGAGGAGGAACTACCACTTTGCTGTGTACTTTGCTGTGTTGGCCTGCAGTGGCTGCTTCTGTCTTGGGCAGTGAAGGGCCTGGACTGGACTTTCTGCAATCTACTTTTGTGAGTTTCTCCAAGGGCTTGAGGTAGAGCTTGCCCCCTGTTCAAGAAGTCTCGAACAGCAAAGACTTCAAGTTCTTCTGCCCTCAGCACTGGGGACTGTGTGTTTTGTGCTGCAACAGAAGAAAAGCAACTTGACGCCGCTGCCGACTCCGTGTCCCGAAGGCATCGCAGAGGGCACCGCCGCACCGCGACCCTGGTCTCACCGACGCCTGCTGACTCCGCCACCGAGCCGCTGCTCGCACCGCGACCCTTGGGCACCGCTTCGCTTCACGACGACGCCTTGGCACCGCAGAGGGCGACGCCGCACCGCGACCCTGGTCTCACCGACGCCTGCTGACGCCGCCACCAAGCCGCTGCTCACACCGCGACCTGTGGGCACCGCACTCTGCACCGCCTCGGTTCACGACGACGCCTTGGTATCCCTGACGACGACGCTCCACGCCGAAATCTACGCCACTGCCTGCACCGTGGTTCGAGGGCACCGCTCGTAAAGTTACATGACGCACCGCCCTCATCCCGCACCGCAGCCTTGGCCTGCCGGCGCCATCGACTCCAGTTCGTCAGCCGACGACAGCGCTTCAGCGACGACGACGCTGCTTGCACCGTGACCTGCCAGCACCATGACGAGCACCGCCTTCATCTCGCACCGCGACCCTGGTCTCACCGACGCCATCTGACGCCGCCACCGAGCCGCTGCTCGCACCGCGACCTGAGGGCACCGCACGCTGCACTTCGCACTGCAGCACCCGACGCCTGCCAACGCCAGCGCTCCTGACTCCATCAGAGAGGAGATCGACCTGCAACGGGTGTGACTTCGAGGGCCCCGACGACTCCTGCACCGACCTCCGGAACCGACTCCTGCGGACGCCGTGTTTTCGGAAGCTCAACGAGAGGTCATAGACGCCCTGCATTTCTAAAAGGTACTGTTTGCGGGTCTTCCCGACACCGTAGCTGGCCCGCGACGCCGCAATCAGCCAGAACTGTTTGGATTTGTTTGCTCACGACGCCGTGATAGCCCCGAATGGAGCTATCGACATCAAGGAACTGTTTGAAGTGTATTTTGATAATTGAAGATTTTTGAGTACTGTATTGTGGATTTTTATCGTTTTTGGTCTTGTCTTAAGTATATAAAAATATTGGATATTTTTCTGAACTGGTGTGGTGTCCTTTTGTAGTGCTTACACTGTATTACTGTTGGTTATGTGCAAATGCTTTACACACTGCCTCCAAGATGAGCCTGACTGCTCGTGCCAAGCTACCAAGGGAGTGAGCAGGGGTTATTTTAGGAGTGTAACTCCCTTATCCTGACTAGAGTGGTGGTTTCTGCCTGGCTTTGGCACATGCCCTAGCTTGGCAAAAATCCCATTTCTAACATCGGGCTTTTAACTCTGGATCAGGGCCTTTAACAGCCGGTATAGCCCTCGGCAGCGGGCTATAAGGCTATATTAAAGGCCCGCTCCAGCGTTAAAGGCCCAAGCCGAAGGCGAGGGACTTTAACAAGGGAGCGGGACTTTAATAGCCGGTATAGCCCAGCTACCAAGGGCTATAAGGCTATTAGAACATTCTGCCACTAGAGGGCAGAATATTCTAACAAATTAAACAAAGGCCTCTCGGAGCCCGAAGGGATTGAAATCCCGTAGGGCTCCGAGAGGCCTTTGTTCAAACAACATTGGAATGTTGCTCTGCGGGCCTTTACCGGCCCGTAGAAACTCGGAGCACTCAATTGTATACAATGGAGTGCGCCACATTCCAATGTTCTAATATAGTAGTAAATCTCATAGAGGGTTGAGGCTTCATAATAAACGAGGAAAAATCTATCCCGACTCCCTCCAGATCACTGGAATTCTTGGGATTCACAGTAGACACAGTAAAATTCTTCTCTTACTACCCAAGAAGATCACCAAAATATGGAAAGAAATAAGACTTGAACTAAAACATGACCTCTTAACCCTAAGGGAACTGGCCAGACTCCGAGGTCTCCTTTCTTCCTCTATCCAAGCTATTTTTCAGGCCCTTATCGGGCCCTTCAGAGGGTAAAGGCTAAAGCCTTACGAGCTGGATTATGGTATGGAGACAAAGTAACCCTAGACCACAAGGTCAAATGTAAATCCAGTATTTGTAAAGCGCACAGCTACCCGTAGGCATCCCGGCGCTGGGGGCCGTCGGGAAGATTAAGCGAGCTATTGCCCAGAGTCACATGGTGCTGGGCTGACCTGCCGCCAGTGCCGGGGATCAAACCGTGATCCCCAGCGTCCGGCGTCAGTCGCCCTGGCCGCTGCGCCACACCTCTTCCCCTAAATCAGAACTGAGCTCTTGGCTAGAGAACCTAGATGCCTGGAATGGCAAAGCCGTTTTCGGGAGTTCCCCAGAATACATCCTAGAATCAAAGGCGAGCCTTCATGGCTGGGGAGCTTGCCTGAACAACCAGAGCACGGGAGGTGTATGGTCCTATGCAGAGAGCTCACATCGCATAAACTACTTAGAATTGGCAGCGGCACTGTACACCCTGATGAGCTTCAAACAATTCCTACAAGGCAGATCGGTCATTCTAAAAGTGGACAATATATCAGCTGTGGCATGCATTAATCGCCTACGAGGTACAAAATCCTCAGACCTGTCAAATATAACCGAAAGCCTCGATGTTCTGTCTAGAACACAAGATAATCCTGAAAACAGAATACTTACCAGGGAAAACCAACATCACTGCAGATTGGAACTCAAGATTCCTATTAGACCACAGCAACTGGAAGCTCAATGAGAAACTCTTCCGAGCTCTTGATCACCTCTGGGGCCCTCTGGAAGTAGATCTGTTCACAAGCAGACTGACATTCCAACTAAACTATTTCAGCTGGATGCCAGACCCGGGTGCTCGAGCAGTCCATGCCTTCCTTCAATCCTGGAAAGTAACTCGAGCCTACGCCTTTCCCCCCTTTGCAATGATCCAGAGTCCTACAGAAAGTGAGTCAGGAACAATGCTCCCTAGTTCTAGTAACACCCTTCTGGCCGTCCCAGGCGTGGTTCCCGATGACCTTGGAATTAGCCTGCGACATTCTCTTACTACTACTAGCCGAGGAAGGCCTTTTAAGGGACATAGATGGAAGAGAACATCCCCTAGTCCAGACGGGGACTTTGAACCTTCTTGTCTGGAAGGTGTCAGGAGATCCAATGAAATCGGAGGCCTTTCAAGAGAAGCTGCACTACTCCTCGGAGAACCATGGGCTCCTGGCACCCATTATAGAACAACAGCATTTGGAGAACATGGCTACGCTGGTGCTTGGAGAGGAACCTGGATTCCGTGGAGGCTCCTATAGTGCATGTAGTCAACTTTTTAGTAGAACAATTTGAGAGGGGCCTTAGTTATAGATCAATTAATTGTTACAGATCGGCAATTTCAGCAGGCTACGCTTTAAATAATGGCAAGACTATAGGTAAAAATGTCAGTGTGTAGAATTCTCAAAAGAATTCGCCTAAGGAGCCCCCCTAAACCTAAATTTGAGACCCTGTGGGATGTTAAACTAATAGTCTTATTCACAAATTGGCCTAATAACAGATACCTAGATAAGAGACTATCAATAAACCTAGCCTCTCTCCTCTGCCTAATCTCCTGTCGTCCAGTATCAGACGTTAAAGCACTAGAGGTAAGTAATGGAGTTTATGATGCTTTTGGTGTCAAATTCGAAATCATCAGGAGAACTAAGACTGTCTGATACAATTTTTTTACCCAAAATTCGACGCATGCAAAACACTTTGGGCCTGATTCACAAAAGTAATCTGAGACAAAATCCTAACTATACGACTTTCGGTATTCACAGAAGGCATTTAGGATTACTAAAGTTAGGATTTTGTCTCAGTCAATCTTAAGTTTTGGTCTTCAGTTAAACTTAAGACAAACTTAAGTTTAACTGAGACAAAATCCTAGTTGTAAAGTTAGGATTTTGTCTCAGTTAAAGTTAAGTTTGTCTCAAGTTTAACTGAAGACCAAAACCTAAGATTGACTGAGACAAAATCCTAACTTTAGTACTCATAAATGCCTTCTGTGAATACCGAAAGTCGTATAGTTAGGATTTTGTCTCAGATTACTTTTGTGAATCTGGCCCTTGGTGTGGTAGATTGCATGAAAGAATTTGACTCTAGAATGAGTGAACCTTGTGAGGATGGTGCCAATGATTACTTATCTTATTTGTCAAATGTTTTAAACCCATAACGTCAGCTTCGATAGCAAGATGGGTTAAATGTGCAATGCAACTAGCTGGTTTTGACCTCAAAGATTTTCAAGCACACTCAGTAAGAGGAGCTATGGCTAGTAAATCCTTTTGGAAGGGTGGTAAAATAGATGACATCCGAAGAGCCGCTGACTGGTCTAATTCTAATACGTTTGCAAGGCACTATTGTAAACCAATTGAACACATGTCAGATGAGGTGTTACAAAACTACCAATATGCATAATGGTAGCCTCCAGTCTTGTAATGAAATTGTGATTCTCCTAATTACATGCCGAGAGATCTGGGTTTCATTAAAGACACTGAGGCTAACATTATCCCTCCCTTCCCACCCAAATTAGGGGTTGATACATGAATTATTAAACAAATGAGATGCATTGTTTATAATACAATCTTTATTCAACTTAGAATTGCTATTATGTTTCATACTGCATGTAAATCACTGCTACATTCTTTTCACATTAGCATCACAACACCGCACTTATACTCTCCTTTATTTTCAGATACTTCAACATAACTGGAGCATTTTCCAATATTCCTCTAACCAGAAGGAAGTCATTCAGAAGGGATTCATTCCATGACCCAACCATTAAGTTCATCGTTTTTCCCCATTTGAACTGTGCACAAAAAAAGAACTTACAAGAAGACATTCCCTTAATACTTTGCATTTAAAAGCCACTCTGCCCTACGTGCATGCCTATTATACATCAGGAGGGTTCTGTTCTAGAACTGTTTGTTTTATGATTTATTGCTTCCAAGTGGCTGCGTGGAGTTAGCATTAAAAGAAATATGCATAATGTTAGCCTCCGTGTCTTTAATGAAATCCAGATTCTCTTGGCATGTAATTGGGAGAATTGCAATTCTCTATCTTTAGAAAAAAGATCTCCCTCTATTTTCCTAAGATCTTTGATTCTTCAATCCCCACCCTGTGTCTGGTTTCTCATCTAGCTTTTTAAAAAATGGAAGCCAGCACTTCTGTTCTTGCACCGAACCCCTCTAATCAGATGTCTTTGGAACTCAAAATCCTGTTTTCTCTGTTTCCTTAGAGATAAGACTTCATTTTCCAAGTCCATTTTCATAATCTTTAACTGAGCAAGTGGCCGATTTTTAGCTCCGGTGTGTTTACTCCCTGTGCCGGCTGGCATGTTCCGAGGATGGTGAGGCAGGGGGCAACAAAAAAAATTTCCCTTACTTCCCTAAATTGCAGTGCAATGTCCTCCTCCCTCCGGTGTCTTCTGGAAGCTCCGTCTGCTGGAAACTGCATTACCCAATCCTGGTGCTGCTCTCACAGCATGAGAGCAGCACCAGGATTGGATAGAACAGGCTCTCCCAGCGCTCCTAAGAGCACTGGAGCCCTGCACTTTCGCTAACCTAGCTGTCTAAGACAGCTAGGTTAGAGAAGCTTAAACTGTGCATGTCTGGGTGGCAGTTCCAAGACAAGAGAAATGCCCATTTTAAAGTGCACATCTCCCTGCTGCTGCCTCTCAGTCGCACTGGCCCTGCCCCATCCTGACACTTAGTTTGGGATGGGTTACTGAAAAATAAAATGGAAATAAACTTTATAACCATTATATTTTTCAGCTCTGGGGCTTGTGGGGCGACACTCCTTCGCTCAAATGAAGGAGCCGCCCGTTACAGTTCTGTAACTAAAGTAAAAAGGGAAAAATGATTAGTAGATGGGCACCTGTATAATGCTCTATCTAGAGTGGCCTGTCAAAGTTTTGAATCGGGCAACGATTTCCAGAGTAGGGATTGTACCACCTTGTGGCGAAAACCGTGATTCTGCTGGTGTGTAAGCTCATTATATTTAACATCACTAAAATGGCGGTGAAAGCCTTAAACTGTAGTTGCATATTATTATTACTGTTCTTTTATTTTTAGGAAAAAAAACATGTATTTAACAACTTTCACATATAATAAAGACCGCATCATTCAACTTTTATTTAAACTTTTTTCAACATTTCAATTTGCACTGCTTATTGTCATAAGGACATACTTGCAGGTAAAACTTAATTACAATGTAGTCACTGTAAGTTAAAAAAAATTCTAATTATCAATGTCATTATCCTCTAAATAAAGTAACAAAACGTTCGAGCCCTAAACAGATCGGACAACGAGAACAGGTGAATAGATGCAAGCAAAGTGGGAAGAAATTCAGATAAATGGAAGTGGGATGTGAAAACAGACTTCCAGTTTGCACCCACTTTAACATGAGTCTCTTCTACAATGCTATTTTTTTTTAAGTGGCTCGTGAAATCAGACCCAACATCCAATTATCTATATAAAGCTGTTTTTCCTTCTAAATTCTTAAAGTAATCTGTTGTGCAATTAGAATAAACTTCAAACCAAAACCCCTCTCGTACACAGATTGACCTGGATATTGTTCATCAAAACCTAAGCGGATAAGCTCGTGAAAGCCTCTTACCTGCAGGTCTAGTACCAATTCGATCCTGTCAACATCTGGCAACAATGAGCAACCCTTTAAATGAGCCACTTGCCTGCCCGGCATCCTCTTTCAGCCTCAAGTTATGAAGCTTGTTTAGCATCTTGTAAACTGTAAAAACTATGTTCTAATGAATAAAATTAAATTCCACATCTGCCAAAGAACAAAAATTCGATATTGAGATTCCTCTCCAAAAACAGCACTGGCCACTTCCTGAAGTTCAGAAGACAGAGCAGCTCTGGATTTGGACCCAAGTGTTCTTTATAAGCATGGGATGCAGGCACTTTTCCCTTTCTCAGAAGCAAGACCAAGGAGAGATTAGCTGATAATATGTGAGAATGTTGAGCAAAAATAAAACTACTAAGTCATGGATAAAGGTTAGAAGGCAGATGGTACGGATCAGTCAGAGTACACCAGCCCATCAGCCACCGGAAATGCCATCACCGGAACTATGTGAATCCCTGACTGATTTCTTCCACAACCTCTCCACCATCTACAGAAACTTCGATTTCCCCCAAGACACCAACCTCCTCAGCCAGCTTGATCCCATGAATGAAGAACACGACCACCTGCGACCAGCTCACCACCCAAGACACCACAGCCATCATGACCTCTATCCACTCGGGAGCACCCGTGCCCCCACCACATCTTCAACTTCAGGAGCAAGACTATTAGCAGTGAGCTCACTTCCATCCTCAATGCATCAATTACCGTGGCCACCTTCCCTGAGGAATGGAAGCATGTAGAGGTCAAGGCCCTACTCAAGAAACCATCCGCTGACCTCCACGATCTCAAGAACTACCACCTTATCTCTCTGCTCACCTTCCCAGCCAAAGAAGTTTGAGAAGGCCTTCAACCGCCAACTTACAGAACAGCACGACCTTCTGGACTCACCCCAGTCCTGATTCTGCTCAAACCAGAGCACCGAAAACTGCCCTGATTGCTGCCATGAATGAAATCGGATCCATCCTGGAACCAAGGTAAAATGACAGCACCAACACCGACCGACCACGTCCACAATATTATTCTGGACAGCAGGCTCACCATGGAAAAATAAATCAATGATGCCTCAGCCACCTACTTCCTCACCCTCTGCATGCTCCACAAGATTTTAAGATGGCTCCCCATTAACACCAGACTCACCGTCACACAGGACCTGGTAACCAGCCGACTGGAGTACGGCAACGCACTCTATGCAGGAACCACATAGCACCTCCTCAAGAGACTAGATCAGAGGTCTTCAATCTGTGGGGCGTGACCCCCCAGAGGGGGCCGTGGAGTCCTGGGAAGGGGGTCGCACATTCCCCAGCCTCACTTGTCCCTGCAATCCAAAACGTTTGCTTTCCTTTTGGAAAAAGACAGCGGCCCTGGGAGGGCAAATTTAGATCCTTATCCGCTGCTTACCAGAATGAAATGCAAATCACTCCAAGCATTGTGATGGCAAAGATTTGGTATTTTGAGTGGAAGTGCAAAGAGTTAACAACTGGGCTGGGAAGTGCTTGATTTTAATTTTAACTGCATTTACACAGCCCTTAGTACCTCTAAAGAGGTGTTGAAGGGACAGTTATGTGAAAAACTAATTGTATTACACACGCTCTGGTATTACTAAAATCTTCATATTGGAGGCACCATTTTATCGTAAAACTATTTGCACATTTTGCAGCATTCTATCTTACACTGTGTGTAATGCAAGCATAAAATAATGACTTACATATTCACAGTGCTTTCTGTCACAGGCTGTGACCTCGTGGCACTAAACACACGACTATTCTCCACTGCACCAATCAAGATTTAATTCTGTGACTCTCTGGTTACACACAGAACTCTGCAGTGCATTAACTAATAGACGTTTTATAATGTACTACAGTGCATTTCCCACTGAGTAACAACTTTTTAAATTAATTTTTCATTTACGCTGCCCATTATTTTATATGTAGATAGCTGATTGTGAAAGACCTAAAAAAACGTGCAGAATATTTTGGGGCTTATTTACGAGATGCTTGCATCACCAGAGCATCACTTTTTTTGATGCTCCGGTGGCGCTGCATCTCCACCATACCTATGAGGTGGTGCAAAGTCACCCTGCATGTCTTTGCATTGCCTCACAGATATGGAGTAAGACACAGCAGTGCAAGTCACTGCGTTGCCTCACTCTGGGTCAAGGAGGTGTTCAATGGGCTTTGTGTGGGGTTTCCATGCAACACCCATGGATTTTGATGCTGCCCCATATTTACAAGATCACGTAAACGTGGGGCAGCTCCAAAAACTGAGCCAGTGGAGGCTTAACGAGGAGAATTTTTTTCATTTCTCCTTGTTTTTCCTCTTTCAATGTGTGCTGCATTCTGCAGCTCACATAGAAAGAGGAAAACGCCTCTCAGGATTGTTTTTGTGAATGAATGTGCTCCATCCTGTACAAAAACAATCCTGCTGGTGCTAGGCAGCAATTAGTGCGCCAACGCAAGGGAAAAGGAGTGGAATTTCATAAATACGGTGCATTCCTGCCCTTTCACATTGGCATAGAGCAGCGCAGCAAGAAGACTTGCGGCGCTGCCCTACGCCAATTCCTCATAAATGCTGCCCTTTGTTTTTAGCTACACCTTTGACTACACCCCCACTGACCTTTGGTTTGCTAAACACTGTTTAATGTTATTTCCCCACCGTAAAAATTATTTGCTGTGGGAATTGGGGGCGTTTATGGTTGTCGATGATAAGGAGTACCAGGTTCTAGAATTTTTTTTTTGTCAGAAGGGGGTCTTTACGCCTAAAGTTTGACAAGGGGGTTTCGGCATCAAAAAGTTTGAAGACCTCTGCTGTAGATGATTCAGAACGCAGTAGCCAGAATTGTCCTAGGCCTCCCCAAGCCAACCCATATCACCCCTCACCTCAGGAATTTCCACTGGCTCCCCATTCAGAAGAGATGCCAGTACAAGAAGCTGATCCACGCCTTCAAAGCCCTCAACAACCAAGGGCCAGAGTACATCAACCACCGACTTAACTTCCACCATCCCTCCAGACACCTACGCTCTGCCACGCCCACACTCCCCGCATCCACCCCAGCAACAATGGAGAACACTCCTTCTCCTATCTCATGGCCAAGTCCTGGAACACCCTCCCTCTTCACGTACAGACCTCATCCTCTCTACTGGAATTCAGAAATGGACTCAAGACATGGATGTTCGACTGAGCCTCGTCAGCAGTACTCTCAGCATCTGGACACACTCGCAGGTGATTAGCCGCTCTTTACAAATCCAGAATGAATCATGATGGGCTATGGTCAGAAACTGTACTTATTTCCTGAGTAAATGCTGTTGCAACATAGCTCTCTTTAAAGAGTAATTCCTGCTTCCTTACCTATGAAACTGAATGAAGGTATAATGATGAGAGTGACTACCTCTTTAATAAACTGAGCAGTGTTGTTCCATAAGAACTACATAACTCTAAGTTGACCCTGAAGAAGTGAAGGTAGCAGCAGACCAATCTAGTAACCTAGGTGTGTGAACAGGTAGAAGTGGACCACCGCCCAATAAAAAAGCATCAGTCTCCGGGAAAAACGCTTGGTTTTCGGGTGATTTCAAGCATTTTCATCGGCCTTTATGTAAATCAAGGGAATACCTACTGCTTTCATACTATACCACGAGTCTGTATTCATGGATGCCAACTCAATGTAAAGCATGAGGAAATGAACACATGAATGTTTTCTGTAGGCTCTGAGGGACTTATTTATGAGAGGGTTGCATCACGTTTGCACCCCGCAATGTGATACATGCGTGTAGCAACCTTCTAAGTCAGATTTCTTTAAGCTACGCAAAGCCACTTTGAATGGCTCTGAATGGCTTCAAAAATCTCCAGCAACACAGAGCATTCTGCAGCACACCTAGAAAGAGGAATATGCCTCTCAGGATTGTTTGTGCCCTTTCCTACCCAAAAACAAGCCTGCATGCAACATAGGCACCTTTGCACCATGGTGCAAGGGTCCCTGAATTGGTGCTAGGCTGCCAAAAGGGCGCCAGGGCAAGGGAAAGGACAGGAATTCCCTTAAATACAGCTCATTCCTGCTCTTTCCCTGTCGTGCAGCACAGCAAGGTGACCTGCTGCTCTGCGTGACTTCCTTATAAATGAGGCCCTGAGTCTTCTCCTGTAGTGTGCCCACTTTTGGAGGCATCGGCAATGGTGTAATGCTGGCCCCTACTGCTCCTGTGGCACAGCGGGGCCTCAACCTTTCAAAGAGCCACCAAACCTTTAGTGGGCCCACATTCAGCCCAAGGCCAATATATATCTGAGACATGGGAGCCTCAGGGGCCCTTTGTCACATTCTGTGGGGGGTGGGGTGTATCATTTTGTGATAAGCAACTGGACATCAAGTGAAAGGGTTCCAGCAAATGGTGTGATCCACAGAAATACCTAGAACAATGTATTTGTTTTCAATCTGTTGCTGAAATTGAAGCCCCATCGTGGCTCATTGGCTAAATAGAGAAATGAAAATGGAGCAAGTACAGGGTGTGTGGACAGCAGTGAGATGAGCTAAATGTGCAGCCATAGTTTTCTCTTCCTACCATATATGTGGCTTAATGACTAGGGCGGCCGACTTTGAAGCTGGGGAACCAGGTTCGAGTCTGGCGGGAGGCTCAATCATTCTGTGATGCTGGGCAAATCACTTAATCTCCCCATGCCTAAAAATAACTGTGTCCGTCTATAATGCAACTGGTGCTCATGTAAAGTGCTCTGATACCTTCAGGTCGAGTTCGCGTTATGTAAAAATGCAACAAAAGTATATATTCAATATTTTACGTAGAGCGCAGTAGCGACTTCTGACACATTCAAAGGGAGAAACCTATCCTTCAGATGAGTGGCAATTTAGCATAACTTGGCACATGAAAACGGGAAGCAAGTGGTAAAAGACAAGGTAATGATTGTGAAAGGTAGCACAGATTTTTGGCTATTTCCATTTCAGCCAGAAAAACATGGTGCATGACCTTTCCTGTTAATGTGGGTAAGAAAACTTAACTTTAAGGTTGATGTATGGTTGTCTCTGACTTCACAGATTCAGGCTGTGTGCAGCACATTCAGCCAACCATACTAAAGGAAAATTGACTTATGGAAGATGAATCCTAGTTGTAAGTGCTGGGACGAGGATCATCTGGACTACGGCAATTCACTGTACCTGGGCCTATTGGATTATATGTGGCAATTACTTCATCTTATTCAGAATGTATAAATAAAGGTGATAACAGGAGAAATGTTCTCACCACCTGCAAGGGCTCCCCACCCAAAAGTGAGTCATTTACAGATCTATGCACATGGCACATAGAATTGTCTAACGACTAATTCTTCAATTATTGAAGGACAAGCTTCAATGGGATGGCCCAGCAATGTAATGCAGTCTCTTCATTTCTCCCTTCAAAGCATGGGCGCGCACTCCATCTGAGGACGTGTTCCCCTTATTCCAGCAAACTTTGCCAAGTCAAATCTTCTGAACTTTGAGGAAACTCTCCAAAACATTTCATTAAAACTGTAGAGCGTGGTGGTTGTCGCGGAGTGCCTAGAAACACTGTGGTGGTAGCTCTCCAACAAAAGTAATTTAAGAATAACCATTAATATTAATAAGCACTATGTGTGCTGGCTGCCACTTCTCCTGTTGATGTGTAGTACTTCTGCATTAAATTGATAGTCCTGCTTCTGAGAGATGGTTTTGTGGAGTTTTGCAGGTTAGAAGTTGTAAAAGCCATTAAACAATGTTGAGGAAGGCAATGGCTTCTATACATTAATTTACGTTCAATTAATACGTAAAGCAGTGCTGCCTCAGAAGTTTCAAAACTGGCACATGGACAATTTTCTCCCTTGGGCATGTTGCCTAGACATCCTTGCCGGTTCTCCAGAAGGATCCTGCATAGTGCCTCAACTGATTGTTGCCATCATTCTCATGAATATGTAGTGACTGCTTTGTTTCCGGTGTGGTAGTGCATCTAGAGACGAGATCTCGAGACAAGGGCTCATTTTGGTGACTGGGAGAAAGTAGTTCTTGAAAACCCTCTAAGAGGTGCTACATCTACTGTCTCTGGAAGGATTGAGGGGCATCACTATGTCCTCGTGTGCCTGCATGGGCTGAGTCTGGGTGTCACTGACGGTGTATGCAAGAGGCTGAATAGTCGTGCACCAGCAAGGGAGCGGGTATGAATGTCGAGCGCATGTGCCAGCTGTGTTGGTGTGAGCCCATCCGGGTGTGAGAACCTGAGTAGATGCTGAATAGATCACCTCAGGGCTGTGATAGGGAGGTGGACACCGTGCGTGAGGGACCCCAGAATTGGACCAGCTAGCCCCAGACTGGTCTGAACCACTGTTGTACAAATTCTTGAGTCCCTCGTGGTATGTGGCTATCTCTACAGCATTGATAGACAGTGTTGGAGATGAAGAGGTGTTGATGGAGCCAGGATCCACCATACTTCTGAAAGGGAGTAAGAGGGTGAGCTACAGCAGGTTACACAACTAGGACCACAAACCGAGGTGGGGGGGAGAAGACAAAGATGGGCCCCTGCTCCATGTCCAGTGAGTCCTACCCCAGATTCATAGTTTACCAGTCAGGGTCCCAAGACCTGCATCATTGTCCAGCGGATCCACTCCTGGACACATGAGGATTAGAATCTCGCACAGACTCACATCATCACACCCTTTCCTGTAAGATTTGCTGTATAAACTCTAGTGATAGTGAGAGGTCCCCATGGAAGACCCCTGGTGAGGTGAGAGGATGGCAGTGAGATTGGCACAGAGGAGGAGTCCTAGTCCCATGGGAGGTGGCAGTACATCATGAGAGAAGGATGCTTTGGTGTGCATTTAATCAGGCTGCTAGGACCAGATGTCGATGCATGGTTGTAGGTGGACTGCAGTCTCTTGTATGTAGTTCAGTTATCCACTGGCTGGGTGGATCCTCCTTATGAAATGATTCAGATGAATACGGGTCTGAAGGTCTGTGACCGTCTCCTCTGGAACAGAGCCCTAGGGTTGGTGCCACATTAAGGCCACTATAGGCAGCTGCCTTACAGCTCAATCCAAAACTGTCACAAGAGGATGCCAGATTTCAATAAATGACCACAATAACGCATGTGTTATGAGGGAAAAGGGGTGCCCACAGGGCAAAGTACTATTTTACCTGGGGGTTCACAATTTTTTGCTCCAGAGTATGCTCTGGAGAATGATGCCATTAATGGGGGAACCAAAGGATTCATAAGGGAATACACTTCTGAAGATCTGTCTATGTAAGAAGGGAAGTTATATATAATGTTAGACATGAGGTTGTTGCCTAGAGTGAAAGGTGAGCGGAGATTACTGTAATGCATCTAAACTGTAGGGGTGGGTGGGATGTTTCATTCCACCCTAGGAATGGGTGGAATTTGGTGACTCCGGTTTTACTCTTAAAGCGCTGTGTTTTGACCAAATACCACCAATCACTGCATGGCGGAATTCTTTTCCCACATGGCTCCAGATATGGAAGCTGGCAAACGCAAGAGATTTGGCGTCCCCTAGCAGGAGTTCTAATGCTGGGGGTCACGAGCGGGCGGGGTCAGAGGGCTGCTTCTTCAGTACATTTGCTGCCCCTCAAGTAGATTTTCTACTCGAGCGGCAGCAAAATCAACTCAAATTGCTGCGCGCTCTTGAGCATCGCATGGTGCTGTTTGCACTGAATTTTCAGTGCTGCTCGTGCTACTGGTACAAAATTACAGCACGAGCAGCGAAACATGTATATATTCTGCCTGTTGGCAGAACTCCGCAGAATCTCATGGACTTTTTATTTAACGTGGAATTCTGCAGAGTGAAATTCCGTGAGTTTCGCCCACCCCTGCTAAACTGTCTTTAGTGTCTAACAAAGTTTTAATGATATTAAGACTCAACTTCACATTTGTTTTCTAGCACGATCTACCACTTCAAAACCTTCTTGTGAATCAATTGTGTTGATGAGATGCTGCCACAGCCATGGATGTTGATTCACCATAATGCCAAGGTTAGCGGAAATGACATCACACCATTTTCCATTGAGTTGACTCTAGTCTCCCCCTTTGACCGTTCATAGCCTCTAAATTGATGCTGGGGGGTTGGTGAACGGCCAAAGACTGCCATCTCTAGGGGTAGCAAGATCAGTGCTGGTGATTCCCTTAATCTCGAAAGCTCTCTTTAGAAAGAAAAGGACTTTAAACCAATCCTTTTCCGGATTGCACCTAAACTGTGGAACCTGATCCTGCAACTTATGAGGACTAATCCCTTCTATCAACTATTTAAAGGAGAGCTGAACTATTTATTGTTCCATCGTCCCTTCCACCTATGAGCTGTTCTCAGGCTTCAAGGTAATTTCATAACTGACCATCTGTTTGATCTTGGACTGGTATAGTCTGTAATTCTGCATGTCTATAATTCTATGTAACATGTTCTCCTCTGTGTTACTAAGTACTTCGGGGCAGATTTACAAAAAGTGACGCATCGCTGCCGCAACGCAGCGATGCGTCAAATCTTGCGTCGCCGCTTCGACAACTCAATTCGACTCAGATGCGGCAAATCGACAAGGTGACGGACCGTGACGCAACGCGGTAGCCTGCGTCAGAAAAACTGACGTAGGTGCCGCAAAACTGCCGCAAGTCAGCCTGACGCAACTGCAGAAAAAGTCACGTAAGTCCGATTTGCGACACGCAACGCCATTCCGACAACCCTGCGACAGTTCACACTGCGTGAAGCGGCAAAAGGCACCCGGGAATCAACGCAATTCTCCAAAAAGACATTTGTGGACCACAGAGGACCTAACAATGGACCAGGAAGGTAACCCCAGTAGCCAGGACCCTCTGGCAAACACCGGTAGCAGAAGCCCAGATGCACAGGCTGAGACTGGGGCAAAAAGGAAACGGAAGTCCAATTTCAGTCGTGAGGAAAATGAGATACTGGTGACGGAGGTCACCAACTACCAGCACCAGCTCTTTGTCAGTTCCAAGCTGCCTCTCGCTAAAAAAGAGGCGATATGGCAGAGAATCGTACAAAAGATCAACAGCGTAGGCCAGTCCAAGAGGACTGTCATGGACTGCAAAAAAAGGTGGCATGACTGTAAGCGCAGGACAAAAGAAAAGCTTGCGGCAAACCGTAAGGCAGCCTCACAAACTGGAGGAGGCAGCCCAGCAGACCTGGAGGTCCTGGATGACCTGGAGGAGCGGGTGGCAGCTGTCCTCCCAGAGGAAATCGTAACTGGAATATCCGGACAGGACAGTGCAGCCCGAGAAACTGAAGAGCAGACAACGGGTAAGTCACAATAAGTGCACAGATGTCAGTAATGGGTCATGGTGGTGATTGCAGCTAGAAATGTCCATGTGCCACAGTCTGATGTGTGCATCTTGTTGTCCTTATACTTGTCCACAATCACAACTATTCGCAATGTAAGTTAATCACATATGACAATCACATATTGAAAATGTCAAAACAGCACTGCCATGTTCATCTCTGATGGAGCAGATATAATGGACCTCATTTATGAAGGGCCTTGCACCACTGGTACCTCACTTTTGTGAATTTCCAAAGTGAAGACCCGTTGGCGCAAGGACTACATAAATGACGTTCACAAGGTCACGCATTTGCCTACATGCGTAACTTGGGTAATATGGTGCAACGTGGTGCTACATCTTGCCTGGTCTTTCTTGAGGTGTGCCAGTGTGTTGGGGCAGTTTGAGATCAATGGTTGGAGGACGTGTGCAGCGGGGTCATTGTATGTAAGCGTTGGCAGAGTGGTGGGGCCAATGGATTCAATGATAACTGATTAGATGGCCTGGATCCATTTGTGATGTGGATCAATGATGGTGATGGTGTCTGGTGGGCATGGTGAATATGTGACATTTACAATGATGGTTGGTCCAGGTGAATCCGGTGGTGTGGCTGTAGTTGAATCTGTCTAGTGGTGGAGGAGATGTGCTTGACTGTGTCTCCTGCAATGTGGCTTGGTGTGGCGAATAGCTGCTTCAGTTTGATGTCAGCAAGTTCACCCAGGAGGCGGTGGTGTTCTGGTCACTGGGGTTGTCCAGGTGGAACTAGAGTTCTCAAAGTAGGAATGTCGGTGGATGGGAGAGCCTGGTGTGCAATGATGTCTACAATGGCATTGGTGAATGGGTGTCCATGGACCGGGGGGCCTGCAAATGAAGGTGCCAAAGTGGATGTTGTTGTGCTTGGTCCGGGTTTTTAAGTTGTGTAGTACCATGGTCACCGCTGGGTCATTAGAGTGCGTGGTTAGTTGGAGTGTTTTTCTTTCTTGTAGGAGATGGCAATGCCTCCTCCTCGATGGACGTGGTGGGCCTTGCGGGAAATTAAGTAGCTGTCACTGATGGCGATGGTGATTTCTGGTCCAGAACAGAGGTTGGTACATGTTTTTGTGAAGTAGGTGACATCTGAAGAGGTTGCAGCAAGGCGGTGCCACATTTCTGTAGTGTGTATGTGTAGGGACTGCATGTTGTGGAGGATGCAGTTGAGCTGGTTGGCACGAGGCACTGGTGTGGATGTGGCAGAAGGTTTGTTTGGAGTTTTGACTGGCGCAGGGTGCAAGATAAGCATACAGTCTTGCAAGATGGCAGGTGGTGTTGCGTCCAGTGTAGATGGCGAGGAGGGTGCTTGTGTAGCAGCGGAGGAGTGTATGAGAGGAATGGTCCTTGCTGGTGAGTGTGGTCCAGGGGCAAATGGACGCAGACTGTCTTATCCATGGCTTGCCTTCGTCATGGGAGATGTACATTACAACACAGTTATCACATTGGAATGCCAATTCAAAGTAACTTCAGGCACGCAGTTGCCTTCACATTGCGTGTCATATCAACGCATTGTGATGCAAGTAATGGAGATTCATCATTTCCACGTTAGGTAATGCGTTCCGGTGTCAGATAAAAATGTAAGGGAGTTTCTTTGTGATCAAATATAAAATTTAAGGGGTCTTGTGGATTAAATAATGAAATATAGTGTCATTTTTGTTTGGATAAAATCAAAAATGGATTTCTTTTGTGGTAAAAAATGAAAATTTGTGTCTTCTGGGGTCAAAAAATAAAATTTGTGTCTTCTGGGGTCAAAAAATGAAAATAGGGTGTCTTTTGGGGTCAAAAAATGAAAATAGGGTGTCTTTTGGGGTCAAATGAAAATAGGGTGTCTTTTGGGGGCAAAAAATCAAATTAGGGTGTCTTTTGGGGGAAAAAAATGATATTAGGGTGTCTTCTGGCCTCAAATGTGACATTTAAGGTGGTTTTGGGGGTCTGAGATGAATCTCAGGGATCAGGGCTTGTTATGTGTTACAAGTGTTCCTTTTGGGTTGCACTCACTGTAGTGGGAACTGTAATTTACAATGCTACCCTATCCAGCTCTTTCTCCACTATTGCAATATGCATTGTATTGGAATGCAATGTAATGGTATGCCTTGCAACCAAAGATATTCCTTTGGTATTCCATCTGGTCTGCCTGCTGCGCATGGCTGCACAGCATCTGGCATTGAGAAATGATGTAGGGGGCACTGGACAGATGGGAGGTGGAAAAAGCCTGAAAAGACACTGGAGGGGACATGGATGCGGGGGGTGTGTGAGCGGGGTTTGGCATCACATTACAAAAGGAAAATTGCAACAAGGCTTGGTCCTGCGTATTCTGTGGTCCTGCTCCTCTGAGTCTGCTTCAAGGAACAGGAAACAGCCAGCCAGGCTCCCTCACCTAAGTCAATCACAAGGCTGCAATGTGGCGTTGTGATTGCTCATGCGCGCAGGGACAATGCGTTCAGACTGGGGCTTGAGGGGTGGGCATGTTCTCCATGCACGCTGTAATGCTGCCTGCATTGCAAACAGGGAAGTGCACATGACTGTTCTGGGTGGACTGAGGGGGCCAAAGAAACAGTCATTGTGCACTTTAGTGGGCATACCACTGAGCCCTGGGCCTACTTGTGAGTAGAGCAGCCCCAATCGCCCTCGCACCCAGAAAAGAAACATAGCATGAGTACCTCAAAAATTGACCTTTATGGTATTTGTTTCACCGTGTTGCACTGCTCAAAATCATTGGCCCAATGCTCCAGCACCATAGTGGATTATCTGCCACTGGGGGTCCCTAACCCACAGGTGCTACCCCTGCGCCCCACTATATACCCTGGGCATCCTCCGCTACACATCACACCTTCCACTCACTTGGACATCGACACGGTGGTGTTATCCGATGCGCTCTCTCAAAGTCTGTGACTCGGCCAGCATGATCCTCCGCCAGGTGGGCTTACACAAGCCTAGGTACAGCATTCACTGCCAAGAAAGCTGGATAATCACACGATGAAGGTGATGCAACACGCATCCCTTAGGTGTGTAGTTTCAGTGCTTGTGCAACATAAGTTTGCATCATCTAAGGGTCCTCACCCTCCACAGCGTATGGCCAGTGACCCATCCTCTGGCCTATGATGCAGATATGCGTTGGCCACCATTGGCAATATCCTTTGTGCAGCCCAGTGTACTGTTGGGGCATGGAATGCAATGTGTACCTCCCTACGTAGTTACTCAGGAGGACATGTACCATTCACCGCTACAAGGGGGACCAGGGTGTCTTCTCACACAAGTCTGCAACATGCCTCCATGCGACCTGGCTGACTACACCACCAGGTAAGGGTGATCACCAATGCCTACCACCACAGCCCAGCAACTACACTGCACCTCCGCATCCCAGTTCAGCTCACAAATGGCGGGCCACCGATGCCACCCTGAGCCGGGTACTCATTGGTGCTTCCATGGGTTTGTATGCCATTGTGTAGCAGGAGTGTCCAATGATAAGTGATGCACACTGGTATTGCTCAGCAAAGCGCTTGTACTCAGTATTGTAGCCCAGATTTTCTTCTTCCCCTGGGTCTCTGGATGGTCATCATGGCTGTTGGGGGGGCTTGGGGGAGTTGTTGATCTGTGATGTACTGGGTCCAGGCAAATCCATTCTGCATGATAAATATTTTTAGTATCATAGTTCTCATTGTAGGTTGACTCAGGCTTGTTTTCACTGTTGATGCCATAAACAATAGGGCTGACTAATTGTATTTCCTTTGCCGCTAATGTGCCTTTTGTCAGTCATTGCTTGCTAACGTCGGAATTACTAACGCTTTTACAGCAATGTTTCTGGCAGTCATCATTGCAGCCAACTGCAAATCTCGCCATGTCACAGCGTATTGTAATAACCACTAACAGTGCGTTCTTTGTGGGCGATAGGCCGGCACACAGCAAACTTCTGCTAACTTGTATTGGTGGTAGTTTGAGTGAGTACTTGTACATATGGGCCATAATGTCTCCAAAATGTGCATGGAAACATATCTTTAGGTTGGCAGTATGTTGTGCTTGAAAGGAGCCCAACACACTGATATCACACACTAATTTACAATTGCCATTGCAGTGTTGCCAGAAAAGTGCATCTACCACTAAAAGCAACATTTCCAATGCAGTGTATGTCCACAGGTCAGTAACAATGAATACCAATGACCAGCACCATTACTGTAACAATAAGTGGTGCAATGTCCATGCAAGTGGATATGAGTCTTGACCATCAGTCTGCATCAGGACATAGATCGCTTGACTGTGACACAGAGATCAGCTTTGATAACCCACATGTGATGCCTCTTACTAAACCTCACTACAATTGAACATGCAAACACAACTAACACATTTCCACCTTATTTTTCAGAGGATGCACCTTCCACATCACAACGGGTGGATGACACTAATCTTGTTGAGGAAATGGACGACACCCTGCCCTCAATTGAAAGTGACACACTGGAGAACCTCATTACCACCATACGGACACCTACAGCACCTCCTGAGAGTGACAACAGTGCATTAGCTAGTCCAGCTGAAACCCAACCACCACCAACAACAACAGAATCTGCCACAACAAATATAAGCCCGGACTTGGAGAACACACAGGTAGAGTTCCAAAGAACTGCTGTAGCTCTACAACGGGAACTCCTCCGAGAGGTCAATGTGGCTGTGGAGAGTGTGGGTGGCATCCTGCAAGCAATACTCCGAAGCCTGAATCCTGATTTGGGGCACATTGGTACAGAACAAGCCAGCAACAACCAAACACCAGGACTTGCACAATCTCTGGCTAACATATCAAACATTATGAGTCGGAGGTATGTACAAATGCCACCACAAAGTGGCACCAGGGATGTTGCTCAGCACCTTCAAAATATCGATGACACAATGAGATACATGCAGCAAAAGCAAGACATGTACATGGCAACTATGACTGCCTTTCATGGGGAATTGCTGACTGTTGTTAAAAATCAGCAAGTAATGTTGAATGCCCTAATGGCAAACTTCATGTCACCAGAATACGTGTTCCCTCACACCTCCTCTGCCACTGCTGGTGGTATCAGTGATACAACACGCCCTGCAGCTACAGAGCCAACGAAGGCCCAATCTGACAACTGTGGAGGACGAGTCAGCACCACAGTTCACGAGGAAGACTGGTCACTAAATTGACACAAAGTCACAGGTGTCGTATATCAACAGAAACAATTTGCCTTTGATGAGAAAAATGTCCTACAGACAATATCATTTAAAAAACTAACACCTGTGCCCCACCTTTTTTTTGTTTTTCTCACTCACTGAAGTAGAATACATTGTGACAACAACAATGTATTCATCACAGAGCAAAATACAAATAAAATCTTTGTTTCAACACTCACAAAAATGTCAACATGAGTGCTGCTTCACTACTTGTGTCAAGAACAATGTGCCCTTGTTTCATGTTTGTTCCATTCCACAATATCACTGGGTATTATGTTTGTTGAAAAATTTGGACACATGTGAAAGAGTGTGTAAGTACTTGATCAATGTCTGTTCAGTATGACAATGCAAATGTGAAAATACATGTCATATGGAGATTTAAGGGGCAGACTTACATGAAAGTGCCGCAGCGCAGCAAAACAAGCCCTTTGTCTGTGCCACACTGTAACTTTCTGAGCACAGGAATGGCACATATATCCAATGAAATGTGGCATTCCTGTGCTCTCCCCTGCGCTGGTGCTGAAACCGCTGCCATGCGCCTGTGCATGCACCCTTGCACCATGGGGCAAGGATGCCTGCGTCATGGGGAGATTATGTGTTGTGCATGAAGGGGCACCTTCCTGCACAAAAACGGTCACAACAGGCTTTTTCCAAACTCAATGCGTGCTGTAGACTGCAGCACGCATTGAAAGTTTAAAAACGTGGATAAATGAAAAGCTTGCTCCTCATTGCGCCTCTCTATGCCACCCCTAGTGGGGCGTAGCATACTGACGCATTGCCAGGTTTACGATTCCACGTAAAGCTGGAAATGTGTCTGGTTCCATGGGTGTTGGGTGTGAACACCCACAGCAACACACATGGAACGCCCCTTTCACAAATAAAGCTGTGTGTCAAGTGGCTGTAGTTACAAGGACATGAAAGGCCAGGCAGGGTGGCTATTCACGTCCTTGTAAATATGGGGCAGAGAAAAGCGCTGCCAGTGTGTCACAATAAGTGACGTACTGGCAGCGCAAGGGGATTATAAATCTGCACATAAAACATTAATGATGTAGTGTCAAAATAATGAACTTGTACAGCCCATGAAATTATACAGCAAACCAGCAAACAAGATGTGGTCAAAGTTTGATCAGGGTACTTCATACACGAGCCGTGCCACTCAACTCCGCCTGTATACAGACATTGGGTAGTCCAGTTGTATGAATTAGCCACTCGTAACACAATGACTACTTGTCCATTAACATGTAATAGCTATGACAACACCGAGAGAGAATGTGTGGTGTGTACGTTCTGTACATCTGTGTAAGAGACAACCCATATTTCACTTACATATAGCAACATCATACATAGATGACACAGATTTTTGATATACACATGCAGAGGTTGTCCAAAGACTCATGATTAGAATCAGACCCATATGTATGTGAAGACCCAAGAGTGTGTACCCCAAAAATTGAAGCACAGGTGTTGGATTAACATGTACAAATATTCATACATGGACACCAACCTGCTAGAATTAACAAATATGATACTCAAACAGTAATCTGTGTTCACAGTCCATGTGCCCAATTACTCACACATCCAACATTCTAAATGCTGACCATCAAAGAATATTGTCAAAGGTTGTTAAATAACATTATTTTAATAACAATAAAATATGAAACGTATATCAGCAATCATCTAAAACACTCTTACTAAAATATCTTATAAACTAATTTAAAATCTAAAAACCTATCTATACTACCTATGCCTAACCTACCTAACTTAACTTCATCCTAAGCTAAACAAGAATCACGTGAGACCACTAAACATCATCCCACCCCCTTAACACATCAATGCACAATAGACATACACATACTTATCCTATGCATAAACTAAGTAGAAATGTATTAAAACACATATAGATTTTTTTTTTTTTAAACACGTAAACGCACACTAAAGGACCCACCCCTAAATATTAGAAAAATACTCTATGAATAAAAAGAAGAAGTTATTAATAAGAAATACCTAACTAACCTAACTAAACTAACTAAGAGTACCTATATAAACAATGCTAACTCTACAATAAAATGATTCCTAATTATAAAACATGACACAATATATTACAATATGTACAAGCAGCCCATCAGATCAGGCTAATGAGATGGTCCACACACTGCTGCATTTTGTCCATTTTGTCCGACATTGCAGCCATCTGTTTCTCAAGTCCATCCATTTTTTTTTTTTCTTTTTTTAAATCCACATCCTGGCTTGACATTCCATGTCCGCAACACTGTCCCGACTTAGAGGGGGATGCATTGACCGCTCTTGGGGCTGGGGTCGGGGTTTTAGATGGTCCAGGATGCTGGCCTGAAAGCTTGCCATTCTTCCCATTATTGGCGGGGGCGTTGCTATTCCATGTATTTGCTGCCTTCTGCTTGTCGTACAGGCGAGAGGTCCATCGAAACCCCTTCGCTACCTCACAAATGTGGGAGTATCGGGTTGTACGTATGCGGAAAAGCCTTTCCTCCTCCGCACTCATGTTATCTGTATGAAAAGAAGTACACGTGTCAGTCAATCTGTACATGACTGACAAATGTAGTGAGGAAATGCATGCTATCATGTGCGATGGTTCCAACATTGGGGCCAATCATCCGGTCACTGTGTGGCCCACACAAACAATACAATACCACTCAGTTGGTTCATCACACACTGTGCAGTCTGCTGAATGTCATGATTCTACGTAAATCACTTTCACACTTAAAAACTAATCAATTTATGAAGAGCCATAGAAATGAGAAACCAGTTAACATACATCATGGCCTTTGATCATTTCCACAAAAAATGACATTATCTGGCTCCCCATGTAAAAATCATGTAGTCATGTGATCCTTAATCTGCAACAACAGCTGAGATCAGACAGTGTCACAGTGTGTCCTGGATGAAGATCATCTTTTCTAGACATCTATGCTGCTGGACCGTTCATTTCACACATCCACAGAGTAATGCACTGTAGTAGCAAATTCTATTTTTGGAAATAGATATATGGTTGCTGTCTCAACAACGATTGACCTCAGAATTGATGACACTACTCATGTTGACTGGCATGCAGCATGCCATGTAGTACTAGCAGGGTGAACTACACCTCGGCTTATTTATCAAGCATACATGCACCTACCTTCAAAACGTTGACTCTTGGTTTTGTGTACATTGTTCAATCTACAACACACAAAACATAGCTACAGTTTGATTACAGCTACTTAGTCCTCATGATAATGGACCAAGGATTCATTGGAGCATCATGAATTAAGTCTTACGGAGTCATTACTGTGAAGGCAATTTTTGAGTACAAGATGTGCCGCACTTGTGGGATGACACAATTAAATATTGTTCTTGACACAGCACAAGGATTACCCCATCCAAATACATAAGGCAGACTGCCATTCCTGTAGCTCATTTGCATACAAATGAGTATGGTCTATGGATGTCGTTTGAAAGTGCGTCATTGATCAGGTATTCCTAGTATGATACATCAGACATTTCAGGCTTGGATGCCAAATAACAGTCAGATAACTAAACTTGTTCACACTTAAAATGTCAAAATCGTGAAGAGACATATGACAATGATGGACACTGAGAATGGCCAGTTTGTGCTTGGTTGTTCTCTGTGTTATTACATTGACTCTATGCGAAAAAGCATTGCAACCCATGTACTTCCCTAGACCAGCTGACTCCGACCTTGCACCCACACTGCAACCCAGGAACACCATCCTGTTCAACGATTGGGCACAACACCACTACCCACATGTAGTGAGGACTGTGGTAAGCATGCCTTCCTCTCCAAACCTCATCCTTCTGATGCCGTTGTCTCCACTTGGCTTCTGCTACTCCAGTCTAAGTGGCAATGGGCACTCCATTTTGCATTGTTGATTGAGGGAAGGCCTTTCTGACACTTTCATGGCTTTTAATATGTCCAGGCATGTCTCCACGCGATACAACATTCACAATGTGTTTCATCATGGTCTTTGAACTTTGATAGCGTTCAACAAGTTGAGACTGCAGCTGGATGTAGTGATCATACTATAGTTGCCCACATACAGAGTCAAGCTTCCATCCTTGCACATCACCAACATCACAATCAATGATGAATGATACTCACTGGTAGCGTTGCTGTGTATATGGCTGTGGTCCACCTAAGAAACATGAACAGATGTACAATCATGTTGGAATTCCGGACATATGTACATTCTATGCAAAATAAAAGTTAGCGTGACACATGCAGGTAATTACCAGACCATGTAACTCCTTTCACATTAAGTACAGCAATGTTGTGCCACCTACACCTGGACATTGTAAATGCTGGATCAATTCCACATCACAGTTCACTGAGTGTGAAACAAATATGTGTAGCATCCCTGTGAGTTTGCATGTGCTTCGACAGATTCATCAGACATGCCCTTACGCAGACACAATTGCACAATGATGTAAGGATGTCTGGTCTTAAAAATTGCTTTGTGCATGCACATGTGTACACAGTTTTTTTGATGTGATGACTCACAATAGTTCTTTGACTCTCTACATGCTTGCAGCATGTTAAACTCTATCTTGTTGCCTGATTGCACACTGATTGGACCTTGCTTGTGACTTTTGCATTGTTTATTGCACATGTCTTGTTGTTGTTTTGGCTGCCCGCTTCCCCCTCCGTTCCTGCTGCTGATGCACGTGCAGTGCCTCCACACTGACGATTCCAGACTTCCAGCTGCGCATCCGTAACCCCTTCCCTATTTGATGGTGTTTGATGCATGTCCATACAGCAGGCATGCACAGTATTTGCTCAACAGCCAAACCCCTCTGCAGCCGTCAGCAACCCAAACACAACCAGCGCCAGTGGTCATGGATCTCCCAAATCCCTCAGCTATGACTCAGCAAATGTCCTTGCACTGTACCAGTGAAAAATTTCACAAATGCAACAGAGCAACAACAATGGACAGTAATCCTGACTACACTGCCCCCAGACCTTTACCACCGACTGCACACACACAAACTACGTACACATCAAACTGCACCAACTCGTGATCCCTGAAATGCATCCTCCTCGACGTGTCCTCCCTGCACAGACTAGCCATGGAGATCTGGATCATCATCAACACCCTTGCACCAGATGTTACGTTACAGTAGCCAGGGAAAACACCTCCTTTGCCAACAACATTGCCAACTGCATCACTGAACGATATAAAAATATGAGGAAGTGCCTGCATCAACCGCCTTGTATGAGCCTTTCCATTGCACTTAAGACCTTCAACTCACAAACTCAAGCTCAAGCAACAGCCCGCTCAACACCAAACACCTACACTTCCAGATCCAGGCCAGCCCAAAGACAACCCTGCGAGTGACCCTTGGCTCCAGACCATCCAGACCTTGAACTGTACACCACCTACATCGCAAACATTATTGCACAACATGCCGTCGCATACATGTACTACATACTTATAACATACCTCAACTCACAGCTTGACAACCTCAGTGACAACAAATTTGCCAGCCGCATGGACAACCTTGCAAACGTCTGACAGAAACAACTTATCACCAACCACAAGCCAGCCCACGTAACCCCCATGGACTGACCAGCACGGCGTACACCTCCACGTCAACAAAGCATCTCCAAACAAAAATACCTAAATGCACTCCACAAAGGAACAGACACAAGATGAACATAGAACAACCTATATCAGCCACAAACCAAAATGCCACCAACACCTTGAACAACACAACTTTGCAGAAAATGGACCTCACAGATGTATCTCAAAATGTGTAGATGAACTTGCACCAGTATGTCACACCAACACACAGCAGCACAGAAAGCCAACATGGTCCAAGGCCAACCCACATCAATCGTGACGCACATGCAGACGTCTTGTGGAGAAGCAGAGTAACAGCAAATCCCCTGAAGACGGATCCAACTACAAGAACACCATATCTGAATTCCACCCACACATCAGACTTACAAAAAGGAACTTAATCCCACACTCGATCCTCACAAACTCCAACAATGCAAAGGTACAATTCGGCATCATCAGTTATTTTGGCAAAACACACATGGATAATACAGACATCTCCCCCTCCCAGGACCACTACAACAAGCTCTGCTCATACTTCCACACGGATGTCATGTGCCTCTAAGACGAGTTCAAAGACCAGACATGGGTCTCTGAAACCACACAATCTTCAAGCAACACCAGCTACCCCTCCATCTCATCCCTGACAACAATCTGCACCCAAGACAACGCATCTACCATGAGAGGCATCCACTCATGATCACAAACGGACCCCTCTTCCACAAAGCTGCTGCAGCCATCACTCCAGCATTAAAAGATTACGATCAACACCACCGTCAAAAGTGGCATTTTCCACGTCAAGTGGAAGTGCGCATAACTCAGACCCACATTCAATGATCTGACAATCAACAGCCTGCGCAAACCCCACCCTGCACATCTTCATTGCAACTGTAAACACCTGACTCTTCAACTGCACGCAGATGCTCCCCCGCGCATTCAGACCCTCACATGTGAGTAGCGCACTTCTAATGTCAATGATTGGTTGGTTGATTGATGCCTCATGCTTACATAGACATCCAGACTTGTGTATATCATGAGATTTACACAGGATAGGGCCAGATTTCCAAGAGCGTGCCGCAGTGAGGCACCACAAGCCCTTTGTCTGCACCACACTGTGTAACTTTCTGAGCACTTGAATACAACGGGCCATTTTCCAAGTCCCCGGTGCCACCAGTACTTCACTTTTGTTGACGAACTGCTGGTGCCTTGTCCTGCTCAATATTTACAAGGACATGAAAATCCACCCTGCGTGACTTTCCATGCCCTTGTGAATATGCCACCTTTACACGCAGTAGTTTGCGTGGAAGGGATGTTCCATGGGTGTTGCTGTGGGTGTTCCCACGCAACACCCATATCCACTGATGCATTGCCAGACTTACAATAAAGCGTAAATCTGGAAATGCGTCAGAATGCGACGCCACCCTAGGGGTGGCGTAGCGGGGTGCAACGAGGAGAAATGAATTCATTTCTCCTTGTTTTTCATCTCTCAATGCGTGCTGCATTCTACAGCACACATTGGAAGAGGAAATCACCTCAATTGTTTCCTTTTTGTGCAGGAAGGTGCCCCTTCCTGCACACAAACAATCTCCCCATGACGCAGGCAGCCTTGCACCTTGGTGCTAGTTTGCCTGCGCCGGCACATGGCAGCAGTTTGTGTGCCAGCGCAGGGGGAAGCACAGAGATGCAACATATTGTTGTAAATGTCGCATCCCTGCGCTTCGAAACTAACGCTGCTTGGCCCTGAAAAAATGACTTGCTGCACCGCGCTGCTTTAGTTTCTTGTAGATCTGCCCCATAGTTTATAGCATCACAGAAATATTTCCACCTTTGGCACTGATGCTTGTGTGTGTGCAAATATACCATTGAAAAGTCAACATCAGATAAATTGGTTACAACATATGTGTCTGTGACCACACAACATGCAATTAGTTCCTTGAGGTCAGATGTATTTTCTCCGACACCATTGCAACACCACTGAATCTATCTGAAAATATGGACAGTGCAATGTATGGCATTGCTGTGCACCTCTTACAAAACCAATATGACTCGTATTATACATTTACTTACCAGTTGGCCCACCGACCTCCAGGCCAAGATGGTCCAGCAAGTCTCCCCCCTCTGTTGATCACATCCTGCCAGCGGTGTTTGATTTGGTGGGGTGTGCGTTGCACGTCAAAAATCCTTCCAAGGTGGTGCTGGACCCTGCCCCACCTCTGCTTGCGTTCAGGTGCTGGGTAGCCCTTGCTCACCCGGCCCCCCGTGCTGATCATTCTTGGGAGGAAATGATAAATTAGCCAGATGAGGCCACCAAACTGCCTGTTAGACAGGTTCATGGACCTGCCGGACATGCTCACTTATGAGTAGTTAGTGTAAATGAAACTTAAAAATAGTTAGAAAGGAAACTTATAGAAAAATAAAATACAGAAAAATGAATTTTCCCCACCCGTATAAAAATCCTACACCTAACTACCCCTATTAAATACACACACACACCAAAATACAACTATTTAGACCACACACAAGACTTACAAGTGACAAAAGACAGACCAACAAATGTTAAAACTACACACAGGCTTGACAAAACACACTCCAAAATCCAATCACAATCTCAGCACTCCACACCAGCCTCCTCCACCAAGCACACTCCTAGAGATAGTAAGAGACAGTGAAAGTAACTGTGTACTTCCTGGTTTACAACATTCTAGAATCATTGCATCATTTCCTGCTTAGATGCGACACGTTTTAACGTTTTGCGTCATATTTCAGACGATGCGTCGTGTTTTTGACTCAATTGCCATTTCATTTCACATCTGCATGCGTGACGTTTCTCTGTTTTGCGTGTGTTTCCTGTTAGTTGCGTTTAGCCTCATGCGTTAACATGCATTTGTCAATACAAAGCGTGACGGTTTTAACATTGCGTCGCGTTTTGTTCAGATGCTACCAGTTTTTGATTATTTGCGACACTTTACGGTCGGATGTGACACGTTTCAGGGGGTCTGAGTGAGTCAAGGCAGATTTGAAGATGCTTTACGCTTGTGACTTTGCGACACTTTACGGTCGGATGCGACACGTTACAGGGGTCTGAGTGAGTCAAGGCAGATTTGAAGATGCTTTACGCTTGTGACTTTGCGACACTTTACGGTCGGATGCGACACGTTTCAGTGGTCTAAGTGACAACCCAGATTTGTTAGTGAATAGATGGATATATGTGGTGTTGTGCAAGGGATGTGTCACGTAAAGTACATGTGTATTCCTTCTGAACATGTTGCATGATTTAATGAAGAGTTGTGTTTTCTGTCACCAACATTCACGTACATCATGGGATATGTGTACATATTATTGGGAAAATTGATTAGTTTGTTTGTGGTACTTTTAAGTTGGACTTGCACAGCAGGTGGATAACATTGCATCACGCATCGTTGGCACTACCTGCAGTACATTTGTTACCATGTCACAGCGAGGACCCATGTGGTTTCTTTTCAGGCCCCTAGCAGCACTGGTGCACCACTTTTCACATGTCAAAATGTGACATATCAGCGGCACAAGGGGCTTTTGAATTTACCCCTGTGTTTTAGTGAGTGATGGGAGGTGCCACTTTCTGCAGCTATGCATGTCATCCACGCCACACAGACATCCTTAGACCATGGTGCAAGGGTGCCTGAACCACCGCATGTAAGCTGTTTGTGCACAATTGCAGGGTATTACACAACAATGTGATAATCATTGTGATAATGTAGCATTCCTGTGCTCCAAAAGTGCCACAGCTTGTCACAGTCAAAGTGCCTGCACTGGCATGCAGCGGCAGTTTCATGTTAATCTGCACATATATATTTGTATCATATGACCTGTGAAGCAAATGGACACAAAGTTGATGCTCCTACTTAATTTTTTATTGTGATATTGGTGCATATTGTTACAAAGTAGATTTGCTACATCATGTGAAGAATTGTGTGACAATGTGTGTGCGACGTCTTATCCCTGCTGCAATGTGGAGTATGTCTCGTCCTTCTGCTTCAGCTTCATCATCACCATCATCCATTTGTTCAGGGGGCTGTTCCTCTTCATCTCAGGGCACATTTGTTTTGACACATATGTTATGGAGTATTGCACATGTCATTATCATCTTGCACACAGTTTCTGGAGAATAGAGTATCCTTCCGTCTGATAAATCTAGGCAACGGAACCTGTACTTGAGCGTTCCGAAGCTTCTTTCTATGATGTTTCTAGTTCTGCAATGGGCATGGTTGTATGTCTTTTGCGGATCAGTCTGTGGATTTCCAAATGGTGTCATCAACCACTTTTGTAGGCCATATCCTTGATCAGCTGTAAGTGGAAAGTAAGTGAAATGTGTTACTTTTGGGTGACATCAGTATACATGGCATGTGTTGTACGTCATGTTTGTGAAGATTGTAATAGTGAATTATGTTGGTGCCAATTACATGTTGTGTTTAAAGTTGGTGGTCAGATATTCGTGCCCCTTGCGCTGACATTACGTCACTTTTTGAGACGCACTGGCAGCGCATTACACTGCCCCATATTTACAAGGACAGGAAAAGCCACCCTGCATGGCTTTTCCTGTCCTTGTTAATACGGCCCCTTCACACGCAGCACTTTCCGTTAAAGGTGCTTACATGGGTGTTGCTGTGGGTGTTCTCACGCAACACCCATGGAACAAGAAACATTTCCAGATTTAAGAGGATTAGTAAATCTGGATATGCGTCAGTATGCTACGCCACCCTAGGGGTAGCGTACCAAGGCGGTACAAGGATAAATGTTTACATTTCTTCTTGTTTTTTTTCTCTTTAATGTGTGCTGCATTCTACAGCACGCATTGAAAGTGGAACATGCCTGTAGTGATAGTGTTTGTGCAGGAAAGTGCCCCTTCCTGCTCAAACACAATCTCCCCATGACGCAGGCATCCTTGCACCATGGTCAAGGGTGCCTGCGCCGGCACATGGCAGCTGTTTGTGCAACAGCGCAGGGGACAGCACAGGAATGCAACATGTTATTGTACATATGTTGCATTCCTGTGGTTTGGGAGTGCCACAGCGTGGCACAGCCAAAGGGCTTGCAAGTCCGCGCTGCGGCACTTCATCGTGAATCTGCCCCTGAGTTTCCCATTGTTTGTGACACCTGTCACTACACTTGCTGTCTATCAATTGCTGTGCATGACAAGGGATGGTGCTTTACAGTGCATGTTTTATTTGACTGAAAGGTGTGTGGTGTTGCAATGTGTGAGTGATACATGTGTAATGTTTTGGTTGGATGCACACTTTCCAACATTGTGCATTGCACATCAGGGCACATTTCAATATGTGAGTACGACAAAAGTTTTTTCTGTGCAAAAGAGTCAGTTGCATGGCATATTGGTCCTACACATTTTGTTGACGTTATGGTTTGATGTCTTTGGCCCTGCATTATCACTCATTTGGTTGACATGCCCCTGAACAGGTACCTTTGTCACATGGTGCACCAATACATGCATCCTGTGTGTAATTGATATGTACACTTATATACACATAAATGCACATGCACATTCTATTTGGATGGGTTACTATTTCCATGCATTCCTTACAATGCATTGCACCGTTCAATAGTTATTGTGTTAGATGCCATGTGTGCATATGTCGACGGTGTGACTTATTGATCTACACAACTTTATGTAGGATATTTGCATGCATTCCTATCTGGTGTCCCTTGGAACTTTAGGTTATGCTGCTATGTATGTATGCAGCTTTGGACTGTATGTGGTTGTAGTGTATATGTGGTTTTGCATTTTCACATTGACTTCTTGCATCATTTGGACACAAAAGCATGTTATGTGGCAGAGGGCCAGCTATTCTTGCAGAGTATATTTGTATGCAAATCTATTTATGCTTACCTACAAGGAGTCCATTGCCATATTGTCCATTTTGGAAACGGTCATTGATGATGCTGTTTCTGAATATATATGAATCATGCACACTCCCAAGATATTTGGCAAGTACATTGATGTATATTCCCCGATGGTCCACAATGGCCTGGACATTGATGGAGTGCGTGTGCTTTCGGTTGCGGTATAGGTGTGAAGTTGCTGCAGGTGGTACCAGCTGAACATGCGTGCAGTCCATTGAACCAAGTACATGTGGGAAGCCAGCAATGGCATAGAAGCCTTGTTTAATGTCCATCTGCTGCTGGGGTGTGTTTGGGAAATGGATGTGCTGTGGTGTGAGCTGAATGATGGCATCCAAAACAGAAGGGAGGAAGGCGGAGAAAGATGCCTGTGAGCCCCTGCCACTCGTGCTGCTGTTGTTTGAAAAGATCCGGAGGCCAACATGTGTAAAACCGCCAGTAGAGGGATGTTGCTGATCCTTTCATTTGGAGTCTGTAGCTGCGGTGTGATCTGCCGCAGCAGGGTCACAATAGACGCTTTCCTAAGGCGATACATTTTAATGACTTGTTCATCCTGGAGTCCAATGAGGGTGGTCCTTTGACGGTAGATGCGCTCCCTTCTCCTGCGCTGCCTTTGTGGAAATGGTGGAGGGTGAGGTTGTGGGATTTGTTGTGGGGGGTGGTTGTCGTCTTCTTGGTGCAACTCCCAGCTGAGGGGCTAAGAGGTCCATGTTGCCTGCTCTGCTGTAAAACTGCTCTGCTGCACTTTTTTTCAATTTATCTGGTACTTGCGTCATTTCCTGCGCGTGGGTTTATGAGGCGTAGGCTTGCGAGCGCATTTTAAAATTTGCGTGACGCATTTTATAGATGCGTCGCCGCGGGGGATTGTTGTAAATATGCCTGCGTCGGAAATGCGTTGGTTTTTGAGTGGGAACGCCTACCTTGCATATCTTAATACTTACGTGACGCAGACGAATCTCCCGCAGCTCCATTCCGTCGCATCTCCGTTTACGTGACGCATCTCCATAGATGCGTCACCTAATTTTGCGTAAAAAAAACCCACCGTTGCGTCACGAAAAGTGACGCATCGGTGGCGCAAGGGGCTTGTAAATCTGCCCCTTCATGTCCTCTTCTACCTACTAAATACCGTGGGCTCCTTCCACATCATGTATCAATCTAGGTTGTTCTTTCATCACTTGCAACTCGATTCTTCACTTTTATGACTGTCCGAGCTCAACATGGGTTGTCTCTTCGTCCTCTGTAAAGCGCTTGGTCACCCATTCAGGTCTTGTCGGTGCTAAAAATACACAAACAAATAACCAGTGGTAGGAAACAGGGGGCATAGGTTTCATTAGTGCAGCAGGCGCAGTGGCACCGGAGGCGTGAGGGGCCTGTTGAACCCTAAACATTGCTGTATTTTACAGTTCGAACGAGGGCCTTGGGGCCCGTTTCCTGCCTTGTACTAGGGCTCATTACACCGTGGCTACGCCACTGGTAGCAAAGGATAAGCCAGAGGGGTCTGGCACCAGAATGACCTGGACTAAATATTGTGGCAAAAATATTGAACTATTGTATTATCGCCCTGTTATACTTCATAACAGAAATCTATGCCCACAGGGTTGATGTTTCTGTAAAGGATAATTAGGACATGGTATTTATGTCAGCCAACCAGTCCCAGGTAGCACACCTGTGCAGCAGAGACTGATAGACCAGCCCTGTCGGATGCTAATAGGAGTGAAACAAACACGGGACGGTGAGTGTGAGACGCTTCATAACTCCTTGCTCCCCTGGTTTCTCCACCTGCGGTTGTTCAGTGTCAGGACGGAAGCAACCGTCTTGAGGATGAGATCCTGTAATATAAAACCTGTCTCTAAAGCTGTAAATAAAACATATCCGAGTACCTTGAGGAATAATCCATAGCCGTTGTCATGGTAACAGGTCCTTGTCTCTCAACGCAGGGAGGGCACGTTTGACTTCCGTGGGCACATTTGCTGCAGCTGTTGGAGCCTTGGAACCACAACGGAGCACGAAGACACATGATGCATGCTTTCATGAATATGTGCTTCTGTGGCTAGCTAGGAGTCTGAATACATTAAAAGCCCCTTCATCAGGACTTCTGCCAACACATTGGGCCTGATTCACAAAGGTAAATTTACACTTTCGTGTAACTTTAGGGTTGTTTGCTATTCTGAAATATAGGTATTTATGTGCAGAGACTACGCACTCATAGATACTACTCGAAAATTCCTTTGTGAATTGCACACAATTGTAAAGTTCCACGAAAGTGTAAGTTTACCTTTGTGAAGATGGTCCATTGAGTTCATCTTGAGTACACATAAGCGGGGACACCCTGAAAAAGTACGGACCCAATTCAAAGGGCAAACTTACACGGTTGTGTAAATTTACTCTTTTTATGTAGTCACAAATTTGCGATTTAAAAGTAACTTTATGACTCCGGAGACTTCTTCCTCATAAACCTACTACTCAACTTTAACTTTGTGAAAACCAAAAGTAGTAAACTTAGACTAAAGTCTTAGGGGCAGATTTACAAGAAACTGACACATCTGTAGAGATGCGTCAGTTTCCCTGCGCCAGCCTGCGATACCCTTGCGCCACCATGGATGCGCCGTATTTATAATACGTCGCACGATGGCGCAAGGATTGACAGATGCGTCAAATTCTGACACATCTGTTGGCCCAAAAGTCATGCAATGCTGGAGTCATGTCGCAAGCACGACGCAACTCCAGCAATGCATGTTGAGGCCTATACTTATTATACTGCATCACTCCTACGCCTGCTTCAGGCAGGCGTAAAGTTTTGACGCAGTGGCATCCTAGAAGTGGAGCAGTGAAATCTTGTAGATTTCAGTGCGTCACTTCAACGAGGCTTTCCTGCGTGGGAACGCCTACCCTGCATACATTATACCTGATGCAGGTATAATGTGACGCAGAGCTTTACAACGTGGCACATCTCCCTAGATGCGTCACATTGTAAATTGGCCCCATTGTTTGCGCCGTCGCTACATCACAAAAGTGACGCAACGGGCATGTAAATCTGCCCCTAAGTTTACGTTTGTGACTTGGGCCTGTAATGTTCTGTTCTACAGAGCTGTGCTTTCATAGAAAGTGGGCTTTTCCTTTTGTTAGTCAACCATGCCGCATAATTTGACCTAGTAACTCATAATTTGTGTGATCCAGTATGTGTGCACAGACAGTGGTGGCTCCTCCGACTAAGGCGAGGAGCGTCGCCCCAGTGTGACGCAGCTGTGAAATAAAGGAAACATAAAATGATGATAACTCGATGTTATTATCATTTTATGTTCTCCTGCTGCGGCCGCTTTGCGGGAGGGGCGGGCCCGGGCTGCTCACGCAGGAGCAGGGGGAGGAGTGGTTTGCCCACTCCAAGTGCGCATGAATGTTTGTCCAGCCGTCTCAGCCTAGCCAAACATTCATGCGCACTTTTCATGTTCTCCACCCAGGCTGCATTACAGCCTGGGTGGAGAACATGCGCAGGCTCCCGCTGCCTGTCTGAGTGCAGAACCACGGCACTCAGACCAATCACAAAACTGCATTTCAAAGTTGTGATTGGCTTCGGGGAGCCAATCGCAACTCTGCATTGCAGCGTTGTGACTGGCTATGGGGAGCCTGGTGCTTCCTCCTTCCTGTTCTGGCCGGGAGAGATGACGAGAGACGCGCCAAGCAGGTACGTTTTTTTCTATATATTTTTGTATACCTCCACCCCCTCCCCTGATCAGTGCCGCCCGCCAATGAGCACAGACTTTGATGAAGATTAGCCCTGCTATTTGTGTCCACTGTATCGGTTACAGTGCCTACTCACCCAACATATGTGCTGCATGCTTGTAAAGTTATCTTTATTTTTAGTGCCAAATATGATCAATTTATCAAAGCCTGAGATAATAAAAAACAAGATACGTGGATGCAGTCCTTGAATACAATCTGTGAAAAATAGGCTGTATAGGCTATTCAAAATTATGTGTATATCTTAACTCTCATAAACTAGGATTACAAAATGGAAATAGGGATAAAATGAGGGGAAAAAAGAAATAGCAAATGTTGCACGAGAACAGTAAATAATAGGTTCAATATCAAACCATAAGTTATTCTCATGGGGCATGGTCAAAACCTGGCCCTTGTGGGATGTAGAATCTTACCACTCCCATACTTACACTCCTTAATACAATGAATCAAGCTAGATGTATTGTTGTCTGGCTTTTATTACATAATGTATACTCCGCATCTACAATGTAATTTCCGCATTTTGTTGCACTTGCAGTATGTACGAATTTGATATAGTGCATGGAATCTGGCCACGAGGATTCACCGAGTCCTTTAGGATAGATTCACAGAATCCCTGCTTCATCAATATTCAGGAGTCAGTATTCCTTCTGAGAATCCTTTCAACATGGTGCAAAAGCCGAGTTGAAGGCTTGCAAGGGTCAGCATTGACTTTCACAAAGTTCCATGATTGCAAGCATAGTCACTGGGACCAGGTTGCAATGCCAATAAGGTAGAACTTTACAAAAAGATACATCAGGGGCAGCATTAACCTGTTCCGTCCCTGATGCCTGGACATATGTAATTCCAAAGTTTTAAGGTAAATATAGCACCTAAAAGCACAAAACGACAACTGTGGTTATCTGGTTGCGCCGGACTGGGACAAAGCCACGAGTTCAGGCCCACCACAATGGAGTGTGGGCCCGATACAGGGACCAGGTTAGTTCCTCTGAGAATTGTACTCTATGTCCTTGATGTCGAATGTTGCATCTGCTGTTCAGGGGCTGTAAGTCAGTTCTGAAAAAACCCACAGTTGGGCCAGGAGGAGAACACTCTGATGCCAGCCATGGGTCTAGGAACTGGGGGGTGCACCTCTTGGGGATCAGGACTCACTCAGCAGAGGCCAGCAGCAGGGCACAGGAAGGTCCAGTTGAGACCGGGGCAGCTGGGCAGATGCAGGGCAGGTCTCTGGAGCTTGTTATGCCCCTGTAGCTCAGAACAGGAAGCCAGTCAGCTAGCACTTGTAGTCACTCTGGTGGTTCTGGGTAGAAGGAGTACGTCCAGTCTTCCTTCCTCAGGCAGCAGATCAGCAGGGCAGTCCATCTTGCAACAGGGCAGTCCTTCCAGCAGCAGGACAGAAGAGCAGTCCTACCTCCGAGTCTTCCACATGTCCAGAAGTGATGTGACGAGTTGGTCTGAGGGTCCAATATTTATACCTGGTGCTAGTTGTGAAATAGTAGAAACATTCAGTCCTCCCCCCGCCCCCCACCCCTCCCCTGCCCCCACCACCACATCTGGTTCTGGAATTTGCTGCCTCCCTGGTCTGGTTCCACTAGGTTTTGTGTTACAAAAGGCTGGTGTGAAGTTCTTTGTGTGTGGACTGAGGCAGTGTCTCTTTGAAGTGCAAGTGTGACAGCTGACAGCTGTGCCCCTCTCATGTTTGGATGGCTCATCCTGCCAACACCCATTCCTTCTATTGTGTGGCTGTCTGGGTGGAATACACAAAGGCCAACTGCAAAATACAGTGTCACTTTAAGTACCCCACATACATCAAACAAACCGGTTGGGAAAAAGGGGGAGAAACCCGCCGGGTATCAGCCACTTAGTAGTGGGAAAGGAAGCAAATCCTTTTTGTTATATAACCCTCACACACTCTAGTAGTGTCATGCTTCATCATCGGGTTCACCCTGACTCCTAAAGGTGAGGGTGGGCTCGACCATATTTCAGGGAGTACTTAAAAGAATATGGCCAGGGGTTTAAAGATTAAAATTCCTCCTGCGGATCCAGGTATCCCTTTATTAGCGGTACCGTAGGGGATACTAAAATTTAAAAAGTAAATGTGGGTCGTTTAGGGGGTAATGGTCCTATGACCCTAGTGCCAACATGTTTCAGTCCGTAAAAAGTGTGGCCCAATCGGGTCCTGGACTTTCTTCAGGGCAAAAATAATGTCCTCCCTGGTTAAATCATCACAGGAATTGTCCTATATTTATGTTTGCAAGGGGCATAAAGCTGCTCCTATGCGAAAAAACGGGGAACAGATACCTTATCTCTTCTTCTGTTGCAAAAGTGTTTTACTCCATCCCAATTTGGAGGAGTACGATCGTCACGAAAGATCGCAGCTCTGCGGGGGTAGCCCTGTAGTCAGACTTACATCAAGGGTCCTACCCTGCTCTCGCACCTACTTGGTCTGCGTCTCTGGGCTTTCTGCCAAATACATCTAGTCATGTGACCCAGGAACAATCTGCAGGAACCAAATGGTTAGGATAAGAAAATGCCAATCTTTTAAAAGTAAACACAAGGAGATGATGGACGGAGCGCTGAAACTTTTCAGACACTCACCCCCTGTCACAGATCTGGGTTGAATCCATCATCGTTCTTTAGCTCACTTCGCCACCCCAGTTCAGACACAGCTATATGCAAATCAATCTTGACCCTGTGCCTCATGGGAACAGTCCAGCCCGAACTGCCAATCCATGTCTTCCCTGGACCGGAAACAAGCATCCTGGGACCGGTTTCGGGCTAACAGCCCTCATCAGCCAGGCTAGCTTGAATCCAGTGGCAAAGTGAGCAAGAGACCCACGTCTGGGCATACCCTGCCAACTTAGGGCGAACAAAGCAAACACAAGGAGATGATGGACGGAGCGCTGAAACTTTTCAGACACTCACCCCCATCCACAGATCTGGGTTGAATCCATCATCGTTCTTTAGCTCACTTTGCCACCCCAGTTCAGACACAGCTATATGCAAATCAGTCTTGACCCTGTGCCTCATGGGAACAGTCCAGCCCGAACTGCCAAGCCATGTCTTCCCTGGCCTGGAAACAAGCATCCTGGGACCGGTTTCGGGCTAACAGCCCTCATCAGCCAGGCTAGCTTGAATCCAGTGGCAAAGTGAGCAAGGGACCCACATCTGGGCATACCCTGCCAACTTAGGGCGAACAAAGCAAACACAAGGAGATGATGGACGGAGCGCTAAAACTTTTCAGACACTCACCGCCTCAGTCACAGATCTGGGTTGAATCCATCATCGTACTTTAGCTCACTTCGCCACTGTTAGAACTGGGGGTCTCTAGTTGGCAGAGGTAGGTACCTTTGTCCAAATAGGGACCCTTGCTTCTAGTCAGGATAAGGGGGTACACTCCTGAAATAACCCCAGCTCACCCTCTTGGTAGCTTGGCACGAGCAGACCGGCTTAGTTCAGAGGCAGTGTGTAAAGCATTTGTGAACACATACAGTAATCTAGTGACAACACTACAAATGGACACCACACAGGTTGTATTATAAAAATAAGTATCTTTTATATAGATTTACCACAAGACCATAAATGACATAAATAATCCACAATACTGTACTTTAAAGATGGTAGAATTAGCTTGAGTCTCTTTAAATAAAAATGCGACACTTTGAGTTCAATGTACCTTAAGATGCGTAACGCAGGGCAACGAAAAGTGTTGCAGGGAAGGTGATGCGGTAGTCCCTTACACGCAAGGACGGTGATGCGTTGAAGATCTGGTGCAAAAGAAACAAAGTGGCGTCTTCTTGAGGTTGCGACAACGAAGAGGTGATGCGTGCACGCCCGACGGCCGTGCGGCGATTTCGATGAGTCTTTGGAGCCGCGACAGGCCCTGCGACACGCTTCCCTGGCGATGCGACGGCGTCTGATGCGAGGTCGACTATCTTCTCCTGGGATGCGGGGCGCGCCTCGTGTTGCGATGCGTCGGCGTCTGATGCGAGGTCGATGCTCTGCCCCGGGGATGCGACGGCGACACTCTTCTCCGGTGCTGCGAGGCGCTTCGAAGGATGCGGCGCGCTTTTTCGGAGATGCGCCGGCGTCTGATGCGACGTCGACACTCTTCTCCGGCGATGCGATACTCAGCGGTTGCGGCGACACGCTTCTTCGTGTTGAGTCGCGCTTCCAGCTCCCAGAGACACGCAAGTGTGTCAGAAGGTCCAATTTCCCAGCAAGGGAACACAGGGGGAGCTGGTGGGTGAAGTCTGTTGTCCCTGAGACTTCAGCAGGAGGCAAGCTCTAAAATCAAGCCTTTGGAGATCCTTCACAAGTTGATGAAAGTACACACAAAGTTCCCTTCTCCTTTCTTTGGCAGTCAGGCAACCACTGCAGGCAGATCCCTCTCAGCTTAGGGATAGTCTTCTCCTCAGTTTCTTCTTGGTTCTGCTCCTCAGCAAAGGTTTCTTCTTGTTTCCCAAAAGTGATCTAATTTCCTAGGGTTCTGGGTCCCCTTTTTATACACCTTTTCTCTTTGTTCTCTGAAGGCAGAGAGGCCTTTGCCTAGTCCAAAACCAGTTCTGGTCAGTCCTGGAGCACTTTGTTTACAGGACTCCTTCTGTCCTTTCAGAATGTGGGGCAGAGTGCTCAGCCGCCCGGCAGGAGGTGGAGCCAGCATTGTGGAAGGCAGGCACAGCCCTATTCAGACCCAGGTGCAACTCCTCCCTCCACTCTGGATGCAGATCTCTCTATTCAGCCCTGTGCTGACTCACCCTGTCTCCTGTAGCCACCCCAGCCCCTGTCACTCAAACTCCAGACAAGGAATACACAACCTAGCAGAGGCAGGCTTGGATAGTTAGGCAAGAAAATACCCACTTTCTAAAAGTGGTATTTTCAATCACAGAATGTTAAAACCAACTTCACTAAAAGATGTATTTTATCATCCTGAGTTCAGGCATACTAAATTCGTTTTTTAGGTCTCGCCTAGCGATGCAGCGCCATGCGCTGCTCGCGTAGGCGAGATCTATTGTTGTCGACTTTTTAGCGATGCGGGACAGGACATGTGCACGCGTATGGCAAGACAGGAGATGTGCACGCGTACGGCTCGCGGCGTTGTCACAGCTCCTGCTCGCACCATACGCGTGCACATCTCACGGCGCCCGGACAGGCCATGTGCACGCTCACGGCGTCTCTTTCAGACAGCCGATGTGCACGCTCATGGCGTGTCCTTCAGCGTGCGCCTTACATGTCTCACCGGGGCTCAGAAGGTCTACAAAATTGCCCCCATGATGGAGCGGCCCGCTGTCTAGCGGGTCTGCTAAAGCAATGGGTGCCGGCAATGCACCCAGCCAAGCCCTCACTCACCGCTGGTTCAGGAGGGCGTCTCTCCTCGGTCTGCAGGTTCCCTAGCCGTCTCCTCGGCACGCCGCGAGGCTCTCCTCACCACTCGGGAGCCCCGTCTTGCCTCTGGTGCCATACAGTCTGCCTCGCTCTTCGTCCGGTCCCAAGCCCAGCTCCGCCGGCCCGACCAAGCCCCCGCCAAGAGGAAACATGGGCACTCGCACGCTCACGGCGTTGGACAGCTGATGTGCATGCTCGCACGCTCACGGCGTCGGACAGCTGATGTGCATGCTCGCACGCTCACGGCGTCGGACAGCCGATGTGCACGCTCGCACGCTCACGGCGTCGGACAGCCGATGTGCACGCTCGCACGCTCACGGCGTCGGACAGCCGATGTGCACGCTCTGGCTGTGGGCTTATGTGTCTTGGCGATTTAAGTTTGCTTGTGCTGCCACCCTCGGGTGGAGCACAGAGGCGCTCTATGACGAGGCTCATCTATATCGGTTCTCACAACACACAGACGTAGGTACTCACTACCTCCGGCTGGTTCCTCCTCCCACCTCAGCTCCTCCTTCAGCAGAAGCATGAACCAGGGGCTGGGCCGGGCTTCTCTGTAGGCTGCAGCGCCTCTCCTTCTGTTAGGCTCTGTGGAGTGAGTGCCCGACCCGGAGCTGTGAGCACTAACTGCCTAGGAGCCCTTGCACCCCAAGAAATAAACCTGCGCATCTGGGCACCAAGGAGCCCCTGTACCCCGAAAGTTACACCTCTGCAAGAAGTCCCTGTAACATACAGACAGGCACGCCGTCGCCAAGAAGAACAGGTAAGGCTCGCCTGAGTAAGGATTTGTGCTTATTTTATGTCCGAAAAACAGTTACTTTACTGTGTCTTAAACTACAACACCTTTAGCAGGAAGGCAGCTATGTGCCTTACAGCGAGGTCATGCTTTGTGGCGCTATATAAACGCACTGATAAAGTAATTAACATCCGGATCATATCTACTTACTTTCTGTAACTGATCTCGGTATACTATCAGCATGTGGTCTCAGAGCTGGAATACAATGGGGGTGCTGCAGGTACAGTGGGGCGTTGTATATAATGGAATGGCGGGGTGGGGCAAGTTTTGAAGGAGGTGCATTGGAAAAGCAGCGTGTTGTCTCAGAGCTGCAGGTGCACTAGGGGAGCTGTATGTGGTGGAATGGCAGGGGTGGTGAAGTTAGGAAGGAGGTGCCTCAAAAGAACAGCGTGTTGTCTCAGAGCTGCAGGTACACTGGGGGAGCTCTATCTGATTGAATGGCAGGGTGGGGTAAGTTTGGAAGAAGGTGCATTGGAGGAGCAGCGTGTGGGGTCCAATTTGCAGGTAGACTGGGGGAGCTGTATGTGATGGAATGGCGGGGCTGGTGTAAGTTAGGAAGGAGGTGCATTGGAGAAGCAGCGTGTGGTCTCAGAGCTGCAGGTAGACTGGGGGAGCTGTATTTAATCTAGGTGGAATGGAGGGGGTGGTGTAAGTTAGGAGTGAGGTGCATTGGAAGAGCAGCGTATGGGTTCACAGCTGCAGGTACACGTGGGGAGCTGTATATAATGGAACGGCAGGGGTGTACGTTTTGGAAGGAGGTGCATTAGAAGAACAGTGTGTGGTATCAGAGCTGGAATCAAATAGGGGCTGCAGTCCAGGATTGAGATGCACTGGGAGAGCTGCGTGTGGGTCTTTGTGGCATGGCAGGGATGGCGCAGATCAGGATTCAGTCACACTGGCAGAGCTGTAAATTAGCCTCACAAGTACAATAGCAAGGCTCAGGATTGAGGGGCACTGGCAGAGCACACAGTGGGTCTTCAGCACTATGATACAACGGTGTTCTTGTTTCATTACTGGAATTGTAGGAGTGTTGCAACAGTGGACTCAGGTGCTCGTTCCAGTACAAGAATAATAGGGTAAGATCGAGGCGCACTGGCGGAGCTCTACGTGTCTCTCTCCTGCAATGGTATTGAGCTACTGGCATTGTAAATAACAAACCTTTTATCTATGTGTTAGTTTTGAAAACAGATAAATAAAAGGCATTGCCATTTACAATGCCTTTTACAATGCCATTTACAATGGCAATAGCTTAAAACTTTGCTAATGCGAAACCTATTGCATTGCAAATGCTTGTCTACCATGTTCCCTGGGTCACTTAGGATTATAAGGTGTAATAATTAAACTGCCCATTCTAGCCTATGGGGAGCAGGTAGCCTTGCAATAGTGAACAAGCATTGGCATAGCCAATAGGTCTCGCTTTTGGGACCTTATAAGTATTTACTTATGCAGCACAATATCCTTGGTGCAACAACATCAACTGTTGCATGAGTAAACACTTATAAGATCCCAAAGGCGAGACCTATTGGCTATGCCAATGCTTGTTTCAGTTGTAATCTTGACTTTGTCTGCACTTCCCACTAAAAACAAACAAATACATGAGATGAAATGTTCTTTACGGAATTATGCTGGATGATATACAGGAAACTGAATAGATGTTTGTGACTTTTTTTTTTTAGCACTCCTTTCCTCGAAGTACCCAAATATGACCTTTACTACCCTTTTTTCATTGTAGGCTGTAGCACTCTCCGCTCAAGCACAACAGCTGCTGTAAGTTGTACATTATAGCCTTTCTTACATGTACACAATGATCTTTTGTTAATAATCATGGTATTCTCTGTAGTTACCAATGTGCAAACGGAACGCAAAGTGCACCTCCGGTGAGAGGTCGCACAGTGCCGGAGCCTGATAAGGACAGCAACAACCTTAAGGAAGGTTAAACGTGTGGCATTGAGACGTCAAACAACAAACAGCACCATAACAGGAGTGCAAACAGCAACTGTAGAGCAAACGCATTTCACACCTCTCAGGAAGCAGCACGCAGGAGATGGAGAGAGCAAGAAAACAAATACACTTGCATGGAGTTCGGAAAGCGAAAGGAAACAAGTGGAGCGTGACCAGTCAGCACCCACAACAGGCCCAGCGATGTCATGAAGCGTTTAAACTTCACAAGTGCGACACAAGGTCATGCCTAGGTTTCCACGGGGGAGCAGCCATTAAAATTCGAAATTAAGAGTATCCCCAATGTAAACATAATTTACCAAACGGGTATTTTGAGTGGCCTCAAGTAATGCCCTCAGTAAAGGGACTGGCATCATTGTTTATAATGTCACGCATGTTTGCCCTGGGGATTAAAATTCTTTCCCTCGCAGACCGAAGCCTGTGTGTGTAATGTCTGCGATCGCAGCCGGTGCTCGCAGCCCACCGAGGAAGACTCCTGAAACTGGCCAAATTTCTACCCAGGAGCTGGTGGCAGAGAGGCGAGAAATGGATAACTGGGCATTAAAACCTACTGCTATGTATGAAATGTACATTGTAGCGCAAAGAAAGAACTTGATTGTTAGTCTACCTGTCGTCCACTAAGCGTCTTCATGTACACTGGCAGAATCGGCAAAATCCCCTCATAAATACCTGGACGTGTGCTTTACACTTCAGTTAACTTTTAAACCGTCTTCCTTGTGGCTTTGAAAGTCGATAGGTGTAAGCAATCTTCTTTTATGAAACAACCTGGTAAAAGGGTACGAAATTCCAGGTTTTAGTGGGAAATCCGAATTGCAGAAAACACTGTCACATAGTGATGCGTGGTAGCCACAAAGCTGCAACTAAGCGAGGAAATTAATGGCGGATCTAATTATCAAAAATAAACAAGCACCGTGCGTGCGCGAAAACAAGCCCGGGAGTTGTGTGTGCGCGGGCTAAAAGAAAATAAAAACAAGCATTGGCCGTGCGAGACGCGCTCTGTGGTGGGGGAGGGGGGAGAAGCGGGAGAGCAAGTGACGCGCGGCCGTGAAAGTGACACGGCCGCGCGGCCCCGAGAAGCGCTCTGTGGTGGGGGAGGGGGAGGAGCAAGTGAGAGGAAAGCCATATGGTGCCTGGAGCATGCGAGGAATGCATGTTACTGTGCCCGTACTCGCATGCTCTAGGCCAGCCAAAAGTTGTGGTCGCATTTCTGAAAGCCCACTACAAAATGTCTCGCCCAGAGCCAGCGCTGAAGCGCTGGCTTTCAGGGCGAGACCTAAAAACGAAAATGGCTGTAATTCACTATTAAGACATGCCACACACACCAGGGCATGTCCTACCTTATACTTACAATGCACCCTGCCCTAGGGCCTACTTTAGGGGTTACCAACATGCAGTAAAGGGAAGGTTTAGGGCCTGGTAAGTGGGTGTACTCACCAAGTCGACATGGCAGCCCTAGGCTGCACACAGGCTCTGCAATGGCAGGCCTGAGACACACTTTACAAGCTGCTTCTGTGGGTGGCACAACCAGTGCTGCAAGCCCACCAGCAGCATTGGATTTACAAGCCCTGGGCACACTCAGTGCACTGTACTAGGGACTGACAAGTAAACCAATCATCCAATCATGGAGTCACTAATACATACATCAATTTACAATAGGCAGCACTTGCACTGTGGCACTGAATAGCAGTGGCACAGTGCCCAAAGCTATCTAAACCAGCAAAAACAGATCAATAACATTGGAGGCATCATAGAAAAATGGAAGGGAGACCCACGCCAAGGATGCCAGGTCTAACAGCCACCATAGTTCAGACACAGCTATATGCAAATCAGTCTTGACCCTGTGCCTCATGGGAACAGTCCAGCCCGAACTGTCAAGCCATGTCTCCCCTGGACCAGAAACAAGCATCCTGGGACCGGTTTACTGTCCATCAATTGTTGCTTTTTGCATTTGTCACCCCGAGTGGGACGGGTATGCCCAGACGTGGGTCCCGTGCTCTCCATGCCACTGGAGTCAAGCTATCCTGGCTGATGAGGGGTGAAATCCCGAAACCGGTCCTAGGATCCTTGTTTCCAGTCCAGGGAGGACCTGGCCTGGCAGTTCGGGCTGGTCTGTTCCCATTGGGCACAGGGTCAAGACTGATTTGCATATGGCTGGGTTCAAACTGGAATGGCATGGTGAGCAAAAAAATGATGGATTTAGGCCCAGATCTCTGTACTGGGGTGAATGTATGACATTGTTCTGCATTCTGTCCATCAATTGTTGTTTTTGCATTTGTCACCCCGAGTGGGACGGGTATGCCCAGAGGTGGGTCCCGTGCTCTTCATGCCACTGGAGTCAAGCTATCCTGGCTGATGAGGGGTGAAACCCCGAAACCGGTCCTAGGATGCTTGTTTCCAGTCCAGGGAGGACCTGGCCTGGCAGTTCGGGCTGGACTGTTCCCATTGGGCACAGGGTCAAGACTGATTTGCATATGGCTGGGTTCAAACTGGAATGGCATGGTGAGCAAAAAAACGATGGATTTAGGCCCAGATCTCTGTACTGGGGTGAATGTATGACATTGTTTTGCATTATGTCCATCAATTGTTGTTTTTGCATTTGTCACCCCGAGTGGGACGGGTATGCCCAGACGTGCGTCCTGTGCTCTCCATGCCACTGTAGTCGAGCTATCCTGGCTGATGAGGGGTGAAACCCCGAAATCGGTCCTAGGATGTTTGTTTCCAGTCCAGGGAGGACCTGGCCTGGCAGTTCGGGCTGGACTGTTCCCATTGGGCACAGGGTCAAGACTGATTTGCATATGGCTGGGTTCAAACTGGAATGGCATGGTGAGCAAAAGAACTATGGATTTAGGCCCAGATCTCTGTACTGGGGTGAATGTATGACATTGTTCTGCATTCTGTCCATCATTTGTTGTTTTAACCTTCTAAAAGTGGCATTTTCAGAGTTATGACTTAAAATCCGTCTTTACCATTAAAAAAGGATTTAAAATTATAATTCCTTAGACACCAAACTTGGTATTTCCACCTGCTCCCAAACAAAAGTTTGCAAAAAGTAATGGATAGAATGCTTGAACTAATCTCAGTCACTGGTATTTACTCTGAACCGTATCAAGGTATATAGTTATTTTGCACACTGCGTCACCTCTGTTTGAACCCAATCATATGCAAATCAATCTTGAGTCTGCTCCAATAGAAAAAAGTCCAGCCCGAACTGCCAGGCCAGGTCCTCCCTGAACCGGAATACAGGCAACCTAGGGCCAGTTATTACCAAATTTAGGGCTTATCTGGCAGGTATAGCTTGATTCCAGTAACACAATGTGCACTGGACCCACATCTGTGTTTACCCAACCCACTTAGGGCAACACACTAAAGTATACAAAAAGTGATGGATGGAATGCTTGAGTTAATCTCAGCCACTGGTATTTACTCTGGGACGTATCCCAGTCTATCGTTATTTTGCACAGCATGTCCCCTCAGTTTGGACCCAGCCATATGCAAATCAGTCTTGACCCTGCTCCAATGGGAAAACTCCAACCAAAAGTGCCAGGCCAGGTCCACCTGAAACAAAATACAAGTAACTTATGACCTGTTTTGCCCGAGTTAGGGCTCATCAGCCAGGTATAGCTTGATACAGTGACACAGTGATTGTTTGGTTTAATAACTTTGGTAACATTTGAAGAATCTTCTTGAAACTTTCTGAAAAAAAGTCTCTCACCTCAGCTCCTTCCTGGTTTCAGGGTGAGCTGTCAAGCAGGGGCAAAGAAAAAGGGGGATGGGTGGGGGTCCCAAAACACGTTTTCCCTAATCAGTTTTCCATCAGAAAACTGAACAGTGAGACCGCAAAAACTGCTGAACGGAATTACACCAAATTTAGCAGAATGCTAAATCTTGGTCCAGAAAGCATGCTTTTTATTTGATGTATATCAATTCAGTATTCTTTGAGAAATTAAGGCTTAGAACCTATAGATGCATCATGCCTCGGAGTCAACAGGTCTTGAGATAAGATCTGATTGGCTGCCACCACATCAACAAAGATGTGGTGGCATCCATTTTAGGACTTGGGGGTCTTAGTCCCCTGTCCTAGAAAAAAGTAAAACAAAAACTTATAGGGGGGCAGGGTAAAGATACCTTGTCCCCTTAGGCCTGGTGGGGGGTGTCCCAGAGGGCCCACCGGGCCAAAACAGCATTCTTTAATTAGCACAGCAAATCCGAAGGTCCGATTAAAAAAAATATACGACGGTCTTCTGCCTATTTTTTTTTTTTTTTTAAACAAGATGGTGCAGGGCCTGGAGTGCATTGTGTTTTTGGGTGTGGGTGTGCGTGCGTGCCCCGCTCCCTGAGCCTTCATGAGGCCCCAGGGGCCTCATCTTCCAGGGCCAGTATTTTTATAATGGGTAGGGGGCACATGGCCCTCTTACCCAAGCCTTGTAGAGGCCCTAGTGACCCCATCCCCTGGGGCTGATAGATTAATTATCCTAGGCAGGAAAAACAACTTTGCTCCCACCTGGCAGGAGCAGTGAAGAAAACTGCTCCCGCCGGGGCCAGACCTACATAATGAAGCCAGGTCCTGCCACACCGTACATCGTTATTTTGCACACCACATGACCTCCGTTTGAACCCAGCCATATGCAAACCAGTCTTGAATCTGCTCCAATGGGAACAGTCCATCCTGAACTGCCAGACCAGGTCCTCCCTGAACCGGAATACTGGCAACCTAGGACCAGTTTTGCTAAAGTCAGTGCTCATCAGGCAGGTATAACTTGATTCCAGTGACACAATATGCATGGGACCCGCATCTGGGCATACCCAAACCACCAACGGCGAAACACTAAAGTATACAAAAAGTGAGGGATGGAATGCTTGAATTATTCTCAGCCACTGGTAATTACTCTGGGCCACAGTTAGTCTCACTGAGAATAGCACCTTATGTCCTTGATGTGGAATGTTGCGTCCGCCGTTCAGGGGCTGCAAGGTGCTGCACTGTGAGGTCCTGCATCATGCTGAATGGAGTTGCATCGTGCTGCGTGAGCAGTGAGAAAATCCACAGTTGGGCCAGGAGGAGTACACTCTGATGCCAGCCAAGGGTCTAGGATTGGGGGGGGGGGGAGGGACCTCTTGGGAATTAGGACTCACTCAAGAAGAGGCCAGCAGCAGGGCATAGGCAGGTCCAGTTGAGACTGGGCAGCTGGGCAGATGTAGGACAGGTCTGCATCTGCCCATGGTCAGGCTGCTAGAGAGCCTTTCAGGGGCCGTCGATGCCTTGAGGCTCCCCCCACGACCCCAATGAAGGCAGTGTTGTGGGTGCTGAGTGTGGGCACTGGGGCACCCATTTAACAAAAAATTACTGGCACCCACTATGGGCTTCCCCCACAGCCCCCAACAATAAACAATGGTGTGGGTGCTCCGGGTGGGTACCCACACTCGCATAAAAAAAATATATAAAAAAAGAATACTACTCATCTAAGCAAAAAAAAAACATTTCCCAAACCTACCGAAAAATAATAAACAGCCGGACCCCACGACAGCCCTTAAGGAACGTTGGCAGGCAGACGTGGGAGAAATGGATGAGACAGACTGGCAAGAGGCAACCGCGTCCCCAAGAGCGGTTGCGATATCCTCCAAACTAAAACTAGTACAACTTAAAATCCTCCATCGCACCTACTTCACGCGCATACTTATGAATAGATTAGGTCGGACAGACACACCACTCTGTCTGAGACAGTGTGGAGCGCCAGGCACATTTTATCACACACTCTGGGACTGCCCGGAAATCGTACCCTACTGGGAGGCGGTAATGCGCACAATTTCACAGGTTAGCGGAGCCAAGGTTCCGCCGGAACCGAAGAGATGTCTCCTTAATGTTTGGGAGCCTACAGATCTCAATCATAGGGCTCAAGACTGGGCGACGCTGGGTATGATGTTAGTGAAGCGAAACATAGCTCAACACTGGGGATCGAGACTGATTCCTACCCATCGCCAATGGTGTCTTGACATGGACAACGCAATGATAACAGAAAAATCAGTCTATGTCCACAGGGGGTGCCCCAAGAAATGGACTCAACATCTGTGAGCCCCCGCAGGAGGAATCGATATCAGATGTTAGTGAATAAAAGGCTGAGGCCAAAGATAATGCGATGTGTAATGTACCCCACTGTAGCTATGTTGTCAAAGAGTAAGAGAGAAAAGTTGTCGAATAGCTTGGAAGGTAAACAACTAATGTATAATCTCGTAAAACACTGTGACTGTATCATTAAACTTTATTGTAATGTATTGATCACCAACAGTTACAAAATGCCAATAAAAATGTTTAAAAAAAAAGAATACTACATTATTCACTGCTCCAGGGAAGAAGCGCCCCATAAAGCCTTGCAAGGGCTTTTCTGTTGTATGGTATACAGTACCTTGTGTAATATTTTCTGGACCGTGGTAGTACCCCTAGAAGGGGCAGGGGTACCACCAAGCATTTTTTTAAAAAAATGTTATGGGGGATGGGGGGGGGGGGGGAGGGGGAGGGGTGCTGAGAGCACACAGTCCCCTAGCAACGTTAAAAAAAAACAGTAAGTCTCCTGGATCAATGAATTCATGACCCCATGAGAGCTTACCATATTTTTTTAAGGCACTTCGATGCCGGAGTTGTATGCTCTTCAGCTTGGTTCTATGGCTGCATTTTGTGGCCTGAAAAATGATAACATAAAGACACGTTGATGTTTTTTTTAAAGTCTTTATTAAAAGCAATAGGTCTGTTTGATATAAGTTGATATGCTAACTTCTTGATAAAGTCAATAGGCCTACATTTTCTATGTTGGTGTTCTGACCCTTTGACAAAGTCAGTAGGTCTGCCTTAATTAAAATGACAATTTATAACATCACATAGCGAGCAGTGCAAGCATATTTTAAAATACTAACTATAACATCACTTTTTCCTTTGTTTTTTTTTCAGTGAATATGAATGTTTTTTTATTTTTATTTTTAAAGTAAAGCAAGATGTCCAAGGCCAGGCCCTGTGCCCAACCCCATAGTGCGCATGGCCAGCGTGGGATTGGCCTTCAGTGGGGGGTTGGTTTGCATGACCTGGCCCTGGACATCTTACTTTATGTTAAATAAACATAGAAATTCACTGAAAAAACAAAGGTGAAAGTGACTTTATAGTTAGGAATTGTAATAATATGTTACTGTACAATAAACAGATCTTAGAAATTCATTAAAAAATCCTAAGGTTAAAAAAACATTATGGTAAGGTAAAAATGTCAGTTAAAATTTACAGTTTTAAATTAACAAAACCACTGAGATTCACCAGTTACAGTTATCACAAGTAACTATAACTCGTGCTCTACCATAACTATAATTCGGGCTCTCGCCATGCACTGCTGTTTACCTCCAATATTACATCTCTCATGATATGTTCTATGACTTCACTGATAACATGACTGTAACACCTGAATTAAAATAATTGATAAAAACACTGTTTATAACGAGAGCATTAGTTATAGTTACCTTAGAGAACAAGTTATAGTTATTTGAAATAACTATAACTGGTGAATTCCTCCAACGTTTGAAAATATTTCCCCATCCCTTCAGGAGAAAAGAAAGTTTTTACAAAATTTGTCCAATGCAATCTATGCAGCAAAAAACTGTCTGTCAAGAGGTACTTTGAAGAAATATTCACATGGCACATCCTCTACTTGGAAACACCTGAAAACTATACATACAAAGACGTATCACAGGATGATAAGAGAGAGGGAAGGTGGTGTATCTTCATCATCATCCACAGCTGCACCATCTGTGGGACCCTTGCCTCCTGACCAGATGGTTGCCATCCGCGCTGTTTCACCAAAACTGCAAGACATGGTCACTCATTGTGGCAAATACCATATGCCAGTTGCACAAAAAATGCCACCCGTTTCCCAGTTTATGTATGCTGTAAAGAAGCATAATTGTTATTTTTTTCACCTCACTGTTCCATCTTCCATTCCTCTTTAAACACAAGTAGATATCTGAAAAGCAAATATAGAATACATTTAACTTTACATTACATACCATTAGATTACATACTATAAGCAAGTGAGTAGCTACATAAGTGGTAACGTAGGTGTGTAAGAGGATGTGTAAGTGTCTGAATATGGATTTATAAATGGGTATATGAGTGGCTGTACGGGAGGGTGACTAAGTATGTGAGTGATTGAGTGGATATGTGAGTGAGTGTATCAGTGCCTCTGTGGGTGTGTCACTAGATGTGTAAGTAGCTGTGTTGGTGTGTGAATGGGTGTGGTAGTGACTGTATGCGTGCCTAAATGAGTATATAAGTGGTTATATGGATTGGTAACTGGCTGTGTTAGTGGGTGTTTGGGTGTGTAACTGTGTGTGCAAGTGGTTCTGTTAGTGGTGGCTCTATGGGTGGGTGCCTCGGTGCATAACTGGGTGGATGGGTGTGTGTGTGTAACTGACTGTCTGAGTGCTGCGTACATGAATGGCTGTATAGGTGTGTGAGTGGGTGTAACAGTGCCTGTATGGGTGTGTGAATGCTCATGTAAGTGGATATATAGCTGTGTAAATGGGTGTGTGAATGGTTTTATGGGTGTGTGACTAAGTGTGCCAGTCACTGTCTGGCTATATGAATGGTGGGTACATAAGTGCTTTTGTGGGAGAGTAACTGGGTGTGTCAGGGCCTACCTGACTGTGTGAGTGGGTGACAATTATATACACTATTAAATTATATATTATAAGCAAGCACCCACATCAAATTTCAAGTTCATTCATTCATACTGGCTTAATAAAATGACTATATTTTCTGTATAGAAAATGTTCTTCCTCCTTTGCTGCTCACTTTATTTTTAGTTAATGTTCTCTTCTAACCTCCCTTATATTTTGCTTTTACTGAAGTGTCTATAAGCCACACATTTCTTCCAGCTTATGTACACTCATAGTTTTTTAAAACATACTTTTTTATAGTGCAACCTAATAACATACCTGTTAAATCTCTTTGCTGATGTGCAACTTTTATTTTAATATCTGTTAACATCTGTTTCCCACTGCAAATCTCAAGTCAGAAATATGGCAATCCTCCTCCATTCTCAGTGGAAAAGAACCTAAAATGGCTACCCTTCCCACTGTGCTCTCACTCAAACTCCTGTACTTAGCAGATCACAGACTTCCTTTCATCTTTTATTTCTGTTATACCACTTCTAAATGGTTATTATTTTTAACCCTTTCCATGTTTCCTTTAAAGAAGTCCAATTTTGTAGTTTTTTCGTGGATCCACTGCAGCGCTCAGCTCGGCTCCCGTGTGAATCCACGGCAGATCCGCGGGTCCACATGGTAGCCCTTAAAAGCATTCAAGAATCTAGTGTTAATGCTTTTCATTTATATTTTATTTTGTAAAATATTGCCAATTTCAAGACATACATTTCCTACTGAGAAATTTTGGTATACTAGCCTGCTTTTCACTTTCACACTGCAGTCTCTTTTATTCCCTTCCCCACATTCTCTTAGCTCATAGTAACCATGGCCAGATGTACGACCATAGCATTTTGCGACTCGCAAATTGCGCTCAATTGCGAGTCACAATTTGCGAGTCACAAAATGCTATGTACAACAGTGTCTGAGGCACTGTTTGCGATTCCCAATGGGGTCGCAAATTGCATGCCTCATGAATATTAATGAGGCACTCGCAATTTGCGACCCCATTGGGAATGGCTGGCCCTCCCAGGTATGGAGGCTTGCAGTGCTCAGCAGACCTCCATGTCTGGGACTGCTTTTAAATAAAGCAGTTTTAAAAAAAAAAAATGCAGCCCGTTTTCCTTAAAGGAAAACGGGATGCATTTAAAAAAAGAAAAATGAAACGCTTTCGTTTCCTTTTTTAAGGGCAGGTAGTGGTCCCTGGGACCACTGCCTGCCCCTAAAAAATATTTTCCCCTGCATTCACCAAGGGAAAGGGGTCCCCTGGGGACTCCTTCCCTTTTGTGAGTGCTTTACCACCCTTCTGGGAAGGGTGGCAAACTGCGACTGTTTTGCGACCGCAATTGCAGTCGCAAAACAGTCATACATAGGGCTCAGACTCGCTATTAGGAAGGGATGCCCTTGGAATGTCCCTTCCTAATAGCGAGTCACAAATCCTATTTAGGGAGTCGCAAATAAATTGCGACTCGCTAAATAGGGTTAGTACATGGCCCCTTTGTATTTTGCATGCGCAAACGGGTTGCAAACCCGTTTGTGCATGCAAAATAGGGTCATACATCTGGCCCCATATTTCCAATAGACTGCTTACCAGTAGGTCAAGAGTTCACAAGACTTTCTCTAAACAGCATACTAACTTCATATTAATGGTAGCAGGTGTGCTTGACTGTTAGCAATTCCAAGCTTATCCCAAACAGCATAACTTTTTTATTTTTCAAAAGCCAATCACAGAGGTAGTTACTTTTTCTTAAAGTCACTACCTAATTTTAGTTCCCAGCACAACTCCACCATCCAATCAAATATGTTCTTATATATTTTACTCACTGTCCTCCATTGTAGCTGCCTTTCATCTTCAAAACCGCCTCATTCTGGTGTAGCCTTTTCCTGTTTGCTACTCCTAGTTCTCTCCAAAATGGTCAGAGCCTGGATTGTGGGCCATAGTTTGTATTTTGAGTCAGAGAGAGTGCCAGAAAGAGTGGCATTGACAGGGAAATAGGTTTACCTAATGTAGACATTACTTGGGTTGGCCAAAGAGGGTTAAAGTGGCATCAATTGCTGCCTTTGGTTGAAAGCATTGCGGATTGCCAACATCCTGACCTCATGATTGTGAACTGTGGTGGCAATGACCTAAACACAATTACTGGGATAGGACTGGAAAACATAATGAAGGATACCTTTGGTAAATTATTGTCACTTTTCCCACATACTGGCTTGGTGTTATCCAACAATTGCAAAAGACAAAAGTGGCAGTGGTCATCCCAATTTTGTCCGCAGATAGAGAAAACCAGGAAACATGTCAATAGAGCTGTTTCTGCATTTCTGCGAAACCACAACATGGGCTCTATATAGCATAACAATGCTTCGACATGGACGAGATATATATCGAAAAGACAGAGTCCATTTCACAGACATAGGCAACAGGGTGTTCCTCAACAATTTTAAAGACTTCATCCTGTTCTATGTGTAGTTATTATCTACACTCTATAAACACAAAGGCTCTTTTCAGAGCAAACCCTTTTCTCAAACACTGGTTCTTTTTGTTTTCAAATCATTTTTTCTAATTTCTCACTCTGATTCATGGATCTGTCCTGGTTCTTCTGCCAAATAAGGGGTCCGCCGGCTATGTTGCAGGCAGATCCGCGGCAGCTACGCGGATCCGTTCCCAACCAAAAGCACACATTCAATACAAACCAGCAACACATTTAATACAAACATATCCTATTACAATTTATATAACTATCACTGCCTGTGTGTGGGTGTGTGAGTAGCTCTGTAAGTAACTGTGTGGTGTGTGAGGGGCTGTGTGTCTGTGAGTGGATGTATGTGTGGTTCTCTGGGTCTGTCAGTGGGTGTGTGAGAGGTGGTATGAGTGCTTAAATGGGTGTGTGAGTGGTTTCTGGGTCTCTGAGTGTGTGAGTGGCTGTATGGGTGTCTGAGTGGCTGTGTGGTGTGTACGTGGCTGTGTGAATGCCTGTGTGGGTCTGTGAGAAGGCATGGGATTGGTTCTCTGAGTCTCTGAGTGGATGTATCAGTGACTATAGGGGTGTGAGAGGGTGTGTGAGTGGCTGTATGGATGTGTGTCTGGGTGTTTGAGTGTCTGTATGGGTGTGTGAGTGGTTTTCTGGATCTCTGAGTGGGTGTGTGAGTGATTGGATGTGTAAGTCGATGTGTGAGTGCCCGTGTTAGTAACAGTGTGGGTGTGTGAGGGGCTGTGTGGGTCTGTGAGTAGATGTTTGAGTGGTTCTCTTGATCTGTAAGTGGGCGTGTGAGAGGTTGTATGAGTTTGCAAATGGGTGTGTGAGTGGTTTCTGGGTCTCTAGGTGTGTGAGTGGCTGTATGGGTGTCTGAGTGAATCTCTGAGTGGTTTTGGTTTTCTGGTCTCTGAGTGGATGTGTGAGTGGCTATAGGTGTGTGAGTGGTTATGTGGGTGTGTAAGTGGATGTGTGAGTGCCTGTGTGGGTCTGTGAAAGGGTATGTGAGTGAGTGTATTTTTTTAATTGGGGTCTGGCTCCACGGATTCACCCAAATCCATGAGGATCTGGGTCAATCTGCAGATCCTTGAGTGGTAAAAAAAGGTTTTTGGATCATTTCTTGCCTCTAAGTCTTTGAGTGGATGTATCAGTGACTGTATGGGTGTGTGAGTAACAGCAATGATGTGGGTCTGGGTCTCTGAGTGGGTATGTGAGTGGCTGTATGGGTGTGTGAGTGGATGTGTGAGTGGTTGTGAGGGTGTGTACATGGCTGTGTGAGTACCTGTGGGGGTCTGTGAATGGGTATGTGAGTGGTTCTCTGGGTCTGTGAGTGGATGCATCAGTGACTGTATGAGTCTGTGAGTGACTGTATGGGTGCATGCGTGGGTGTGTGAGTGGGTGTATGGATGTGTGAGTAGTTGTGTGGGTGTATGAGAGAGTGTGTGAGTGGGTCTGTGAGTGAGTAGATGTGTTTTTTAATTGGGAGCTGGATCCACAGATCCGCCGGAGATTCACACGGGGGCCTTGCTGAGTGCCGTGGTGGATCCTCAGATCCTCACGCACGCAAAAACAACATTTTCCCACAATTTCTTCCCTATGAGGGGTCCCAGCACAGACCCCTCCACCAGTTCCATGGCTCAGAATACCACTATCCTGAACACTTATACCCTATTTCTGCTTTATTTCCCCCCCCCCCGAGAACCATGTCCTGATTCACAAAATGGTGGCTGCAACTTTTCTATCAGGTTGCAGCCAACCAATCACGGCATTGCTATTGGCCCATGGATCCATGGTGAATGCGCGTCTCTAGATATACATAAATCTTTTGCCTTTAGTAACTCCAAAACTACTCAACAGATTTACACAAAATTACAAAAAGCACTGTTTCTGGACCAAGATCTAGCTTTCTGCCAAATTTGGTGTAATTCTGTTCTTAGGTTCGGGTTGTAGTCGTGTCTAAAATCCCTATGGGAGCTTGCATGGGGAAAACGCATTTGGGATCCCCCCTTTTTCTCGGCCCCGCTTGATGAATCATCTAGAAACTTTCCTGACAGCAGCTGAAATGAGTGGCCAACTAGTTTTGAAAATGTTGTGAAGATTTGTCAAACCACAACAAAGTTATTAGCAAAGAAAAAAGGCTTTTTCTATGGAAACTAGGTCCTAACTATTACTACCTACCGGCGACCGCCAGTAGGTAATATTTATATATATAAAAGGGCCCAGTTGAAGGTGTAAGCGGAAAGCATTTGGCATCCTTTAATTGTGTTTGGTGCACTCACACTGGAAACTATGATAAAAAGAAGTTATTTGCATCTCACAGTGCCTGGCGATTTATTGGCTTCAATGTCCGGCGATCTGATGCGGCTGCCTCAGTGATGATGGTCCACAGGATATACTGATATGCATATATGTATGTGTATATATATATATGTATCTGTATATATATTATATATATATATATATATTTTATAGTAAGGACCTAGTTTCCATAGGAAGAGCATTTTTTGTTTTGCTAATATATTTGGCAATAGTAACCAAAATCCACATTTGTATATCTAGGGGTGCAGACCCCCCACAGGTCTACCCGTGGTGCATCCGCAGGTCCACGTGCCACAGAAGGGCCTGGATTGGCTAGCCGCAACCTGAGAGAAAGGTTGCAGCCACCATTTTATGTGCTGGGAAACTGTCCCCAGGTTGAAAATTAGCATGTAAAGCACATGAAGGGTCAGGGTAGAGGTGCCCTGACCCTATGGGTGTGTTAAATTGGAGGTGAAAGCATGTTTAATGGGCAGTAAAATAGGTGAAAATGTTTTTTTCCATGACTGATGTAATTTGTGAGGTTATAAGCAGTTCATTGCGGCGTATTTATTGTTAGCTCAGGTAACTATAACTGATGAGTTTCAATGGTTTTGTACAAGTGAAATCTGAGCCTAACTATAACATCACTGTAAGTTTTGTTTTTTCAGTGATTTTATAAGGTTTTTTAAAAATCTATTTCCTAACTATTACATCCCTGTAACCTTTGTTTTTGTTCAGTGAATTTATATGGTTTTTAGGTTTCGCCTGAGCCAGCGCATGCGCTGCTCTGGCGAGAGTTTTAGTAAGCGGGTTTTGGAAGTGCAAACAGTGGCTTTTGCTGGCGACTAGCCTGCGTTCACGCGAGCGTGCACGCGCGATCAGGCGCCATATGGCTTCCCTCGCCATCTGGACGCTCGCGTGAACGCAAGCTGGTCGCCAGCAAAAGCCACTGTTTGCACTTCCAAAACCCGCTTACTTTCACTTTCACGGCCGCGCGGCCGTGTCAGTTTCACGGCCGCGCGGCCAATGCTTGTTTTCGTCCCTGTCAGCCGGCCTGGTATCCCTTGTAGCGCAAGCTAATTCAGATTCGTTTGTTTCTCCAAAAGCACCGGAAGTCTTCCGATAAAGCTGCCAACGGTCTTTTTAACTGGGCAAGGTTTTTCTAAAGTTGCATAACAGTTTTAAGGAATTGCCTTGTATTGGGTTACCAAGTGCCGCTACACACACCAGGCTAAGCTCCAGGGGAACAGCAGCGGGGCACTGTATGTGGGCACTTAGCATCCACAGATATCAGTGGAACAACTATGCATACATTATACAACTTATATACAACTTATATACACTATGCCTGGAAAGTATTAAAAGTGCTCCGACAACCCCTCAGACTTTTAAAAAAAAAAAATGTATTTATGACTTTACATTTATTGCTCGGAATTGGTTGGTAGGTTGTGCATCCTGGAATGAGTACACGAATGTTGTCTTTTAGATTTCTAACCACACAGAAACCACGAAAATTGAGGTAATGTTTCGGGCTACTTAATACCATCTGCAATAAATATATCCATAAATAAATAAGCTTGATTTGTTTTCCTTTTTTGATCTTCTACATAATTGTGCACAGGCGGGGCAAGGCGTGCTGGCTTGGTACTATGGTGGGCATTGCTTATTTATTTTAGTGTTTTATATAGTGCTTGCTACACCCGAAGGTATCAGAGCGCTTTACATGTGATTTCTCTTACATCGAAAACACATACCCATGGTTTCAAGCCCTCCCCTTGCCTTGTTATAATTTTCATATTTAGATGTGTTTTCTTAATTACTGCCAGACGGCTCAGTCCAATGCCGCCCCGTCCGCTCTTACACGCCGCACTCATTTAACCTCCAGTTGTGAGATCTTTTAATAGGGCGCACTTTGGTGACCCATCGGGATTGGGAGGTGGAGGTGCTAACTCAAGGCTGAGTTTCTCCGGATACATTGGGCTCAGCGCTAACGTTTGCTTTGCTCTTAAACAGGCTTTAAGTGTTAGGCCCATGCCACTCCACAGACATCTTAAAAGGCTTCATCCCGCCCTCCCTTCCTCACCTTTTTTCTCTCTTCGTCGTCCTGCACGTCTTTTACACCTTTCTCGCTCCCTCTTTACAAAAAAAAAAAAAAAGGTTTTTACTTTTCTTCTTTGAAAGCCCAGACAATTTACGACGACAGAAAGCGCTCGAATGCCCTTGGACCCGCTTCGCGCTATTTAAATCTGCAAAAAAGGAAACAATGGCGCCGCAGTCACATCCTGCGCACATTGTTTGTGCCTCATGCACGGGTGCGCAAACAGCCCCACACCTTTTCTTCCAGCTCTGCGAGGCTGGGGCATTGCCACTATTTAGGGACACACGCTGCTCTGGGGGATCTGTTCATAGACCGCCGAAAATCGCTAAATTGTCGGAATAGTTAAGTTACTGGCTAGAGAAAGAAATAATCCTTAAAATAATAGCTTCTTTTGATGGTGGGAATTACTTGTTGCCTCCTGCTAACACGTCATTGTCCTTCGTCTTACATATTCGATCGCCTCAGTTCTCGTCTCTGAGCGTTGGGGAGGGGGGTGATTTCTGGGAGCAAAACCTCTCAAGTAAGACGTGCCGGTCTATAATTGAAGGCTTTGCCAAAAAAAATGCAACAATGGAAAACAAGCACATTGGCGTGCAGCTCGGCTACTAACTAGGTACTTAAAGTTAAAGGTGGAATCAGCTGTGGCTGGGGAGCAGGAGAGAGGCCTCCTGAGCTCTGAAGCTCACCAACTTCCGGTCTTGGGACCACCTGAGAGGCGGTAGGGCTCTGCCTCTAGCGTTCAGTAAGAAGCACTGCAACCTCTCCAGGGAAGGCTACGTGTGAGTGTGTGGAGCCCCAGAGAGAAAACAAGCATTGGCATAGCCAATAGGTCTCGCCTTTGGGACCTTATAAGTGTTTAGTTATCCAGCACAATATCCTTGGTGCAACAACATCAACTATTGCATGGCTGAACACTTATAAGGTCCCAAAGGCGAGACCTATTGGCTATGCCAATGCTTGTTTAAATTCTATTTCCTAACTATAATGTCCATGTAACCTTTGTTTTTTTTCAGTGAATTTCAACGGTTCTTTTAATGTTATTTCCTAAGTGTAACCTGTAACCTTTGAGAGTGGGTGTGTGAGTGGCTGTAAAGGTAGGTGAGTGGGTGTGTGAGTTGCTATATGGGTTGGTGAGTGGGTGTGTTATTGGCCAAATGGATCTGTGAGTGGGTGACTGTATGGCTGTATGAGTGGGTGTATGAGTGCCTGTGGGGATCTGTGGGTAGGTGAGTGTGTGTCAAAATGGGTCTGTGAGTGGGTGCATGAGTGTTTGAGTAGGTCTGTGACTGGATGCGTGAGTGTCCGAGTGGGTGCATGAGTGTCTGAGTAGATCTGTGAGTCATTGTGTGAGTCTCTGAGTGGGTGCATGAGTGTCTGTGAGGGTCTATAAGTGGATGGATGAGTCTCTGAGTAGGTGAGAGAGTAAGTGTGTGAGTTTCTGAGTGGGTCTGTGAGTGGTTGTGTGTGTCTCTGAGTGGGTCTGTGAGGCGGTGAGTGAGTGTCTGAATGGGTCAGTCAGGGGGTACGGTACGTAAGTCTCTGAGTGGATCTGTGAGTGGGTGCATGAGTTTCTGAGTGGGTTTTTGAACGGTAACATGAGTGTCTGAGTGGGTGGATGAGTTGCTGAGTGGGTCTGTGAAAGTGTGCGAAAGTCTCTGAGTGGGTCTGTGATTGGGTGCATGAGTGTCTGAGTGGGTCAGTGAGTCAGTGTTTGAGTCTCTAAGTGGGTGCATGAGTGTCTGAGTGGGTCTGTGAGTGGTTGTGTGAGTCTCTGAGTGGGTCAGTGAATAGGTGAATGAGTGTCTGAGTGGATCTGTGAGTGGGTGCATGAGTGTGTGAGTGGATGTGTGAGTCTCTGAGTGGGTCTATGCATGTGTGTGTGATTTTCTCAGTGGGTCTGTGAGTGGGTGCATGAGTGCTTGAATGGATCTGTGAGTGAGTGCATGAGTGTCTGAGTGTGGCTGTGTGAGTCTGAGTGGGTCTGTGAGTGGGTGCATGAGTGTGTGAGTGGGTGCATGAGTGTGTGAGTGGACTGTGAGTGGGTGCGTGAGTGTATGAGTGGGTCTGTAAGTGGGTGCACAGCAAAAAAAAGAGGGGGGCACACTGGAGCAGGTCCTCTAATTTGCCTATTTCTGCTCGATTCTGACCTTTATTCTGCCTCTTGCTGCTCGTTTCTGATCTTTATTCCACCTCTTTCTGCTCGTTTCCGACCTTTAGTTTGCCTCTTTCTGCTCATTTAGGACCTTTATTTCACCTCTTTCTGCTTGTTTCTGACCTTTATTCCACCTCTTTCTGCTAGTTTCTGACCTTTATTCTGCATCTTTCTACTCATTTTGGACCTTCATTCCGCCTCTTTCTGCTTGTTACTGAACTTTATTTCTCCCCTCTCTGCTCGTTTCTGACCTTCATTTTGCCTCTTTCTGCCCGTTTCCCTCCTTTTCCCCCGGAACCGGGGGGGTGACCCTTAATGCCCCTCGGTCTCAGCCAGCTCCCACCTCCTGCGGGAGCCGGCGTTGCTCCTGCACGCAGGGAGCTGCTAAATATGTGCCTCCCTGCGTGCTGGAGCAATACTTTCATCTCTTTCCCTGCCCGCCTGTCTGCGGGCGGGGAAAGAGATGAAAACTTTGCTTCTAGCAAGCGGCAGCAGTTTGACAGCTCCCGCTTGGAGTGCTTGTCTTTGCTTGGCGGGAGCTGTCACAGCTCCAGGAGGGTGGGGGAACGGGCCCCCCTCCTTTGTTCTGCATGGCCCAGGCCCTGGAAGCGGGTGATCCCTGGGGCCGTATATGCCCAGTAGGGGGGGCGTGTGGCCCCCTCCCTCTTTTAAAAAAAGTAATTGGCCCTGGGGAGGTGGTAGTCCCCGGAGGTCTGCATGGACCCCCTCTTTAATGTTTATTTTTAGCCCTGGGGAGCTGGTGGTCCCCAGGGCCCAGAGGGGTCTGCGTGGCCCCACCATATAGTTTTTTATTTATACCCCAGGGAGGTGGTGGTCCCCAGGGCCCAGGCGGGTCTCGCAGCACCCTGTTTAATATTGTCATTAGCCCCGGGGAGGTGGTGGTCCCCAGGGCATTCTTAAGCCCTTGGAGGGGGTCCCCGTGCACCCACCTCAATTTTTCTAATTAAACTCTCAATGCCCTCAAGACCTGGCCCACCCAAGGGCTGCAATTATAACAAGAGTGGATAACTGCTCTTGTTTTTTTTTTAAATTCATGGCGATATTCGCGAATTACACCATGAATTTTAAAAAAAGGCTCTTTTGCCCTGCCGGACCAAGGACTAAGGCTAGAGGGTTAGGGTGTTTGTACCCTGCACACTTTTCTTTTTTTATTTGCATCTTGTGTTTTGGGACTCCGGTGAAGCCAAGTTGCAAAATTTTATTTGCAGAGTTTTATATAGCGCTGGCTAGACCCGGAGGTATCAGAGCGCTTTACATGAGGATCAGCAAGTTACAGAATTAACATCAATTACAGGAGCTAAGAAAAAAAACAAAGGAGAAAAACAGTGATTACATATTAACATGAGTTATTAGCTCATAGGGTAACCGAGACACACGTCAAAAGGGAAATGGAAGGTAGAGGGGCAATGGTAAAAAAGGGGTAAGGAATGCAGATCGTGTCACGCATACCGGCAAAGTGGAAAGTACTTCAGGAGGAACAAACCGGCTGGGGATCAACAATCCAAAACACCACTTGTGTCGGTGAAAGTATAGGATGGGAAGGGTGTAGGTGACCTAAAGGAAGGGGGGGAGGCAGGAAGGGAGGGAACAAAACGGAGAGACGAGGAAAAACTATGTCCAATGTCCGGCTGGGTAGGTGCCGGCCGAGGGGGTGAACCAGAGCCAAACTCCTCGATAGCTGCCTAAACAGCTCCACCGGGCATCGGTCATGTTGCTCGGGCTCTGCGGTCAGTAAAACATAGTTTCAGCCCGGGGGGCATCGTCAACAGTTCCATCGGCCGTACCAGTCCCGGTGTTACTGGGAAACGTCGCCCGCCACACCCTCCAGCTCAACCCCAGGAGAGCCGAGCGTGCCAACGTAGTTCCTTGGTCTAGGCATGGAGAGCTCAACGCCGCTGTCAGTACATAATAAGAAGCCAGTAGAGTGAAGCTCAAAACACCAGTCAGGAGTGGCTAGGATAAGGATAAATGACTGCCAACACATCCTGGTTGAAGTGTTGGCAGCCAATCAGAGCTCACCAGATCTCTGCCGGAGCTCAAAAAGAACAATTGATGGACAGAATGCAGAACAATGTCATACATTCACCCCAGTACAGAGATCTGGGCCTAAATCCATCGTTTATTTTCTCACCATGCCATTCCAGTTTGAACCCAGCCATATGCCCAATGGGAACAGTCAAGCCCGAACTGCCAGGCCAGGTCCTCCCTGGACTGGAAACAAGCATCCTAGGACCAGTTTCGGGGTTTCACCCCTCATCAGCCAGAATAGCTTGACTCCAGTGGCATGGAGACCATGGGGCCCACGTCTGGGCATACCCGTCCCACTCGGGGTGACAAATGCAAAAAGAACAATTGATGGACAGAATGCAGAACAATGTCATACATTCACCCCAGTACAGAGATCTGGGCCTAAATCCATCGTTTTTTTGCTCACCATGCCATTCCAGTTTGAACCCAGCCATATGCAAATCAGTCTTGACCCTGTGCCCAATGGGAACAGTCCAGCCCGAACTGCCAGGCCAGGTCCTCCCTGGACTGGAAACAAGCATCCTAGGACCGGTTTCTGGGTTTCACCCCTTTTCAGCCAGAATAGCTTGAATCCAGTCGCATGGAGAGCACGGGACCCACGTCTGGGCATACCCGTACCACACTGGGTGACAAATGCAAAAAGAACAATTAATGGACAGAATGCAGAACAATGTCATACATTCACCCCAGTACAGAGATCTGGGCCTAAATCCATCGTTTTTTTGCTCACCATTCCAGTTTGAACCCAGCCATATGCAAATCAGTCTTGACCCTGTGCCCAATGGGAAAAGTCCAGCCAAACTGCCAGGCCAGTCCTCCCTGGACTGGAACCAAGCATCCTAGGACCGATTTCAGGGTATCACCCCTCATCAGCCAGAATAGCTTGACTCCAGTGGCATGGAGAGCACGGGACCCACGTCTGGGCATACCAGTCCCACTCGGGGTGACAAATGTAAAAAGAACAATTGATGGACAGAATGCAGAACAATGTCATACATTCACCCCAGTACAGAGATTTGGGCCTAAATCCATCGTTTTTTTGCTCATCATGCCATTCCAGTTTGAACCCAGCCATATGCAAATCAGTCTTGACCATGTGCCCAATGGGAACAGTCCAGCCCAAACTGCCAGGCCAGCTGATGAAGGGTGATGCCCTGAAACCGGTCCCAGGATGCTTGTTTCCGGTCTAGGGAGGACCTGGCTTTGCAGTTCGGGCTGGACTGTTCCCACATGGAACAGGGTCAAGCCTGATTTGCATATGGCCGGGTCCAAACTGGGGTGGGGTGGTGAGCAAAAGAATGATGGAGTAAACCAAGATCCTTGTGACTTGGGGTGAATGTTTGCATTGTCCAGCATTCCGTCCATCAATTGTTTCTTTTGCATATGTCGCCCTAAGTGGGAAGGGTATGCCCAGACGTGGGTCCCGTGCTCACTACACCACTGGATTCAAACTAGCCTGGCTGATGAAGGTTGATGCCCGGAAACTGGTCCTAGGATGCCTGTTTCCGGTCCAGGGAGGACTTGGCTTGGCAGTTGGGGCTGGACTGTTCCCACATGGAACAGGATCAAGACTGATTTGCATATGGGCGGGTCCAAATTGGAGTGGCGTGGTGAGCACAAGAATGATGGATTAAACCCAGATCCTTGTGACTGGGGGTGAATGTTTGTATTGTCCAGCATTGTGTCCATCAATCGTTTCTTTTGCATATGTCACCCTAAGTGGGAAGAGTATGCCCAGACGTGGGTCCCGTGCTCACTACACCACTGGATTCAAACTAGCCTGGCTGATGAAGGTTGATGCCCTGAAACCGGTCATAGGATGCTTTTTTCTGGTCCAGGGAGGACCTGGCTTGGCAGTTCGGGCTGGACTGTTTCCACATGGAACCGTTCAAGACTGATTTGCATATGGCCGGGTCCAAACTGGGGTGTTGTGGTGAGCAAAAGAATGATGGATTAAACCCAGATCCTTGTGACTTGGGGTGAATGTTTGCATTGTCCAGCATTCCGTCCATCAATTGTTTCTTTTGCTCTGCAGGAGCTCGTCATTATTTGCGAAGGCTTCACAACCCTAGATATACAAATTTGGATTTCCTTTCATTTAAATTAACATATATATCTTTTGATGGAATACAGATATGAGAATATCATTTGATCACCTTACACTTCACCTCACTTTACCTCACCCCCATTCACTGGACGCTTCGCTGTTTTTTACCACCTTTCTTCTGTGTATACCTTGTTTGTCACCATTCCATTTGACCTTTGAATGTTTGCACAGGAAAGCTAGGATTAATAAAATCAGCCTTTCATGGGTCTCCAGAAGAATTTCTCAATTCATCTGATTACTTTACTGATGCCTTCTCATGGTAAATAATCAGTGGCAGCTCGCATAGGGCGTGCTGCGGGGCGGTGGGGCGGGGTGGGGGTGGTAGTAAACTCAGACATACGACGGAACGGAGGAACGTAATCATTACTTTCCTCTGTTCCGTCGTATGTCCGAGTTTACTACCCCCCCCGCCCCACCCCGCAGCACGCCCTATGCGAGCCGCCACTGTAAATAATTAGTGACTTTTAATGAATGGCTCCTCTGGGAACACTATCTTATGTTCCTCATTTGATATCCAGTTCTCATGTAGAATTCTGTTTCTCTCTATGTTCGCTGATACATCATAGTATGTGTCACAGACTTTAAATCAAATCAAAATTTCTTCTGATCTTAAAGTCTTATTTATTATATACTGCATCCAAAGAATAAATCAATGCATTTGATCTTGACTAGTGTTAGGGCATGAGTCTCTTATACTATGCTGTGCAACACCTTGCCAAAGAAATTCTGGGCAAAGCTCCAGTTCTCCTTTGGCATGATAAATGAACAATGTTACGGCAAATCTCACAGCTCTGCTCCTACAGGCTTTCTAATTCACATGGGAGCAGATTTATGAACATTAAGGATTCATAAATAAATGTCTCCAGAGTACTGCAGGAATCCTTTCATGAAATTACAACCATTCTGAAACATTGTGCATGTGTACATTGATTTTTTATGTGTGCAACTGCCAGTGCTTAATTTGAGCCAGTGGTTGCCGATGGGGGGTACTAGCACTTATTGTTGGGGACCGGTGCATATTTTTCCCGTATCAGACATTTACCAAATGCAACAGAGGGAAAAACATACTGATCGGGAAGAAGGAGGAAGAAAAAAAACTGTAATACTGTCACAAACTAAAAGCAAGATCTTTTCTGGGGAGAAAAAGACCTAAATTCCGAGATCATGCAGAATGGTAATTAGTGGCTGTATAATTTGTGCATGTTTCCACTTTAGGAACTATGGAATGACAGATAACACAAAATTGTGCATATTTTCACCAGGTGGGATCCAAAGAAATCTTGTTGACAAATTACAAGGGGTGTGCAATTTATGTTCAACTTTCAACCAGATCTGAACTAATCAGGGATGGTCATGAGAGGATAAGTAAAGCTCATAGAGGCATTTTAACAACTTTACAAATATTACTTGATTGTTAGTGGTGTCAAAGTGGACTTTGCAGTATGTTCTACAGTACAAGATCTTTCAGTTAGCAAAGCCTTCAAAAATAACTAGACCACCTCAGATGTCCTTATTAAAGCAGTTCATCCTTCAGAGATAATACACCATGATCACACCAGTTTTCTAAAGCCAATAAATACACTTTTATTCATAAATTCTCACCAAACTCAGGGGTGTATTTGCAAAGGGATAGCGCCACCAGAACGTCCTTTTTAGCGATGTTCTGGTGGCACTATGCCCTTCTCCATATTTACAAAGTGGCGCTAACCCACTTTGAGTGGTTTAACACCACCTTGTAAATATGGCCCCTTTACACGAATCACTTTGTGTGAAAGGGACATGCAATGGGTGTTGCTGTGGGTGTTCCACCCCACCACCCATTGCATTTTGATGCTGCCTCAGATTTACAAGGATATGAAAATCTGAGGCAGCGCCAAAAACTAACGCCATGCAATAGCAGGCGTTAGAATGGTGCAACGGGGAGAAATACTTTTTTCCTCATCGTTTTTGTTTTTTCTATGTGTGCTGAGAATGCAAAAGAAAGAAAGAGCAAAACGCCATTAATGATTGTTTGTGTGCTGGAAGGTGTCCCTTCCTGCACATAAACAACCATTAAATAATGACGATTTGCTACTTCTATATGTGCTGTAGAATGCAGCGCACATAGAAGTAACAAATTGCCATTATTGATTGATTATGTGCAGGAAAGGGCACCTTCCTGCACATAAACTATCATTCCCTGCAACGCAGGCACCCTTGCACTATGGTGCAAGGGTGCCTGCATTGGCGCTAGGCAACTACTTTTAGTGCCAGTGCTAGGGGAAACCACTGGGGTGCACTGTATTGTTGTAAATACAGTGCATCCCTGCGTTTTGGGAATGTCAGAGTGCAGCCCTGCCAAATTTGGCCCAGCTCCACGCTCCGACATTTTTTTGTAAATATGCCCCTCACAGTTGTCTTAGTATGAAATATTTTTATGGTTGTGTGTCTGATTATTAGTATCAAATATTTCGTCTGACATATATATCAATGCCTAACTATTGTTTACAATAATCCAGGTGCTTTGGGTGTCGATTTTCCATTAACTCCAACGGGGGGATATTTTTGCAAACAATATTTAGGGCACAATATTTTTGTCAGATGATGATTAGGCATGATATTTTGGTACTAAATTGTGTTTTAAAGGTCAGACGAGCGTAGAAGTAAGAGAACGAGGTGAGCCGTATATTGAACATGTCCAGATATATGGATTCGATAAAACTGTGGGTCAGTTAAATTAAATTATTGGTGATATAAGTTATGATATTCAGGCAAGGGATAGAAGCACATGCAAGCCCTCCACTTCACTTATTTTAGGATAATGTTGACAGTCATTGGGGCATATTCACGAGGATCTGGCGGTGAGAGGCATTAGCCTCCTTGGCTTAACGCCTCTCACCGCCACTTCGGAAACGCCAGGCTGCACCCTATTCACAAGAATGTGGTGCAGCCTGGCGTTTCCCCCTGCGATGGCGCTAAGTCTCATGACTTAACGCCAACGCAGGCACCCTTGGTGCAAGGGTGTCTGCGAGCAGGGAGGTTTGTTTATCTACAGCAGAGGTCTTCAAACTTTTTGATGCCGAGACCCCCTTGTCAAACTTTTTTAGGCGTAAGGACCCCCTCCTGACAAAAATTTCTAAAAACTGGCACTCATCATCGACAACTATTGACAACCATAAACGCCCCCAATTACCACAGCAAATCATTTTTAAGGTGGGGAAATAAAATTAAACAGTGTTTAGCAAACCAAAGGTCACTAAGCTTGGGGGTGTAGTCAAAGGTGTAGCTAAAAACAAAGGGCCTCATTTATGAGGAATTGGCGTAGGGCAGCGCTGCAAGTCTTCTTGCTGGACTGTCCTATGCCAATGTGAAAGGGCAAGGATGCACCATATTTATAAAATACGGCACATTCCTGTCCTTTCCCTTTGCGTTGGCGCACAAATTGCTGCCTAGCACCAACATAGGCAGGATTGTTTTTGGGCAGGGAGGGGCACCTTCCTTCACAAAAACAATCCCCAGAGGTGTTTTCCTCTTTCTATGTGAGCTGCAGAATGTAGCATTGATGGAAAGAGGAAAAAACGAGAAGAAATGAAAACATTTCTCCTCATCACGCCTCCCTTGGCGAGGTGCACTTTTTTGGCGCTGCCCCAGGTTTATGTGATTTTGTAAATATGGGGCAACATCAAAATCCATGGGTGTTGCGTGGGAACCCCACCCGGAGCGGCCGGTGCAGGTAAGAGTGGTGAGGCGGGGTGGGGGTGAGTTGACAGAACACGACGCAGGAAAATAACTTTTTAGAAAAGAAACCCACTTACCTTGCGCTTGCCGCATCGCTCACTCGGCGATGCGGTGGGCGCAAGGTAAGTGGTTTCTTTTTTTATGTTATTTTCCCTCGTTGTCTGTTGACTCCCCTCCCAGCCCGCCCACCTCACCGTGCTTACCTGCACCGGCCGCTCCTGAACCCAATGCAACGCCCATGGAACACCTTGACGCAGAGTAAGGCAACGCAGTGACTTGCGCTGCTTTGTCTTACTCCATATCTATGAGGCCATGCAAAGCCATGCAGGGTGACTTTGCGCTGCCTCATAGGTATAGTTGAGATGCTTGCACCACCGGAGCGTCAAAAAAAAGTGATGCTCTGGTGGTGCAAGACTCATAAATAAGCCCCAAAATATTCTGTACGTTTTTTAGGTCTTTCACCATCAGGTATCTACATATAAAATAATGGGCAGCATACATTAATTTTTTTTTTTAAAGGCTGTTACTCAGTGGGAAACGCACTGTAGTACATTATTAAACCTCTATTAGTAAATGCACTGCAGAGGTCTGTGTGTAACCAGAGAGCACAGAATTAAATCTTGTTTGGCGCAGTGGAGAATAGTGATGTGTATTTTTAGTGCTACGAAGTCACAGCCTGTGACAGGAAGCACTGTGAATATGTCATTATTGTACACTTGCATTACACACAATATAAGATAGACTGATACAAAATGTGAAAATAGTTTTAAGATAAAGTGGTGCTTCCAAAATGTAGATTTTAGTAATACCAGAGACTATGTAATGCAATTTATTCTTTGCATAACTCTCCCTTCAACACGTCCTTAGGGGTACTAAGGGCTGTGTAAATGCAGTTACAATTAAAAGCACGCACTTTACAGCCCAGTTAACTCTTTGCATTACCACTCAAAAAACTAAATCTTTGTCATCATAAAGCTTGGAATGATTCGATCAATTAAAGCCAGAACCAGTTCCCAAGCACTCTTTACACTTGCAGATTAACTAATAGCGCACATTTGCATTTCATTCAGGCAAGCAGGCATCCTGGCATGAAAGCTTTTAACAGCACAGGAGACTTAATTGATGAAACTTCAGCTGATAACGATCGGTCCCAGGATGGCTGTCTTTTTCTAAAACTAAAGTACAAAAGAAGCTGGGGAATGTGCGACCCCCTTCCCAGGACTCCACGGCCCCCCTGGGGGTCGCGCCCCACAGATTGAAGACCTCTGATCTACAGGAAGGTGTCCCTTCCTGCACATAAACAAACCTAAAATGCCGTTTAGTAACTTGCATGTGTGCTGCTTCATGCAGCACTTATGTAAGTTACAAAACGGCATTTTTTTTAAAAGGTTTGTTTATGTACAGGAAGGGACACCTTCCTGTACATAAACAAACCATGGCATTTTGCTATTTCCATGTGTGCTGCACCTTAAGACCAGGATTTTTCTGGTCTTAAGTTCGGCGCTGCCACCTATTATCGCAGCCCTTGATAATAGGTGGCAGCGTCGAATTCAATGGGTGTTGCGGTGGTACGCCCACCGCAACACCCACTGCACGCCCCCTTTCACGCTAAGTTTAGCGTGAAAGGGGCCCTATTCTCAAGGCAGCGTTAAGCCACTTAACGTGGCTTTAAGCCACGTTAAGTGGGTTAACGCTGCCTTGAGAATAGGGCGCTAGCCCTATCGCCACGTGAACGTCAAAAAAAGTGACGTTCCCGTGGCGATAGGGGCTTGAGAATATGCCCCATTGTGTTTCCAATCTGGATGACTGTGGTGGTGTTTCTCATCCAAATGATGCAGAGTGAATAATTGACAGAATTTGAAAAGCCGTGTCCAATCACAGCATAGATAGGCAGGCGAAGGGGGCTGCTCACATCTACTACGTGTGTGCCTACTGTCAATAACACTTTAATGGCCAACCCGTTGCAACATCATGTCTATTGGGAAGAGTTGGAGTACCAGATCTTAAGATCAGCAGAGACTAGGCAAGTGACACTCACCTTTCGTCTCAATTTAGATGAAATACAGATCTTTTGGCAGTGATTAGGACAAAAACATTGTAAAAAATCCCTTACAAAGCTACAATCCAATTTTTTTTTGATGATGCAGATCCAGACTCCAACACAAAACCTACAAAATATCAGTTTGATCCAGATACCTATATCTGTAATGAGAGTTATACAAACTTGATTCATGTTTTTCATCTACATATAAAATAATAAATTCACTTTTGCTTCCAAAATGACCATGAAGAGCAAGGATATTGGCTCTGGGGCAAAAACAGTTCCTTTTCAGGGATTTGGGGAAGGGAAGAATGACAAATCCTAGGAGCAGACGCATTAATTCCAGTATGTGACTATCCTAAACAGTTTAAATTTTAAAACATGAAAATTCAACAACATGTTACAGTTTCACCTGAACAAAGGAGGCAATAGTTCTAATAATTACACGATAAAATGATTTACAAGTTCCTAATTGGAAGTGGGATTGAATGTTCAGCAGTTATGAAATGGAGGCTTTAATTGTAAATAACAATCAACATCCCCTGTTAGTGGACTTTTCACACTGCTTCACTGTAAATTGCACCTTCCAGGTAACAACTGATTAATCTTTGGGATCGTGCATTTACAACTTACATAGAAATTAATGTAATAAACCATTTTCCAAAGGCGTTCTGTGTTCACTAGCCAGCCATGTGGATCCCAGACATGGTAAGGTTCATTTTGCAACTTCTAGTTTTGGAACTGTCAGAAAATGTCCAATGATTTTCCTTTGGCTGTAGTCACACAATCCAGTGATTAACTTGATGAAAATAAGACTGTAAGTGATTTCCTAAAGTGCTCACAAAGAGCGAGAAGATATACGTGAGATCTGATAACTCTTGCAATTACAGCACTTATGGGAAAACCATCAGACTCTGCAAAATAGCAGCTAGGCACATCAATCATGAGACTGTTAAAGGCACACAAAGAGTAATAGATAGTGATCCTAGAATGCTAAACAAAAGAATATATTCTGTCTCATTACAGACATCATCGGTATTTAAATTTGTGAAAGGGGCATTAAAGAGTTATTAAAAAAAGAGGAAGAACAGTAAAAACCTATATTTGCCTTGTAATTCACATAAAAGGTTCTGAAATCGCACATAGTGCGAAAGAACCATATGAAAGACAATAATATTAGGCCTGGGCAGAATTTCGATGACGCTGGAGTAATCAGAGTAATTTTGGTAATTCGGTGTTATTCTTTGATGTGGAATTACCGATAAATATGCAATTACTTCTGCTCCCCTAATTAAAAGTAATTTGAGGGGAAAAATCCTACAGCAAGAGCACATTTACCTAGTGCAAGTGCCGCTCGCTATCCGTGTTCTGCTGCATTTTTTCCCCAGAGTTTTATATAGCACAAACTAGACTCAAAGGTGTCAGAGCACTTTACATGAGCACCAGTTTTGTTACAGACGGACACATTCATTTTTGTTAGGCTTGTGGAGGTTAGGAGATTTGCCCAGAATCACAGGTTGTTGAGTGTCCCTGCCAAGACTCGAACTCGGTTCCCCAGTTTCGAGGTCAACCGCTCTAGCTGTTAAGCCACATCCTCTCACTGTTGCTCAGCACAAAATGCATCCTTGTGTCAATTTTGAATGCAAGGGTGCATTTTGCGCTGTGAAAATGTCGATAAATGGTGGTAGTAAGTTTGGGGAAAATAATACATTAAGAGCACAATTAGCGAGCGGCTGCTTGCAGTCGCTATTCATGTTTGGCTTATTTTAGCGCTCTTTCTTAGCCCAAAATGCATCCTCACATCCAATTCAAGAGTAATCTTGCGGAATTCTTAGATAATTCCAGCTGATTACGCTACAGAGATTTTGCGAGTTACGCCCACCCCTAAATAATATTTTAACCTTATTGTATGAATTCTAAACAATGCTTCATAAGTAAACAATACTCTATTTATGATTTTGTCTCAGTGCAGTCCCACTTCAAAAACCTCATATCACGTGGCTCACCCATGGAATCTCCTTTTTCTGCCCATAAATGTTTTATGCTTTGTGGGTCGTTCAGTGAAATGAGAAATAGTTGTATAATAAAGTAAGAAACACAAATGTGTATTTTCACTCAGTAATTCTGTATTCTGTTCATTGCTCATTAGAAACTAGCCAGTTGTTCTGAGCATCGAAAAATGGACCTGTCCTAGAGATACTAGCTTGCAATGCAATACATTGTGAATGTGATACACAAAGAATGCAATGTTACACACACAAAGGCCAAATGCTGATTGTTTCACCAAATTAGATAATTGCAGAAGTAATACATTTCACAAGACTATGCTGGTATTTTACTATTAATACATTTACATTTAAGTTTTCACAAGTAGAAAAAATGCACCAAAAAGGCATACAACAGTGCTGGGTATTCCCTCGTATTCTCTTAACGCATCCTTCCAGCCTCTTAGGTTTGTGTGTCAATGGTGATAAAGCTTGCAGGTCTAGCTTAGCAAATGTGAATACACCGTCCAAGGCATTTGGCTTTTCCTATTAATTGTAGTTACTTTGAGAAAGTCTGTATGAATAACTGTGTTAATTGTGAATAGTTCATGTTATTGCAGTTCTACTTAGAAATATTTCTAGTTTTATGTATAATAACCTACAGGCATACAAATTGTCACATTATACCTCTCAAATAACAGAAACAGACTAGTGTAAGGGTGTTACTTCCCCCTTTCATGAATCCGAACAGTAGGGGATTCCCGCCATTATTATCTGGGAGGCTATTTTTCATTTTGTGGGGGGAGGTAAAATTGTAATTCACACCAAGAAACGTGTTCTCTGTTTAGGGTACCATCTTCCCACCTGTATATTCTGTACCTATTTGTAAAGTTTCATTACTTTGTTTTTCTTTTAAAGTGAAACCACTGCTTAGCCAATGATTTATTGAGAGTTATGTGTGCTACTGAGTTCTGGGTTTCTGACCCACATCACCTCCCTGAGGGAGCCCTGGGCTTCTCTTGCAATCTCTACTTTGACAGTTAAGTGCTGAATGGGTGCGCTTACTTCTGAATTTGAGGTGGCCCTTGGATTCTAGCAAGTGGCGTAAAATAGCCCCCGCTCACCCTGTGGTGCGGGGGGGCGAGCTCCAGGAGCCCCCTCTGGCACTGTGCACGTGTGGACCCGAGATCTCCTTACTGGGTCTGGAGTGTGGGGGGCCCCTTCAATGTTCTTTGCAGGGGGGCGCTCTCAAGTTTTGCTACGCCACTGGCTCTAGCGGTAAACCACCTCAATTGATACAGTTGACACCCAATAAGCCCTTGATGAACTTGCTCCCCCACCTCCAAACCATCCCCCAACCCAGTCCCCACAGCCCACATTCATTACTCCTCAATCATCCAAACTAACACCACTCACACAATAATACAACAAACACTCCAGGGTTAACAAACACAAGCTTTCAGAATAAAAGTGTCTGGTATTCAAAGTCAACACAACTGCATGGGAGATGATAACACATATTTGCTGACAACAGACTTTTTACTTTCCGTAGTACAATAGCCTTTTTCGTAGTGATCCAGCGCGTCTAATATAAATTCCTCTCCTAGGATATGACATCCAGGTGAAATCATTCACATCTACTATACCATATGACGGTGGGGCCCATCAATCAATCAATCAATCACGGCATTTATAGAGCGCGCTACTCACCCGGGAGGGTCTCAAGGCGCTGGGGGAGGGGGTAAGTTACTGCTCGAACAGCCAGGTCTTGAGCTGCTTCCTGAAGGAGAGATGGTCCTGGGTTCGCCGAAGGTGAGTGGGGAGGGAGTTCCAGGTCTTGGCTGCCAGGTAGGAGAAGGATCTTCCTCCGGCGGTGGCTCTGCGGATGCGTGGTACGGTGGCGAGGGCGTGGCTGGTTGATCGTAGCTGGCGGGTGGGCGTGTAGAAGGTCATGCGGTCGTTGAGGTACTTGGGGCCCAGGTCGTGGAGGGCCTTGTGTGCGTGGGTGAGGAGTCTGAACGTGATTCTCTTGCTGACGGGGAGCCAGTGCAGGTCTTTCAGGTGTCCGGTGATGTGGCTGTGTCGGGGGATGTCCAGGATGAGTCGTGCGGAGGCGTTCTGGATGCGCTGGAGTCTTTTTTGAAGTTTGGCTGTGGTTCCGGCGTAGAGGGTGTTCCCATAGTCCAGTCGGCTGGTGACGAGTGCCTGGGTGACGGTCTTCCTGGTTTCAGTGGGGATCCATCTGAAGATCTTGCGGAGCATGCGCAGGGTGTTGAAGCACGAAGATGAGACGGCGTTGACTTGTCTGGTCATCGACAGGGAGAAGTCCAGGATGAAGCCCAGGTTGCGTGCGTGGTCCGTTGGTTTGGGCGCGGTGCCCAGGGGCCGGGGGCCACCAAGAGTCGTCCCAGGCGGAGGGTGATGAGCCCAGGATGAGGACTTCCGTCTTGTCTGAGTTCAGTTTAAGGTGGCTGTTCCTCATCCAGTCGGCGACGTCTCTCATCCCGTCGTGTAGGTTGGCTCTGGCGGTGGTGGGGTCGTTGGTGAGGGAGAGGATCAGCTGGGTGTCGTCGGCGTAGGAGATGATGTTGAGGTTGTGTTGGCGTGCGATGGCTGTGAGGGGGCTCATGTAGACGTTGAAGAGGGTTGCACTGAGTGAAGATCCTTGTGGAACGCCGCAGATGACTTCGGTGGCCTCGGATCTGAACGGGGGAGGCGGACTCTCTGGGTTCTTCCGGCGAGGAACGAGATGATCCATTCCAGTGCTTTCTCTCGGATTCCGATGTTGCTGAGGCGCTTCACTAGGGTGCGGTGGCAGACGGTGTCGAACGCCGCGGAGAGGTCCAAGAGGATGAGGGCTGCTGTTTCCCCGTTGTCGGTTAGGGTTCTGATGTCGTCGGTGGCTGCGATAAGGGCGGTCTCGGTGCTGTGGTTGGCCCGAAACCCGGACTGCGAGGGGTCGAGGGATCCATTCGTCTCGAGGAAGGCGGCAAGCTGTCTGTTGACGGTCTTCTCGATGACTTTGGCCGGAAACGGAAGGAGCGAGATGGGACGGTAGTTCTTGAGGTCGGTGGGGTCCGCCGTTGGTTTCTTCAGGAGGGCGGTAAGCTCGGCGTGCTTCCAGCTCTCCGGGAAGGTGGCGGTGTGGAAGGAGGAGTTGATGATGTCCCGGAGATGGGGTGCGATGGTGGCGTCGGCTTTGTTGAAGACGTGGTGTGGGCAGGGGTCGGTTGGTGATCCGGAGTGGATGGAGTTCATCGTGCGGGTGGTGTCTTCGGTGCTGATCGGGGTCCAGTTGCAGAGGGTGGTGGTGGCGGGCGTTGGTTCGGCGGTAGGGTGCGTGGTCTGTGCGTCGAAGCTGTTATGTATGTCGGTGATCTTGCGGTGGAAGAACGCGGCGAGTGAGTTGCAGAGGTCTTGCGAGGGGGTGATGTCGTTGTTTCCGGCGCTGGGGTTGGAGAACTCTTTGACGATGCTGAAAAGTTCCTTGCTGTCGTGGGCGTTGTTGTCCAGTCGTTCTTTGAGTGCCGACTTCTTGGTGGCACGGATCAGCTGGTGGTGTTTGCGGGTGGCGTGCTTGAGGGCGGTCCTGTTGTCTGTGGTCTGGTCGAGTCGCCAGGCTTTCTCGAGAGTGCGGCAGTTCTTCTTGGATTCCTTGAGTTCGTTGGTGAACCAAGGGGTTTTCTTGCTTCCGGGTCTGCTGGGAGGGTTTTTAGTGGTGCGAGGTCGTCGGCGCAGGCGGTCAGCCACTTGGCGAGGTTGCTGGCTGCTTCGTTTGGGTCCGTTGTGTTGGTGGGTGTGTTCTGGCTGAGGGAGGCGGTGAGCTGCTCGGCGGTGATCTTGCTCCAGCTCCGGCGGGGAGCCTGTTGCGGGTGGTGGTGGGTCGCAGTCTTTCTGAAGCTGAAGTGGACGCAGCTGTGGTCGGTCCAGTGGAGTCCGGTGGCGTGGCCCATAACACCGCATATCATACACTCAGTCGTTCCCTGGATCACACCCACATTCACTAAGGAGGAAAAGATGAGTTGCTGGATGAACGGAATGCCTTATTAAATTTGACAGATTATTACCTTAATCATCATATACATTCAGTTTTAATCCTGTCGGTTCTAAAACATCAAGGTACTCCGCTCTTTGGTCGATGGACCAACTAGTAGAATAAGTTGATGGTGATCGAGACCAGATCAATCATTTAAAACCCTATTAAATGTCAACTTCTATTAATGAACTAAAGAACCACAGACTCAAAATTAATTAGAAATACATTTTTATCTAAATTCAAATTGTCACGAGTGAGATTCTTAGTTTATCAATCACCTTAATACATTCTTTTACATTTATATAGGAAATTATGTAAAGAAATTCGAAATTATGCATTACCTATTTAGATGCAGATAGGAATGATTCATCAAAGAAGATAAACCGTAAATCACAGAATGGATTCCCAAACTGACTGACTGTCCCTCTAGATGGCCTCCTCGACGGGACCTCCCATACAGATTTCCCGCAACGGTCTCGTTCCTTCCCCAGTCAGGTTCGAAGTCAATGGCAGCATCCGCATTAACATCAGCATTGGCATTTGCAAAAAAATAACAGCATCGACACCTCCCATATAAGAGCAGTCCTTCTTATACCCTACTTCTGGCTTACTACACAAAAAGTTGCAATGTTTGGGGGCAGGAATCACGCTAATTGTTCCATTTGAGGGGTGGCGAAGATTGTCTCATCGCCTTCCTTGTTCAAACTGGTTTCGGGGATGGTTAAAAGTTCACTGTTTCCCATGCTCTTTGGGTAAAAGCAGTCCAAATTGTCTATTCACTTTGTTGCGATTCTGATGGTCACATTTTGGACAGTTCTTTGTTTCTCGATACTTCCTTCTTTCCTTTCTCACGGAGTCTTTCTTGGCACACGCCTCATAAAGGTTACTCCGTCCTTGACTTTTCTCACTCCATACACAGGCCGTACCCATGTGGTTCAGCTCCATTATTTCTTTCGCTTAGAAGCCATCTTTGGTTTCTGATATGACCTCATCTATTCCAGCAGCCATTTTCGCAGCCTGGCCTAACAGGCCCAAACGGACTATCATAAAAACAAACACAATCATAATTAAAACAAAGAAAATAAGCCTTTCTGTTTACCACCCGTCATTCTAAGAACCCGTGTTAGGTGTTACCTAGCAGAAGCGACATTTAAAGCTATTTTACTTACCATCTGTGTTCTTTGCCACAATACAATTTTCACTACACAGCACAAATCATGCGATTTTACTCTGATTAGTACGCAAATCACAGTTTCAATATTATAATACTTCACAATGGTAAATAAATTAGATTTTTGCACAAAAAGGGCAGTTACCATTTATGTAAATGTTTATTAAAGGTGCGTTTTGTTGGTTATTTTCATCAAACAATTAGTACTGTTAATTTATTATTCTTATTTTAGGGGGTTTCAAAATTATTTCTTTTACCTTGCTCCATCAACTCCCCCCTTTGGTGATTTTTAATATCACCACAAAAACCATGTAATACAAATTTTCAAATAAATGTTTCTTGTCCATTTGTTTTGGTTAGTTCACACAACAGTGTCTTCCTCATCTTGTCTTTTCGATCTTTTATATATGTTCTCTTTCAGTTTTTCTAATTCTATTTCTCCCATTACTCGTTCTTTCTTTATTTTTCTCGTTTTCTCTTTTTATTCTATTTTGGGGCCGATTCCGATTCGGGCCGGAAAACGTACCGACCGACTCGGAGCCGGAATAAATACCGACCGACACGTACCGGTGCAGCCCGACCCGCAAAGTACGATGAGAAACGTGCAAAACCCGACCGACTCGTACGGAACACAAGCCGAACGACCGAGCCGCGCGGAAAACAGCCATCCGGCCGGAAAAGCACGCGAATCGAACCGACCGACACGCACCAGGAAGAATCCCGAACGAAAGGTACCGCGAACTCCGACACGCCAAGTACGATGCAACACGTGGAAAACAAGACCGAGTCGCACGGAGCCCAAGCGGCACGACCGACACGCATTCAAAACTGCGAGCCGAAGCAACCCAAAACCCTGCGACCGACGCGTACGCAGCACAGAAAACAGCACAAACACAGCGTGAACGAATCTGAGAGGCTCGCACGAGACAACTGGAGGGTCCGACTCAGTCACAAGAACGTCTCCTACATGCACAAAAAGAACCAAGGGAAAAAAAACACAAAAAAAGGCCAAACAAGCAATCACAAAGCAAATAAATACTGCGGGGGAAACAGGGAACAAAGACACACCCACAACTCCACCCATATAAAGGACACAAATCCCTACCATGATCCTTTGCAAATTCAAATTACCTGCCAGCACTCAACACCAACAGACAGCAACCACACACACACTCACAGCTCATCCATCACACAAGCCACACACCAGCAGCACCACAACAAATAGCACCCTCACATACACCCAGCAAAACACACACTCACACACCCTCACTTGCACACCAACACACACATCACACACCAGCACCACCCAACACCATGCCCCCAAAGAAGAATCACAAGTTCCTAGATAGTGAATTGGAAGTCCTGGTAGATGAGATCCTCAGGGTAGAGCCACAGCTGTTTGGTACATTGGTCCAACAGACACCCATGGCGCAGAAAACCAAGATGTGGGAGAGGATCGTCGACAGGGTGAACGCACAATCACCATGTTTGCGCACAAAGGTAGACATCCAGAACAGGTGGTATGACGTGCGCAGGAGGGTCAAGGAGCTGTTGAAGAAGGACTACATCTTGAGCCAACACACCGGCAGTGGCCCTCCTGCCAAACCAGTATACCTCAGGCCCTGGGAGGAGAAGGTGCGGGCCATCCTACCACCAGTGAGCGTCTATGGACTAGAAAACATCCCAGAGCCTGGTGAGTACACAACAAATGTACACAATATTGTGCCACAATACACACACATCACTGTCAAGGGGAGAGTCAAACCATGCACCCTTAGCAAATACACACCAACCAAAACAGATCATCCCAAAATGTGTATGTCAGCCAGATAAACACAATACATGCCAGCTCATAGTGAAATGTAACTGTGTCATGACATGTACAAACCTAACAACAAATAGAGCTAGGCAGTGGCACAAATATAACCAACAAACACAGTCAGACATGTAGCCACCACCACAACACCACCTCACAGGGAAGCTCACTGAAAGGAAGGAATAATGTGTATGCTGGGCAAGTCAGTGTAGCCAATAGCATCATGGGAGTCGTAGTCACAGAAATTGCCCACCCTCACAATGCGCACATCAACACCACCATGAACCATGCCCACATCACAGGGAGTGCAAAACAACTGACAAGATGGCTGACACTGGCTACTGCTGTGGGAGCACAAGGCCCTGCTGGCAACTGTGCACCAACCAACAGCAGGACACCACTGACTGACATCCTGAAAGACAACTTGCACTCCCTGCAATAGAAGCACATTCCATGGTGGGATATCTGGCTGGGTGGGAAGGAGGACTCACAGCACTGACCATAGTCACCAGCAGCTCCACCCACACACCCCCTAACACAAACAACACACAACTCACCTGGGAGAAAGCATTGCCACACACACCAATCAAATATCCCACAAAGAACCACAACCCTGGGTCATGCAGTGTGAATCACAGGGACACACATGGGACTTGTAGCAAAACAAACCCCAGGATAACACTGTCAGCCATCTTGTCAGCACAGGCACACAACCCCACAGGGAAGCAGAGTCAAAAGGAAGGAAGCATGGGCATGCTGGGAAGGGGGTGGAGGCAAAAGCATGATGGGAGTGGTAGTCACAGCCCAACATCCCCCACCCACATGGCCCAGCAAGAACACACCCAAGCATGCACACCTCACAGGGAGTCAAAAGCCACTTCAAAGATGTCTGCCACTGGTGCTCTGTTGTGGGGAGCACAAGGCCATGCTGGGAACTGGCCAACAACCAACAGCAGGACACCACTGTCAGCCATCTTGCCATTGCTGTCACACCCACACACAGTGAAGTACACTCAAAAGGAAGGAAGTATGGGCATGCTGGGAAGGGGGTGGAGGCAATAGCATGATGGGAGTGGTAGTCACAGCTCAACATCCCCCCCACATGGCCCAGCAAGCTCACACTGAAGCATGCACACCTCACAGAGAGTGGAAAGCCCCATCAAAGATGTCTGACACTGGTGCTCTGTTGTGGGGAACACAAGGCCATGCTGGGAACTGGCCAACAACCAACAGCAGGACACCACTGTCAGCCATCTTGCCATTGCTGTCACACCCACACACAGTGAAGTACACTCAAAAGGAAGGAAGTATGGGCATGCTGGGAAGGGGGTGGAGGCAATAGCATGATGGGAGTGGTAGTCCCAGATATTGGTCAGCCTCACAATTGGCCCATCAACACCACCCTGAACCATGCACACATCACAGGGAGTGGAAAACAACTGACAAGATGGCTGACACTGGCTACTGCTGTGGGGAGCACAAGGCCCTGCTGGGAACTGTGCACCAACCAACAGCAGGACACCACTGATTGACATCTTGCCATTGCTGTCACACCCACACACAGTGAAGTACACTCAAAAGGAAGGAAGTATGGGCATGCTGGGAAGGGGGGTGGAGGCAATAGCATGATGGGAGTGGTAGTCACAGATATTGGTCAGCCTCACAATTGGCCCATCAACACCACCCTGAACCATGCCCACATCACATGGAGTGGAAAACAACTGACAAGATGGCTGACACTGGCTACTGCTGTGGGGAGCACAAGGCCCTGCTGGCAACTGTGCACCAACCAACAGCAGGACACCACTGACTGACATCCTGAAAGACAACTTGCACTCCCTGCAATGGAAGCAAGTTCCATGGTGGGATATCTGGCTGGGTGGGAAGGAGGGCCGGATGTCAACCAAATACAACCAATGCAGACCATGTACACACCCCAACATTCACATAGAAATGCCCAAATAATGCAGGACAATGTGCTACACCAATATCAACCCCTGACTGTGACAACTTAGGACAATGCAATGTACAGGCCCGCATCCAGAGGCACAGTCACAACTGTCAGGTGTGTCAACCATTGATGCCTGCAGAAACATAACATACATTGTGTGTGTCTCCCAAAAACAGGTGATGATGGGGACACAGCAGCAGACGCTGAGGAGTCCCCGTCCCAGGCTCAAGAGGATACGGAGCTCACTGGTGTGGAACAGCCTCTGCCCTCCTCGGATGAAGAAAACCAACCTGGCACCTCCGGAGCAAGTCATCATGCAGCACCAGCAGGACCACCAGCTGCACCCCCTGCACCCACCCCTCCAACGACTGTCAACACACATACCACCCCATCCGACATGGAAAGACCAAGGAGCACCACCACCACCAGCACAGGGACCCTGGACCAACGTGGGGCCATGGACACCAACACCACCAACAACCCCCAAGGGGGCCCAGGGTCACCTGTGCATGCCACCACAGGTACTGCACGTGTCGCCAGGGGTGGTGGGAGGGGTGGGAGACATAGGTCGCTGCTTGCAGAGGGGTCTGGACTGCATGATGACCCACAACTGGCACGCATAGCCGATGCGTACCAGTCCAGCACCGGAGAGCTCAGCCAGGTAGTGGGGCTCCTCAGGGACATTAAACAGCAGCAGGCTGCCCATCATGCCCGCTTGGACTCACACATGTCCCGCGTGGAGTCCAAGTGGGACACACTGCAAGAGATGACGGCGGTGCATAGGGACATATTACAATGCCTCCGCCAGATGAGCAGCAACCAGTCAACACCTCCCTGTGTGCCCACAACATCTGGTGCTGAAACAACTGCAACTGCCACAGGGAGGGAGGATGACTCTGGCGGAGAGTCCCCTGCACCGCAGCAGCCTGCACTTGAGGGTCCCCCCAAAGAAGAGGGGCCGTCCGAGGAGGGGCAAGTGAGAGGCCGATGGCCATGTGCAACCCCAGGAAGCCTAAACCTGTTCTGGATAATCACCTTTGTGCGCAAACTGTTCACCCTGTTGACTGCAACACAACTCTCCCACATGACATGGGGAGCTCAAGTTGGACCAATGTCTCAGATGACTGTGGACTTTACTCTGGACATTTCTGCTACCAGGACTTCCAAATCATCTAGGAACTTTGGATTACAATCACAATGTACAGCACCCACCATCCTGTGCACCATACTCACACATGTATGTCAATAAACTCACTAATACACCATACTTGCCTCTGTTGTGATTCCTACGTTGTCTCTGAAGTGGCGATGATGATCTGGGAAATGACACTGTGCATGCTAACTGCTACAGCAAGTACAACACCGGCATGTGAGTCATGGCGACGTCACACATATGAGGGAGGCACACCACCAGGGCTACACAACACATACACACCAGGGCCATCTGACTCATCGCCTACACTGATGTTGCCAGGAAATACGTTGCATTGCACAGACCCAACACCTATTCACAGTCTGTGTTAACTAGCCCACTGGTGCAGTAAGCAAATGTCAGTCAGATGTGTGACCACAGACAACGCACATCACAAAGTGAAGCACAGGTTTATTACACATTTGCAACATGTTGTAACCACCACAGATGCAAGGTAATCCCACCTGGCAGCGGGCACACAGTCAACAAGTGTAGAAGGAAGGAAGTCCATGGGTGTGGTGCACATCACCTGTAGGGAACACGATAGCTACCACCCTGGAAGTCGAATCACGGTGTCGGGTATCACAGTTGACCAAACGACTCTGAAAGTACCCTGTGAAGGACAGAAATGACACACAGTCAAAAGCACTGAAGAACAGGACAGAACTGCAATACTCATGCCCAATACATGTCACAAGATACCCACCCAGAACCAAGTTAGCATGTCAACACTGTTGGGGAGTACAGACTACCTGTAAGGACACATCGCTACACGCATACAGTCATGTAGTACATGGACACACTCAAACAGCACCAGAGCACCACCAACACATATCATGCAAACTCACATCAGTTACATGACATCTCTGGATACTTGCATTCAGCTGAAGAAGTTGGTGATGAGCTGTGTGCGGACATCACCATCATCATCATCATCATCACTGGCATCGTGGTCCAGGCCAGGATCCTCCACAGATGGCGGACGTTGGTCATCGTCATCCAGGATGAGAGGCAACTCCTTCCGCACTGCCAGGTTGTGTAGCATGCAGCAGACGATGACAATCTTGCACACCTTTGCCGGGGCATATGGGAGGGACCCTCCTGTCTTGTCCAGGCAGCGGAAGCGGCTCTTCAGGAGACCAAATGTCCGCTCAATCACTCTCCTCGTCCGACCATGTGCCTCATTGTAGCGCATCTGGGCTGGTGTCACAGGGTTCCTGAGGGGCGTCAGCAACCACGGCATGTTGGGATATCCGGAGTCACCTACATACAGACAATTGCACATTAGCTGAGTTGGAAAAGAGGGTGGAACACTACATTGCAGAACACACACAATGGTACAAAGTCAGTACACACCAACAAGCCAGGCACGCTGGTTCCGCATCTGTGACATCATCCTCGGGATGCGACTACTCCTCATCACGTAGGTTTCGTGTGCAGAACCGGGGAAACGGGCACACACGTGTGAGATGGTCATATCTGCAAGACAGACCACCAGTGCATTGACCGAGTGGTAGTGCTTGCGGTTCCTGTATGCCTGCTCCAGGGCCTGTGGTGGTACCAAAGCCACATGTGTCCCATCAATGGAGCCAATGACATGCGGCATCCTCCCCAGGGCATAGAAGTCACTCTTCACGTCAGTGAGTTGCTGGAGTCTAGGGAAATAGATGTACTGGTTCAGGTATATCAACATAGCCTCCAATACATCGCGGAGCACACGGCTGAACATGGTCTGTGACATCCCACCAGCAGTCGCCAGAGTGTGTTGAAAGGTACCGGTGGCAAAGAAGTGTAGGGCTGCCATCACCTTCACCTTGGGGGTCAGCGCTGTAGGGTACGGCCGGCCAGGTTGCAGGTGTGGTGCCAAGCGCACTGCCAAATCATCAGCTGCCTGGTGAAGCGGTACCGTCGGATGCTGTCACGTTCCACCATCGTTGCCAGGTCAGGGAATGGTCTATGGACAGCTGGTGCCCTGCAGTGCATAGGTGAAGAAAGAAAGATTGTCACTCACCCCACATATGTGGCATTGTACACACTCAATATCACACGATACATCATTATGAGGCACAAGTACATGTTGTGTGCAGTTCCGTAAGGACATGTATGGCACATACATGGCCAACATCACAGTTCAACAAGTGGCATCAATAAGTCCCAGGTTGTGCCATTGGGTATCATGAGGACGTGTCACATTTCCCATCTCCTGCTGCCACGTTACAAACACACCCCACAGTGACATGTGAGGACAGATGTGCCCCAGGCATCACAGCTCAACGACAGGTAGATTCCCAGGGACCCTGTATTGCCACATGGACACTGGCATGACATGGCGTATCATGTATACACCACAGCAAAACAACCATGACCCCCACAGGTAGTGGTCCCTGTTGCCTCGGCAGGACAGACATGGACGTCTGTGACACACACACGCACAACATCAAAGTCCATGCACAAACAATGTGGAGACTGTCTCCCATTGTGCACATGAAATCCGAGACGTTGTGAACACAACATGCACACAGACTGTGGAGGACCATCACTATTGTGCCAATGGGTCACCCTGGGTTAAACATACCGTCCCACATGGGACTCAGGGGGCATGTGACATGACATACACATACACCACCGTGGAATGTGACCATGCCACATGCTCAGATATGAACAGTTGCACATCACAGTGGTCATGTACACGAAACACCAAGGATACTGTCCCCATGAACACGTGCACAGCCTGGGGGTGGCTGCCCCAAGTGACACCCACAGAACAACATGTTCACCCCCATACACGGAATAGGTAATGCAGCCTTACATGCCTTAGGATACAGTTTGGACAGGCTGTGGTGTTGTAGGTGTGCCCCTCACTCCCTGGGAAGTATATGTGGCTGGCATATGTTCACCTGTGACAGGCATGGTGACATATGCCAGTGACATGTACAGGGACGCGTTGGACAGCAATGGACCGATCGGTGCGCACACATTGGCCATTGCATTCAATGTGTGCTGGTACGCGTTGTATTCGCAATACGCGTTGGACAGCAATGGACCGATCGGTGCGCACACATTTGCCATTGCATTCAATGTGTGCTGGTACGCGTTGTATTCGCAATACAAGTTGGACAGCAATGGACCGATCGGTGCGCACACATTGGCCATTGCATTCAATGTGTGCGGGTACGCGTTGTATCCTAGGTACGCGTTGATCAGCAATGGACCGATCGGTGTGCCCGGCCGGCCCATTGCATTCAATGTGTGCGGGTACGCGTTGTATCCTGGGTACGTGTTGAACAGCAATGGACCGATCGGTGTGCCCGGCCGGCCCATTGCATTCAATGTGTGCGGGTACGCGTTGTATCCTGGGTACGCGTTGAACAGCAATGGACCGATCGGTGTGCCCGGCCGGCCCATTGCATTCAATGTGTGCGGGTACGCGTTGTATCCTGGGTGCGCGTTGAACAGCAATGGACCGATCGGTGTGCCCGGCCGGCCCATTGCATTCAATGTGTGCGGGTACTCGTTGTATCCTAGATACGCGTTGAACAGCAATGGACCGATCGGTGTGCCCGGCCGGCCCATTGCATTCAATGTGTGCGGGTACGCGTTGTATCCTGGGTACGCGTTGAACAGCAATGGACCGATCGGTGCGCACCCATTGGCTATGGCCTGGCCCTGGCAACGGACGCGTTTTCAAATCTTGAACGAGTCTGATGCTGGAAATTCAGTTGGTCACCCACAACAATGTTGCAAATTCATGGGTGTCATGAAGTTTAACTTTTGAAGGATGCTGTGGGCGTGTGTAAGTGGTGCAATTCCATGGATTGGCCAGATTCAGAAGATGCTAACGACTTGGACCTATCACTTTGGACACATGGGACAGTAACTGCCTCTGCAGCACACATATAATGCTGGCTGTTCCCCTGAGAGCTCACTTGCCTGCACTACATGCTCCAAGACGACATCTGCCACCACCACTGCTGCTGTATCTGCACCCTCTGGACCCTGCAATGGCACGTACTGTGGAGAGAGCCCCAGCCTTCAGCACTGAGGAGAACCAGGCCCTGCTGGACAGCCTCCTTCCACAGTACAGCAAGCTGTATGGGAAAGCAGGGGAGCAGGTGAGTGTTCTGTCCACTGCCTTCCTAAATGTGCATGTTGTAACATGGCTAAAAGTCTGCACGCCACTGGCTAGCAGGCTCACTGAGTAGTTGTCACCCCCCATAGTGTGTAGTTACATGCACTGGACAGGTATAGTGCAGTGACAGTGCATTTAAACAAGGTTTTACTTCCCAGGCAATGATACCATGTAGTAACTGCTGGCATACTGTCCATGGCCATCGTTGCACTGCCTGTGTACATCATGTGCCCCTGTGATTGAGACATGTATGCACAACTGTGTAATGCACGGATATGTTGCATGTGTAGTAATAGCATTCTCACTTTGTCATCCTCACAGGTTGATGCCCACCAGAAGCCGAAGATATGGCTGACCATCGTCCGGGCAGTGAGATCCGTGGGGGACTACAAGCGCCGGATCCGCAACTGCCAGAAGAGGTGGCAGGACCTTCGGGGCTGGACCTGGAGGATCGCACGGGTCCAGCTGAAGCTGTCGCTGAAGCTGTCGCCTCCTCGCAGGAGGGGCGGACACCGGACCCTGACCCCCCACATGCTCAGGATCCTGGCGGTGGTCTTCCCTGATCTGGATGGGCAGCTGAAGGCCAGGGAGCAGCCCGGAGGGGGTGAGTCCATGACTGCATTGTGTACTTTGCCATGCTATGTGCCGTCCTCTGGCCTGGTTAAACTTACACAGCACATCAGTCATGTGGTCCAGGACCCATGTCCCTCGATTGTGCGCTGCCCACTCCTCATCTGATACCCAGGTGTGGCCCTTGCAGTCAGGGAATTGTGTCACTTGGGTACTGTGTCCTTGCAGTTTGCTTGACTCAAGGTGGGGGACAGCATCTGCTCCCCTAACTGTGGTGGGCATCATGGGTGGGTCCATTGGTTACACAATGCCTGTGTTCTGACATGTAATCTGCGTGTTACTTTGATATGTGGTCCAATTGCTGAGCTGATCCACCACATGTGCCTGGGGTAACTGGCACACACCCAAGCTGCGGGTGGGAACAATGTTTGGGCCCCAGGAGTGTGTATATTACGTGTGTCACACATACTTAGCCAGCTGCCTACTGTCCAGGGTTCATCCCTCATTCATGTGGGGCAGGACAGTCATGCTTACTCCAGGCCATGCAATGCACTCTGTACTCCCACTCCCGTGTATCAGCTGACACGTTGTGCTCAGTGATATGTCCCCTCAGGTGTCAGCCTCTGTGTCAGTGTGCTGTGGCTTCGATGTCAGGACTGCTGGGGTGTTTATCGGTTGGGGCTCAGCATGCCACCGGAGATGTGACCATAGGAGACGATACTTGTGTGACACATAGGTGTTTGAACACCTGACTGTGCAGACTGGGGTATGCGAATGTGAAGTCCATGCAGCTGTTTCCCATTCACAGCAGATTGTGAGGTGCTCAGGTTCAGAGGCTTGTGTTACAGGTCACCCATATGTCCAATCAGTATGACCTGGACAGATAAGGGTTCAGATGATGTGGTGTGTGGGGGATGTACATGTGCACTTGTTCAGCTCCAGGACTTGCATTCCCCATGACCTACTATTGTGACACAGTGCAGACTGTTGTTGTGTGGCTGCCCTGCCCATGTGACTGGAGACAGTGATGTATGACTTAGCAGGCATGCCTGTGCCATGGCATGTGACTTCCTATGAGTGATCCTGCAGGGGAGCGACATGTGCTACATGCACACCATAGTGGCAATGGCTATCAGCACATGGGTGCATCATGGTGTCTGTCGCTGGTATGCATCACATGCATTTCATGTATCTGACTCTGGGCATCACTTTCATCCGGGCACCTGTACTGACTCAGTGGCAAGAGTTGTGATGTGTGCATGTTCACATGCTTCACCGTGTTCTCTGCACCGTCCAACTACTGTGTAGGTGGTGCATGTGTCCACACTGGGGTATTGCCAGCCAACGGACGCCAGACAGATGGGTGCAAGGCCAGGTGGGATGTGAGTGCCATGGTTGACGATCAGACTGACAATTGGCTTCTCCTATTCTGTTTGGGCAATTTTAGCAATGTTCAACTAAGGATGCCAGGCCTTGCTCTGTATTGTGCTGTACTTACTGTGGTGTGTGCGTTCGGTGCAGGTGACTGATGTCTGTCTGTTTCCCTATTGTTTGCAGATACATCCACGGCCACAGGAGGGGACAGCTCCACGGACCAGGAGGAGCCGCAGAGTCAGACTGGGTCAGCAGCCGAGGAGTGGTCGGAGGGACCCAGTGGCACGGAGGGTGAGGGGAGCCACACTGAGAAGTCCTCAGCACCATCCACCTCAGCTGAGGACCACAGCAGCTCGGAGGATGACTCCCTTATGGAGGCGGGTGTCAGCAGCCACCACACCCCAGCTAGTGTTGCTGTCCCCGCCACCACCACCACCACCGCCCTCCCATCGGCTCCCATTCCCGAGGTCCGTGGAGGCTCCCATGTTCGGGAGCGTGTCTCCTTCGGGCCAGGCACCGCACCCCCTGCCCCTGTGTCCCCTGCTGCCCTGAGTGAGGAGTCTGTGTACCTCCTTCGCCAGCTCCATGTAGGGCAGACAGCGATGCTGAGTGTCCTCCATGCACACACCACTCTGTTGACTCAGCTGGTGTCGTTCATGGAGGGCATCTCATCGGGCATGTCTGCCCTACAGAGGGGCAATAGGTCCATGGACTCCTCCCTGACGGCAGCAGTGTCCCTCCTCCAGCAGTCCCTCACCCCTCCTGTCTCTGCCCCATCCACACTCCCCAGCACCTTACCTGTCCCAAGCACACACACCGGCACAGGCACACACCAGCACAGACACGAGCATCACACACACACACACGCCACAGACAAGACGCACACGCACGCACAGTCAGGGGACTGAAACCACACTCACAGGGGATGGGGCCCAGTCACACACACACGCATCCACGAGCACTGCGCAGTCCGCAGTTGCCTCTCCCTCCAAAGCCCCCTCCGTTGCCTCACCTGCAACCCCAAAGACCCAGCGGCTCTTCCTCAGTGACCTCGGCCTCTTCCCCTCCGATCCAGCTGATCCAGCATTCAGGGGGAAGAGGAAGCCCACCCACATGGAGCGGAGTGCCCCTCGCCACCGGACACCCTCCCCCAGGCGCAGACCGACTGACGCCCCCATCCGCAAGTCCCCCGGACCTGGAAGAGCAAGACCCCGCCGCCGCCCTGCAGCTCAGGCACCAAGTCTCCTTCCTCCATCCCTCAGGCCCCCACTCCACAGGTGCCCCCACCACACCCTGCCCCAGGTTCCCCCACCCACAGATACACCATCCCCAAAAAGATCAGGCCTTCTCCCCCTGCCACTTGCTCTTCCGGCCCCACACCCCCCGCTGCGCTTGTCTGTGCCACTGGTGTGGAGACGGTGTCCTCCCCCTCTGTCCTGCCCACCTTACCTGATCCCCATTCTCCTCCCCTGGAGGTAGCCACTGCAGTGGAGTCCACTACCACCCTGTCTGACTTGGGCACTGCAGTGGGGAACCTGTCCACTCCATCTGCACGGTCCCCTGCAGTCTTGCCGGCACCCACACCATCAGAGTCATGCCCCCACTTGTGCCGGCACACACCATGTCAGACACCTCCACTGCAGTTGTCAGTGGCTCTCCAGCACCCACCACCCCTTCCCTGCCTCCTTCTGGTGAGCCATGATCCTGTCCTTGCGGTGCCTGGCCTGCCCCCCCTTATGCCACTCCGAGGGGATTGTCCCTGGTTTTCATCAGTGCAGGCATGCGTAGGGTGACATCTGCCACTGTCACCCTGTTTTGACTTTCATGTTGGACTGGCCATTGGCCTTTGTTAATTTTTTGCTGGACATCAACTGTTAGACCCACATATGCTGAATAAAGCACCTTTCTGTTCTCTAGTGCTTTTGCTTCTGATGTACATGTTGTTGATGATGCTAACCATGCCCTTGCTGCAGTGATGGTGATATTTGGTCTCATGATAATGAAGTGTTACTGTGCAGGAACACATGTGGTCCAGGGGGAATGTGTCCTATCCTGTGGTGTATCCATGTCATCCTTAGCAGCATCTGAGGGTGTCATGTGTTCAATATTTGGCAATGGGATTTCCTACTTACATTAGCAATTTCACATCTGTGGCTTCCACCCCTGCACATCTGTTGTGCCTGCCATTGTTCAATTAGTCTACTTCCCTGACCGTGTGGCCATCTCCACTGGACATGCAGGTTTGGGCATCAATGGGGAAGGACTCATCTGTGTTGTCAGTGCAACATTGCTATACATGTGTGTTAGATCTGTGCTGATGATTTCGTTGGCACTCCCATGACCAGGCTGATGTGACGGGAGCCTTCATTTGGTGCTAATTGTTGACTGTGTGACCAAGTGCTCAGCTGACATGATGGAGCCCTACTGAGGCAACATATGGCACAGCTTTCCTCACACAGGAGTGGAGTCCCCTCATGGCAGTGTGTACTCCTGTGACATTGCCTGCGCCCACGGTGTGTGTTGTATGAGCATGTCTGTGTGTTCACTTCCGTTTTGCTGTGCATGCTGGGATCCCTGGTGTTGTACCTGTTTGTGATGCTTGCTGAGTTGACCTATGTTCCCCCCAAGTCTTCTCCCTGGATTCTCTGTGATGTGGGTGCATGGCACATTACTGGTCATCAGGGTGTCACCCATAGGTGTGTTTGCTGTCAGGGCTGAGTTTGTGTGCAGACGCAGATGAGTCACAGTCAGGATTCCCCTTGGCACTTGTTGTTTACACCTGTCATGTGATTTCCAGTTTGTGTTATCTTTCAGTGATTGTGACACGTTGTGTGTGTGACTGCTGGCACTCCTCAGGGTCCGGGCTGCAATGTTGGTAGTTGTCTATGTGTGTTCTTTGTGGGTGACCTTGGCTTCTTCATTGGTGTGTGACTGTGGCTGGGATCCCATTGGTTGGTGTGGTATTGCCATCATGTCCATGTACAGCGTAGTGTGCAGTGTGTCAGACATTCAGGAGTCTTGTTGAGTGGCCATGTGTGATGTGTCTCTGCACCTTGGTTCCCACCCACCGCCCTGGGATTGTCATGGGTGCATGTGCAATGTCACCAGTGCATGTGTGCTTCACTGCTGCACATTGTTGGAGGTCGAGGTGTGTGGTGTTGAGTGTGTGCAGATGAGAGTTGTTGCCCGGCTAGACCCCTGCCTCCATGTTGGCCTTGGCTTACTGGCCGTGCTGATTGATTTGTGCTTGTGTAGGTGTGATGGTAGTTTGTTGCTCAGGACACATGACTGTGGTTCACAGTGTGAACAACATTTAGCTTTGTCATCACAGTGGGATTGTAATGCAGCCCAGGGTCACCACATTGTGGGGGCCCTGGGGGTAGTGCTGTGGTGTGTCTGTGTCTTGCTGTGTCAGTTGCTGTTCCTACATGCTTGTGTGACATGTGTGATTTGTGCTCCCTCTCATCTGACAATGCCTGATTGCCCACATAGGGGATTTGGATCCATGAGTTACCTTTGTGTGGCACTGTATGCACATCTGTGTAATTGGTATTCAGGCCTCCTCATGTGTTGTGTGGTTGCCTGGGGACACTGGCACCCCCCCTCACCTGTTGTGTTTGATGTGCAGTGTGGGTCTGCCTGTTTGTGCATCTGCACCACTGCATTGGCATATCTTTGGTGTGCCATTGGCTGTATGTTGTTTGGTGGGTTTCCCCTGCTGTCCCTGGGACTCCTAGGTCATCGGTCAGCACAATGATCATGGTTTGTGTGTCCCATTGCTGCCATGGTATGGTATCTGTTCACCTCACATCTACAGTCTCCACAGGCTATCTGCATTTGTGTGCCCATTGGTGCAAATATGTGGGTCTGCATTCTGATGGTCACTTCTGTCATTGTGTCATTGATGAATGTTGACAGTGTCAGCCCCCATGGGTGTTGTTTGTCTGCACATGGCCAAAGGTATGTCTTATTTGCACTGCAGTATTTGCCTCCCCCAATCTATGTTGCAACGGGACACATGCACTACTTTGCCACTGATGTGTTTTATGTTCTGTGACCAGGAATCATCCATGCAGTTTGGCAGTTGCAGCTTTTTCTTTGTCAACACTTGCATTTTGGTCACTGTGATGATGGGGGTTTGGACCCCATTGCCACAATGTTCAAAATGTGCTTCAGCTATGGACCACACACTTACCTTTTGGTCACTGTGATGATGGGGGTTTAGACCCCATTGCCACAATGTTCTGAATGTGCTTCAGCTATGGGCCCCCACACTTACATTTTGCTCACTGTGATGATGGGGTTTTGATCCCCCATTGCCACAATGGTCATGGCCTGCTTGCATTGTGGGGGCCACACACATATATGTGTGGCACATGTGATAGGGGGTCACATTGTATGTTCAAAGTCATGTTCAGTGTTGTAGGCATTTGACACAGTCTACACACGCTTGTCATGGTGTTGGGGGGGAGGTCTTTTTCTTGCATTCCCTAGGTTGTGGTGTGCTGGTTGTGTCATGCATTGTCCATCCTATGAGTGGGGGTGGTGTTGGTGGTAGGCATCCAGCCCCCCATGGGTAGAGGTGGTAGTAGTGGTAGGCATCTTGCACCCCCTGGGTAAGGGTGGTAGTAGTGGTAGGCATCTGGCACCCCCATGGGTAAGGGTGGTAGTAGTGGTAGGCATCTGGCACCCCCTGGGTAAGGGTGGTAGTAGTGGTAGGCATCTGGCACCCCCATGGGTAAGGGTGGTAGTAGTGGTAGGCATCTGGCACCCCCATGGGTAGAGGTGGTAGTAGTGGTAGGTATCTGGCACCCCCTGGGTAAGGGTGGTAGTAGTGGTAGGCATCTGGCACCCCCTGGGTAAGGGTGGTAGTTGTGACAGGCATCCAGCCCCCCATGGGTAGAGGTGGTAGTAGTGGTAGGCATCTGGCACCCCCTGGGTAAGGGTGGTAGTAGTGGTAGGCATCTGGCACCCCCTGGGTAAGGGTGGTAGTAGTGGTAGGCATCTGGCACCCCCATGGGTAAGGGTGGTAGTAGTGGTAGGCATCTGGCACCCCCTGGGTAGAGGTGGTAGTAGTGGTAGGCATACAGGCCCCTATGTGTATGTGTGGCATTGGTGAGGGCCATCCCGCCCCTATGGTGCTGCTGTTGCTGGTGTAGGTATTTCTGCATCCCTCTGTGTGTGATGTGTCGGGTACGTGTAGTTTGTTTTTGTTGTTGGTGTCTGACTTACCTTCTGCGCCGTACGCGTCCGTGCCTGTTCCGGTAATAGAGGTAGAATATTGGTAGGATCGGCACGAAGGGATTCATGGTTGGTTCGTCTCGTTCGTCTTTCTCTTTGCTTCGCCTCGTCCTCGTCGCTGGCGTGTTCGTCTCGTAGCCGTGGATCGTGTTGTGGCGCGAATCGGAGCTTATGTGCGCCTCGACCGGATGCTTTGACGTGCCGTGCGTAGCGACGGTTTCGGCGCGTACGGGAAGCGCATCGTACTTGTCCGGCCGGACGGGGCTGCATTTTGGCTTCCGTGTGACTCGATTCTGCGTTTACGGATCCGGCTCGGTCGGGGAACAGGACCTGGATTGGGTGAGTACGACTGGGTCGGAATCTATGCTGTTATGCGCATCGTACTTGCTCGTTCGGAATAATGTGCGGTTCGGTCGGGAAACAGGCATTCGCATGGCTTTTTTCCCGACCGAATGATGTTAGGTGCGCCTCCGACCGAGATCGGAATCGACCCCTTTGTGTTTTTCTCTTTTTAATACACACATATGCTAATTTTGCTGACAACATTACCATTATTACCACTGTTACTGATATTAGTATCTTCCCAATAAGGGAACCACCTATTTCTGTGAACCATTTCTGTATTGAGGAAAAACTCTTACCAAGTTTCTCCCAGGCATTTTCAACCTCCAGTGGAGCAATCTCTTTGTGCAAATCAGTGATATTCTTTATATACTTCTGTATATTTTCACTTTTATCGGGAATGTAAGTGCAACAATGTTGGACTTTCAGCATTCCACAGACTCCACCCTCTTTTGCCAAAAGAATGTCAAGGGCAAGCCGATTTTGCATCACCGTAGCTCTCATGGCAACCATTTCGGTATTTACCATTAAGAACCCTCCAGCAGTATTCGTTGATAACCGATCTACTACTGTGGACAGTTTCCGAATCTTAAATACATTCAAAGATATACCCACTGCTGGTATCAATGCTCCAAAAATGTCACCTATTATTTCTGAAATACTTTCCCTCCTCCTACGTGTTAATGTTTTACCTATCTCATGTATTCCCTTTTCTCCTCTCTACACATGGAAAATCTTTGGAAAGACCAGACCTAAATAACATGATCCGTACCAGTGGTCCGGCAACCTATAATAAGCTCTACTTCCACATATATAATAGATCCCAGGAAATATTGGATCTTTTCCTCCTTTAAATCCCCATCCTCCTAAAATTTTATATGCATCTCGGCATTCACTGAAACCAACGAAATAATTATCATACATAGTCTTATTTCTACTAATACACAACTTTCCCTGTTGGGGCCAATCCAAAGTCATAGCTGCATTTGTCTCTCCTTTGTCATTATTTTTCTCTTCAAACGCCCAAAGTGGTGTTTTTGTCTTTTCTTCTACTACCTTTCTTTGAAACTTAACTCTTCTGTTTTCTACCATCTCAAGAAGACCTTTTCCTCTTTCTTTAATTCACAGGTAAGATTGTGTCTAACTACATATTCTAATGTTAAATCTTTATTTTCTAGGAAAAATTCACCAAACATTTTTGCTTCTTTCACCTTGTTTAGTTCAGGAATTATAGGTACCTTCGCGAAAATAGTGTTTGTCAGTGTAATAATATTCTAATCTACCTGTTTTATAAAATAAACTAGCTAAAACACTACATGTTATCCCATACGTCAAAGGAAGATGATGATAGGTCACACCTTCTGTGACAGACGCAGGTAATTGCATACAAACATAACAATCCCTAACATCCATTGTCTCCACATATTCATACAACAATTTCGTGAAGACATTCTTGGAAAAGTCAGTTATAGACTTATCCTTATGTAAATCAATACTATCTACTAATGCTGCAGTGTTTTGTGTATTAGCTTCTTTATCCTTTTTCGTGTTATTCCCTATTACAGATGTCTCTTCTACAATCAACCTCAATGGAACTATTATTGCTAAAATTAGCCAAATAAACATTAGCAAACCTGTACAAAAGAAACACATTCTACACCATCTACGTAAAAACTCACATCTAGGTTTTCTATTCTCAATATCTACCATTTTGTACTATTACCTAGCTATTTATATATTGTACAGAAAATGTGTCACCACACCTCAGAATGACCTCTCAGCCACTCTACCCTTTTTTCTGTGTCACGTTTTGGTCTTTCTTCAGTTCCTTTCAGAACTCTTTCTTGTCTCGTTCAGGTTTTTGTGTCCAGTCCAGTTTATTCCTTTATCTTTTCAGTTTTGTTGCATTTCACTTTCACCCATTTGTTTACAGCTTTCGTCTGGGCTCTCGTGAGTGTTATTCTCTTTAATGTCAGTCAAAGCGATGTATAGCCACTCAGGTGACTTATATTTCAAATTAGGTCTCTTCACTCTTTTTGTTTTCTGCAATTGCTTTCCACTTTGTTTTCCTTGTCCTCTTTGACTTGTTATCTCATTTACTTGTTCTGCATCATCTCTGTTCAAATGTACTATCTTATATCTCAGTCTTTTGACTTCGTGGGGCCAATTGTCTCCTTTTCTTGGCCTTTTTGGTTCACTTTCCTTTTCCTCTCGTTCAGTTCCCCAAGTCCTCTTTCTTGGTCCTAATCTCGGTTTTCTTTCTTCTTCGCTTTCTTCGGATTCTGTTTCAGACCTTACTTCACTTCCTCTAACCTTGAACTGTATGATCTCAGTTTCTTTGTCTGAATCTGAACCTTCTTGTGACTCTCCAGTTTGGACTTTTGATTCTATCCCTCCTCGAGTTTCTTCCACATTTATTCTTATCTTTCTGTCTGAATCTAAATTTCCCTGTGTTTCTTTTATTTGTTGATCTGTCCCTACTTCTCCTCGTGTTTCTTCCGCTTCCCCTATCTCTCTATCTGTATCTAAGTCTCCCTCAGTTAGTTCAACTATTTCTGGAGGAATTCTTCCATAACTTGTACTTGGTTGTTCGCTATCACTGTCTCTTGGTTCAGTTTCTTCGCTTATAATGTCTGTTCTTATCTTTCTCTCTTGTTTTTCATTAAACTCAGGTTGGTCTGTTTCAGATGCTGAACTGGTATCTGATATTTTCAGATGTCGACTTACAGGTCGAGCTTCAAAATCTGGATCTTCAATTTGTTCGGGTTCTTCTTCAATTGTAAAACTTGTACCTTGTTCTCCCAGATGTCGACTTTCAGGTCGAGCTTCAAGATTTGGAATTCTGCTTATTTCAGGTTCTGCTTCGGATGCTGAGCTGGTATCAGATATCTCCAGATGTCGACTTACAGGTCGAGCTTCAGGATCTGGAACTCTGATAGTGTGACTGGCATGCACCCAGTTTTTCACTCCTGCACATTTGACAGCAGTTGTTGTCACCAGGATCACTTGTCGTGGCTTATCCCAGCGAGGAACCAAACAGTTTCTTCTTCTGTGGACTTTTATGCGGACCCAGTCTCCTGGATTCAAATCATGAGCTGGTTTTCTTTCAAGAGTGGTCGCATCCGGTCCAACCTGATGAAACACAGAATGTACCACATCAGCCAATCCTTTGCAATAGTCCAATACGAGATCATCAGTTATAGTCAGCAGTTTGTTGACAGGTACATGTGCTTGTCTCATTGCTCGTCCCATGATTATTTCATGAGGACTCAGACCCGTTTTTCTGTCAGGTATGCTTCTGATAGTCATTAGCACCAATGGTAGGGCATCTGGCCATTTGAGTCCTGTGGCTTGACACATTTTTCCCAACCTATTTTTTATTGTTCCATTTACTTGTTCTACCACTCCAGAAGCCTCTGGTCTGTAAGCACAGTGTAATTTCTGTTGTATGTCAAGAGCTTCACATATCAATTGAATCAGTTCATTTTGGAAATGTGTTCCTCTATCTGTTTCAATCGTTACTGGAAAACCGTATCGTGGAATGAATTCTCTCAGTAGGAGCTTAGCTAAAGTAACTCCATCATTCCTTCTTGTCGGATAGGCTTCCACCCAACGAGAAAACAAACAAACGACCACAAGAACATATCTCAATCTATTACTCGGGGGCATTTCAATAAAATCTAGTTGCATTCTAGTAAAAGGACCTCCTTCACGTCCTATTGTTCCTAGACTCACTACTGTCTTCCTTCCTGGATTTATCTGTTGGCATGTAAGACATCTTTTACAGAGACTCTCAGCTATAGCTCTGAATTTTGGGTTGTACCAAGTTTGTCTGAAAAGTCTGATCATGGCATCCCTACCAATATGAGCTTGTCCATGGTACATCCATGCCATGTTAGAAATCATGCTATCAGGCATAACTGGTCTTTCATCTCTATAAACCCAAACGTCATCTTCCTCTCTTTTCCTGCAACCTGCTTTTATCCAACCATCTTTCTCCTCTTCGTTTGCTTCTTCCTGTAATTGTCTTACCTCATTCCATGTTTCGACAATGTTAGTAAATAATAATGGACATGAAACATTTTCTTTTTCTCTCCTCCTGTTTAAGGAGACCATATTTCTGGCACAGTATTGGGTTATTGCGTCCGCAAACTTGATTCCCATAGCAATATAGTCTGTCCCATTTTTATGCGCAGCACACTTCACCACTGCAAGTTGTTTAGGCAGCTGTATCGCCTCAAGCAATTTCCTCACAAACTCACTGTTCCTAATTGGAGTTCTTGCAGACGTCAAGAAACCTCTCTGAGACCAGATCTGTCCAAAATCGTGAACCACTCCAAAGCCATACTGGCTATCTGTGATCACCGTAATTCGGACATTCTTTCCCAGTTTACATGCCTGAATTAGAGCAATCAGCTCAGCTACTTGAGCTGAACGTATCCCTCTCAAACAAGATGCTTCCATTATGGCAGCTACTGTACACACAGCATATGCCGCACTCAAAACTCCTTCACTCGTCCTCAGACATGATCCATCTACAAACATCACATAATCTGATTCTTTCAAAGGCTCATCCTTAATATCTGGTCGAGGCTTTGTGCAGAATTCAAGTGAAGTTGAAGGATTCACACTTGTGCATTTAACAATGGTTACATTGTCTGCACTCAAAATCACTTTTTCGTACCTAGTCAGCCGACTATGTGTCATGAATTGGGTTTTGGTTCTGGTCAAAAGAATTTCAACAGAATGTGGAACATATACTCTTAATGGATATCCCATCACAATGCCTTCACTCTGTTCCAGACTCACACAAGTAGCAGCTACTACTTTCAGACAACCAGGCAACGTTTTTGCTACTGGGTCTAAAACAGCAGAAAAATAAGCAATGGGTCTTTTCATTTTTCCATGCCTTTGCACTAGAACTGAAAGTGCACATCCATCTCTTTCACTACAATACAGTTCAAATTCTTTTTCATAATCAGGCATTCCCAATGCCCGTGCTTCACACAACTTCGTTTTCAGTTCTTTAAAAGCTTTCATTTCTTCCTCATTCAACTCAAACGGATCTTTAACATCTCTTTTTGTCAATTGCAGTAAAGGTTTTGCAATCAATGAAAATCCACTTATCCACTGTCGACAATACCCAACCATTCCAAGGAACATTCTCACCTCTCTCTGTGTCATTGGAGCTCTCATTCCTTGGATAATCTTTATTCTTTCTGTTGTTACTTTTCGCATCCCTTTTTCAATCTTATGACCTAGGTACTGTACTTCCTGTTGACAAAATTGCAGTTTCGACAGAGACACTTTGTGCCCTCCTTCTGCCAAGTGATTCAATAAAGCAATTGTGTCGGTAACACATGCTTCTTTGGTCTTTGATGCCACTAACAGGTCATCAATATATTGGACCATCACAGATTTTTCAGGCATTCTTAAATCTTCCAATGATTTCTTTAGGATCTGATTAAAGATTGAGGGGCTTTCTGTATACCCTTGAGGAATTCGGCACCATGCCAAAATACGCTCTCCGAACCGGAACGCAAATAATGGCTGGCTATCTGGATGTAACGGAATAGAGAAAAATGCATGGCACAAATCAATAACTGTGTACCATTCTGCATCATGTGGAATCTGATACAGTATTAAGGCGGGGTTTGGCACAATTGGACAACAAGGAATAACGATTTTATTTATTTTCCTTAAATCCTGTACTATCCTATATGTCCCATTCGGCTTTTTCAAACCCATTATAGGTGAATTACATGGGCTACTCATTATTTCTTTCAAAATCCCTGTTCAATCATTTTATTAACTACGGGTGTTATTCCTTCAATAATTTCTGGCGTTAATTTGTACTGTGGAGTATTTGGGTAATTTATTCCTTCTCTTACAGTGATCTTTACAGGGTCTACTCCTCTCATTAACCCAATGTCTTTGCCTGTGAAATCCCATACGTCAGATCTGACTGTTTCTTTTAATTCAATTGGGATTTTCTCTACGTCAAACACAGGAAACATGTCATTTACTCCTGGTTCTAGTTCTGCCATTGTCATTTTATACAGAACATCTTCATCTGGTGTCTGAAATGCAATACCATGCGGGGTACAATAAATGGTGCAGTTCATTTTACAAAGCAGATCGCGTCCTAGCAAGTTTACAGGACTGCAATCACACACCACAAACCGATGCATTTCTCTAAATGGTCCTACTTTCACCTCTACTGGTTTCGTAAGAGGCGCTTTAATCTGCTGATTTGAAACACCCACAACTTGGATATATTCACCTGAGAGAGGAAGGGTTGGAATTTCCACTGATCTAACAGTAGAACGGGTAGCTCCAGTGTCCACAAGGAATGTAACATTTACACCATTCACTTCTCCATCCACAAATGGACCTGACTGATCTACCTCTAGAGTTGCGCCAAGCACGCACTCTTCCTCCTCTCTTAGGCACCGTCATAAACTTTCATCCGATTCATTTCCATCCTGCCGTAACCAATACTGCGATATTGCAGCTGCGCGCGGCAATTTTGTTACCTGCTCTCCTCCGTAGAATCCTGTCTCTGCACTGTATCTCTGGGGGTTTACACTCTTGGGAAGAGGTGGTTGTGGCACCTGACTCTGTTGAGTAACTACCTGTGGTTGTTGCAGCTGTTGGTAACTCACCTCATTCTGCACCTGCGGATTTAATGATTGATTTTCCATATTAGCTTTTGGAGGAAATTTACACTCGTTTCTCCAATGCCCTAACTTTCCGCAATTATGGCATGGCCATTTCTTTTTAGCTTCTTCTATACTCATTTGACCCTTTCCTTTACCTATATTCGGTTTGGATTTAGTCTGTCCTGCATCACTAATCTGATTATTCATTTGAGCTTCTTGTTTTTCTGCGACTTTTACTTGTGCCCACATCGCTTTTTCTTTTAGTCTACATTGTCTACACTCAATGTCATCACTACAGTATTTAGCATACCTCAGTACTTCATCTACAGTGCTATTTTGCCAGCACAACATGTGCTGTTTAATCATTTCACTTATTTCAGGTCTTAATCCATATACAAATCTATACACAAAATGACTCATGTCCTTTTCACTCAATGTCTCATAACCGCTATACTGTTTAAAAACCAAAAGTAGCCTTTCATAGTAGGCATGTACAGATTCCTTACTCTCCTGTGTCGTTCTGTCAATCTTTACCCAATCTGTTTCTTTTGGTGGAATTTTATTCTTCAAAAACGTGATAACCTGGTCATACTTTCTCATTACTTCTGGACCTGGCGCTCCAGTTTTTACATCTCTAGGATATTCTTCTGTTGGCCAATCAATTGTAATCTTACATTCTGTCCATAAATCTGCTGGTACTACAATATCAAACAATCCATCCAGATCTACCCACAACACCTTCGAAACCTTCACAAATCTTTCCACTTGTCTATACCATTCTACAGGTTTCTCTCTTAATTTCGGAAAATCATTCGTAAATGACAATATATCTTGTCTAGACCATGGGACATGCACATAGCTTCCTCCTGGAGTTTCTCTCATTGGACATTCCATCACTATTGGTTCTTTTTCTTTCACCGTAAAAGCCAAAGATGCTTTATCAGTCATTCCCTCTTTTCTTTTCATCCACCTACTCCTCCATCTGTCCACATCTCCCCATTTTCTCAATAACACAATCAGTTCTTTAATCTGTGTTAATCGTCCTGATGTGTTCAGATTTTCTATATCCTTTTCACAAAAACCTACTCTATACGGTTTCTGCAAACTTCTGATTTTTCCCAATTCTACTCCTAGTTCATTCGCTGTCTCCTCCAACCTTTCATGCAAATTTCTAGCTCTCCAAGTAATACTTTTACACACAAACATAATCTCTTCGTCCTGATATGATTTCAATTTTTCTGTACCAATAGTCCCTAAAATCAACTCCTCCATGTCTATCTTTAGTCTGATTACATCCAATGGCTGTGGTTCTGCATCTTTCTTCTGCAAATTCCTCATCCACTCATTTAATTCTTCTGGAGTCGGACCTACAGGGGTACTATTTATTTCTATCCAATTTGTGCTTCTCTCTGGGGTCTCAGTTGCTGATTCAGTCCCCATAGGAATCCTTCTTATCTCACTCTCATTTACTGTCAAGTTAGTAGGTGGACTCGATCTATATGAGCTAACCAAATCTCTTGTCTCCCTAGTTTCTGTAATTATCCCTTCTCTCATTCTTTGCATATTTGAGTTCATTGGGATGGTCAAGGAATGGTCATCTATTCTTTGGTTCTCAAATACCGGTATTACTGGTCCTATCGTCACTGGCACAGTCACAGCTTCCATGTTCATAGTTAATTCCCTTATTTTCTCAGTCAATTCTCTTGTGGTTCTTGCTAACTCAGCTGTATTACCACTGTCAGACTTCTCATTCTGTGGAGTCTCTAATTTTTCATTTAACCTATTTATTTCATGACTTCGTTCAGGGCTTTGATTCCTCCCAGTTTCCATTGGTGGTGCATTTGGTGTCACCACCGCAGAATTCTGTTGATATGGAGGTGGTTTTCTGTTTAAAATATCTTCCAGCAATTCATCCTCTGTTTCGCTACCTCCATACCCATACCTCTCTGTTACTACATGTTTCTTTTTCTCTATACACTTTTTCCTTGTAACTTCTTCATCTGTTATGGCTGGAAACAACCCATCCGTCATATTAGCATATCTCCAACGTCTCATCCTATCTTCATGATTCACTCCCCATACTCTTCCGTGAACTAAACTATAATTCTTTGCACCTCTGTGCCTTTCTCTTTCATACATCTCATCTTCCCATTCACCTAACGCTTCGAACTGTGTCGGTCTAGGTCTTGGCTCGAGTTTCATCATTTTCTCTCTCAAATTCCGAAGTACAGCTGTGCTAAATGAACCATTTTCTGGAAAAGCCAATACTCCATCATTCTGAGTATATTTTGTCCAATTCTCCAACCAAATGCAAGTATGATAACCATATTTTAACATCATATGAGAAGCTGGCGTTTTCGGCGGAGGAATTACTTGTCCTTCCCTAGTCACTACCTTCTTGTCCTTCTTGAAAAAGTTTTTAATTTTCGCCATCCATGACGGTTTCTCTCTACAATACTCATAATAAGCCATATTTCACGATTCTTTCTTTTCAACAACTCACAACTCTGTTCCGTTTACTGTGTGCTATTCGAACCTATCCCAGCGCGTCTCACACCAACGCACCAATCCGAGAGCTTCTACGTCACTCTCAACTGGCCAATACCAGCGCGTTTTCACACTAATGCATCAATCAGAAAGCTCTTCGCTTTCCCACCACTGGCCAATACCAGCGCGGTCTTAGTCAACGTCAGTTCTACTCCTGACCCCTCCTTACAAAAATTATCGGCAGTTTTTCTTGACTGAATTTTATTAGTTACAACGTAAAACACATTTCCATTGTCTGTTTTCGCTAAACAAAAGAGATAGCTTACTCTATCTTACAAGAATACTGTTTTATTCGATAAGTGTAGCACTTCCCTCTACCTTACCCTTCTCTCAAGCAAGGGGCAAACCCGTTTCTCTGGGGATAAAACACATGTGGAGACTACACTGCTCCTGAGAATTAAGGCCAGAGTTTCACAAGAAAACCGGTTGCTATTTCACTCATACACATTTTATACATGAAATGTCCCTATCATAACACAATCCTGTGTTATCACCAATTTGAAAAATCAGACAATGCACAATTCCATGTGACTTCTCTTGCCACACGTGTCCACTTCCTACTTCCCGGAAGCTTCAAAATTTCGACTTACACATAACATAATATAATTCGACATGAAGTGTTAGACATAAATGATCAATAATCAATAATCACCAAACTAATCTCTGGTAACCATAACTCTGCTACCAAGAAATCTGATCCAGCGCGTCTAATATAAATTCCTCTCCTAGGATATGACATCCAGGTGAAATCAATCACATCTACTATACCATATGACGGTGGGGCCCATAACACCGCATATCATACACTCAGTCGTTCCCTGGATCACACCCACATTCACTAAGGAGGAAAAGATGAGTTGCTGGATGAACGGAATACCTTATTAAATTTGACAGATTATTACCTTAATCATCATATACATTCAGTTTTAATCCTGTCGGTTCTAAAACATCAAGGTACTCCGCTCTTTGGTTGATGGACCAACTAGTAGCAGAAGTTGACGGTGATCGAGACCAGATCAATCATTTAAAACCCTATTAAATGTCAACTACTATTAATGAACTAAAGAACCACAGACTCAAAATTAATTTGAAATACATTTTTATCTAAATTCAAATTGTCACGAGTGAGATTCTTAGTTTATTAATCACCTTAATACATTCTTTTACATTTATATAGGAAATTATGTAAAGAAATTCGAAATTATGCATTACCTATTTAGATGCAGATAGGAATGGTTCATCAAAGAAGATAAACCGTAAATCACAAAATGGATTCCCAAACTGACTGACTGTCCCTCTAGATGGCCTCCTCGACGGGACCTCCCATACAGATTTCCCGCAACGGTCTCGTTCCTTCCCCAGTCAGGTTCGAAGTCAATGGCAGCATCCGCATTAACATCAGCATTGGCATTTGCAAAAAAATAACAGCATCGACACCTCCCATATAAGAGCAGTCCTTCTTATACCCTACTTCTGGCTTACTACACAAAAAGTTGCAATGTTTGGGGGCAGGAATCACGCTAATTGGTCCATTTGAGGGGTGGCGAAGATTGTCTCATCGCCTTCCTTGTTCAAACTGGTTTCGGGGATGGTTAAAAGTTCACTGTTTCCCATGCTCTTTGGGTAAAAGCAGTCCAAATTGTCTATTCACTTTGTTGCGATTCTGATGGTCACATTTTGGACAGTTCTTTGTTTCTCGATACTTCCTTCTTTCCTTTCTCACGGAGTCTTTCTTGGCACACTCCTCATAAAGGTTACTCCGTCCTTGACTTTTCTCACTCCATACACAGGCCGTACCCATGTGGTTCAGCTCCATTATTTCTTTCGCTTAGAAGCCATCTTTGGTTTCTGATATGACCTCATCTATTCCAGCAGCCATTTTCGCAGCCTGGCCTAACAGGCCCAAACGGACTATCATAAAAACAAACACAATCATAATTAAAACAAAGAAAATAAGCCTTTCTGTTTACCACCCGTCATTCTTAGAACCCGTGTTAGGTGTTACCTAGCAGAAGCGACATTTAAAGCTATTTTACTTACCATCCGTGTTCTTTGCCACAATACAATTTTCACTACACAGCACAAATCATGCGATTTTACTCTGATTAGTACGCAAATCACAGTTTCAATATTATAATACTTCACAATGGTAAATAAATTAGATTTTTGCACAAAAGGGCAGTTACCATTTATGTAAATGTTTATTAAAGGTGCATTTTGTTGGTTATTTTCATCAAACAATTAGTACTGTTGATTTATTATTCTTATTTTAGGGGTTTCAAAATTATTTCTTTTACCTTGCTCCATCAGTAGCAAAGTAAGAACGAGTCAGTTCCAAATTACTGCTGCAATTGAGGTTTTGTGTGCTTTTAACATTTTGTTCCCTCATCTATCTGGTGCTGCTCATCATAAGAATTGTTTTTCTGTTTTCCCTACGTGTGTGTTTGCATGTTTTACTGCTAAACAACAACCAAGTGGTGTGTTTGACTGGCAAGCAAAAACAAAATGGTGGACAGTCAATCTTACAATGTTTCAAAAACAAAATGGTGGACAGTCCATCTTACAATGTTTCAAAAACAAAATGGTGGACAGTACAATATTTTGTCGTTGACTATATTTTCATTCCTTTCACTAATAAAGTCCCTGATTGCAAAGTACAGTTTGTTAAAAGGCCTAAACTATCTATAGTTTTCATTTTCCATGTGATCTCTGGTCAGCTATGTAATACTTTGGCAAAAGGTAAAACCCAAAATGTGATTTATTTGCAAACCGTCTATTGAGAAAACATAGAAACCAATCCACAAATGTATTTAATTTACCATCATAGATGCAGCTAAGGATAATGGAAACAACAACACAAGTCCATGAGATCACCCATCCAAGAACATTACCTCTACATCGACTAAGGACATGCGAGACAAAGACGATACTTTGAAGAAAACGGGACAAAGTAAACAAAGATGAGGTATCTGAATTTAAGAGCTATACAAAAGCAAAAAGTTGCCCACAACAGGGTAGGTCTTTGTAAATAGCTAGAAAATACCAGTGACAAATGAAGAATCTGAACGTTACATTGACTATATACAATGCGAATACTACAAAACAATATTGGTGAATCAGAGAAATTGTAGTGTTCGCTATTTCACTGCAAGTTTCAATGCTGAGAGTGAGGAAGGAAATGGAAGAGAGAGGAGAGTAAAAGAGTCCTGGCTTATAGATATGGAGGACATCTGCAGCAGATGTTTAGACACCATATTTAGTGCAAGATCCTTGACACTGGTGTAATGACTTATAGCTGTCTTTATTTTCCCAGTTCTACTATAGTGAGTTTTGTCTGCACTGGTCGACCAAAGATAGCTACTGAAAGGCATCAACCTATGGAGCACTGCACCTGGCCACATCACTTTGGGCTCCTGCTGGGTGAGAGAAGCCTTTACTCTTGCCTCCGGCCCAAGGTGGGAGCAAGGTACAGTTTCCCCTGCCCACACTGGTGGGTAGGAATGCCGAAAGCCAGCTCCTAGTCTTTGTCCTGGGTCACGGGGATGGGGTCCGGCAATCCGCAGTCACTGCACCGGTCCTTCTTGTTTTGATTGCGCCAGCCAATGGGGAGATGGGGTTCAATCCAGATTCGAGTGAGTGAGCCCCATGCACACCCACTCCCTCAGATAGTTAATTACTTAAGGATACACTGACCTCCTGGCTGTGGCCCCCAGTAGGGGTTAATGTTTGAGATACATTTGTGTGCCATGCGCTTGCTTGTCTTCCATAACAGGGCAAATCTTCACATGGGCATATTTTGGGTCTCTGTAGGTCCTTTTCTGTCATCTTTACCTCATTTTGCTCCTGGTGATCAGGCCTAGTCACCAGGAACATTTTCAACAGGGCACCTGGCCTCTAAAGGGTGCATTATGTGGTGAGCTTGAATTGCTGGCTCCCTGCATCAGCCTTCTCCTCTGCCTAGCTCTGGTGCTCCTCTCCTGCTGGTGGGAGAATCTCGCGCAGCCTCTCTGTGACCAGCAAGAAAAACACCGTCCTTGCCTCACTCCCAAGGACCCAGAGCCTACTGTCTGTCTTGCAGAGCATCTATAGAAGGGTATTGGAGTCCAGACTTTTCCCTCAACTGTCCTCAGGGGTCTTAAGGGGGTAAGTGCCACTGGCCCTGGAGAGACCCATTCTAGTCTTGGGGGGTCAGCTGGAGCCAAAGGTCCTTAGTCCATCTTTGCAGGGCATCATACATCTCTTTTAAACTGGGCATCTTTTCAGGGGTTGTCATCGCCTCCCCGGTCCAAGGTTTTCTCAACTGTCTCTCCCTTGTGCAGGGGTATTTAAGTGGGTGTGAAAAGCTCTCGATGCCAGGCACACTTGGCCAATTCTAGGATGCCACATCATCTCTCCACCGTTGTGGGAGAATCCAACATGGAGATTTCAAGTTTTCTCTGGGGAGAGCTCCTCTGAGAGTCTCAGCTCTGCCCCTATCTGACATCACTACAAGATACCTTCCCACCAAAACTTCAAAGGTGAGCCCCTACTGTGTTGGCTCCAGAGGTCTGGCCCTCCCCTTTTGTTCTAGTGGGCCTTGGCTGTCTCAACACATGTCCAGTGTGACAAGCTAATTATCAGATGCAGATTTCTCCCATGCCCCTTTTCTCTCCCAGGAACTGAGTCAATCACTGTTAATTGCTCCTTTTGTATGGGGAGGTCTTTGTTCCCTCTACTGGGCTTCAGAGTAACTTGGCCAAATAGGGGAGACAAAGGCCTGGAACCTGCTTATGAGCTCAGCCTAAGAAATATGACAATTCCTGATATCCCGTAGGATGTTGATGAATTGTGTTGGGAACTGCAGATTCAAACTCGATTTGAATTTTTCACCCACAGTTTAATACTTTTCCGGACCCTGTAGGCGCAAGTTCAGCTAAACTGTACTGTAGGGTAGATTTTTCCTATATGTATAATGCACTGAAAACATTACAGATTTTCCAGTTAGCACTACAGACCTATCTATGAATGCCCACTGCTATTATGAGGCCTACACCAGATCAGGAACAATCCTTGCAGAATCCCTTCTACACTAGGCTACCTGAGTGCAGGTACTGGGCCACACACAATGGTAGTCTGACATGTGCAGCCCGCATACATGCTCATATGTGTGTGCACACGTGTTCACGTGTAACAAGCCCAGTGCCTCTTACCCTAGCTGCTCCGCAGTATCATTATCTTACAAAACTGATACTGGTAATTACCACATTCAGTCAACTTGCCGTGAATTTACCTTGAGTGAGACTCAGGCAGCAAGACTCCCCCACCGTAAAGATCCAAACACTAGGCAGAAAATTGTGAAAAATCCTGTTGTAGTAAATGGGTGGAACCCTATGCTACATGGGGCATCCCTGGCATAGAATAAGTGACCATGGTTTTTAAGCTAATATTGGTCAAAGACCCACTTGGCTTGGCCCCCTCTATTCTGCATTATCCAACATTAGATATTAATGGTCAAATGTCTGGTCATAACATTGCATGTGTATTTGTAAGGTGCATGTTCACCCAAGGGATCTTGGCACTGAATAACAGATGTTTTGTTACCCAACTCAATGGTATTCATTTTATCGACCTCAGAAGGCCGAAAGTCTGAGTGAACCTGCGAGGATTTTAACCTGTGACCATGAGGTTGAACACAGGCCCCTACAGTGGATGCATCAGTCCGTTAAGCCACCAGACCCAGCTCATGTTTGCTCATCACTTTACCAAACACCAAGATGTTGCTGCTGTGGTGATTTGTTTACATTTGGCCCCACGCCTTTAATTTGTGTCCCCTCCTTGGGGACTTCGTTACCCAGTCCCCGCCAGATACAGATTACAACTATTGCCTTTTCCATATGATCTACTTGAAAGGACGCCAGTTACATTATATTTTTCGCAACAGACACATTACTTATACTTGTGTCACTTTCACCAGCGATGCTTACTTTCCATACATACTCTTAACACTGAAATTCTGTAATTGACAGGATGCTGCCTTCATCTTTTATGTTCTCTGTCAGTGAAAAAAATGTATTATGCTTATGTGATTATTATGTTTTCCAGAGATTCTTTTTTTGCTTGTTTTCTTAGGGCAAATTTTATATCTTTCCGATATTGTTTTGATCTGTGCTATTGTTATGCTTTGAGTGATTGTTATGTTGTCTGGTGATTCCTTTTAAAAACTCAAATCTGTCTTGCTGCATCCTAAGTGTTTAGATTGAGATAGTGGGTGAGATAGTGGGGGGGGGGGGGATCTTTGATTTGGAGCCCAATTACCTACATAATAGGTGCATATGTGATGAAGTCTGCCACAAGCTGATGAGGAGGTCACATGAGTGGGCCCCAGAGCTGACAGGCTGTGATGAGATGGGAGAAGGGAAGCTGCTTGACACCACAGAGGAGGATCCCACTTAAAGGAAAAGAGATGCTGTTTGCAGACAGCACGTTCCACACTAGCAGTGGCATGTCAGGGAGGAAACGGAGCCAGGGTCGGTTTTGCAGAGCATGGTGCACAACACGGAGAATTTTGGTAAGTCTGTAAGCTTGGTAAGAGAGACAAATCAAATTTAGATACCATACATATGGCACACGAGACACAGGCCCTCTTGAGAGGCCGGTAATTTGCCAGGGGTTTGGTAACCCTGTTAAAAGCCCCACTGGCAATTATGTGGTTTGCAAAGTTACAATATCATGTGTCTACCCCTCGCCCCTATATTTTAAATGCTAAAAGATTCTAAAATATCCCGGGAAAACTGTGGGGAAATGAGGATTGGGTAATTCCTCATTATTCCGGGGACTTTCAGGGTTTAATCTATCATCCCTGTTAATTGTGCATCCCTTAAGATAACAGGACCCCCCCCGAGATCGTTAAACCCCATATTTACATTGTCACACATTGAATGTAATAGATAGCAGTTGTAGCTTAGTCCTTGAAAGAGCTATACATTGTTAGGTTAGTTTTGATTTTTCCCGGTTTATACTGAATTTACTAAAAGGAAACATATGTGAAACTGCTATTTCATCAATCCAGCTCTGTGCATAATTATAAATAAGACCTACCAAGTTACATTATCTTGTCTAAGATGGTCATCATATGTAAAGAGAGGATCAGTGGTGTCCTTTACTCCTGATGTGACGATTATGAACTCTACTGGAATTTGGTTGCTGAATTGGGAAATGTTTGTCCATGTATCAGTTCTTTGAGACGCTCAGCTAAATGTAAGGTCAGCTAGGTTTGACGTTTTTTTTGTTTTTCTTGGGCACGTCTATCATGTGCGACAGCCATGAAGTTGGACCCACCACAGGTCTGAGGATGCCATTGTCCTGTAGGCTGTCCAGTTGTTCGCTTACCTATCATTAGAGATGAATACGCACCCTCTGATCAGCTTCCACAGTGGATTCATCAAGAGGTCATTTCAGCTATGTACAGTATACATTCCATAGGCACGTGCTAGGAAATGTAGGTTCTTATATACTACCAAAGAAAAGGGGGCCAGAGCTTTAAAGGTCCAGCACCAAACATCACTACCTGTCAAGCCTCTTAGATCAGCACTGTATCTCGGTGCAATGGGTCTGGGATGTGACCCACATACATCCCAAAAGGTGGTTATAAACCACCACTATCGACAACTAAAGATTGACCCTGCACCCGAGAAAAATGAGTATTCTAATATAAAAATGTCCTAGTACATCCCGTTTAAACAATGCAAAAATATATTGAGAACAATTTAGCTTCCCAGAAAAAAGTAAAAACTCGTATATCTTGATTGCAGTCAGAATGAATCTTTTATTGAAAATCACTCGTTCTTTAAAAAGCACCACACAATTGCTTGCCAACGCGTTTCATCCCTCTTGGGACTTCTTCAGGGCTTAATCATAGTCTGTGTCTGCTGTTGATGTTGAAAGTAACTATAAGCCAACCTTAACAGCAGCGTCGATGAACTGTATATTAATTTTAAAGTTGGCGTTGTCGGAATTATATCAGTATATACCGCTACGCATCAAAAGATAATTCATATATTGCAATGATTTGGAGGTATCCGCTGTTTCAAAGTAAATACTTATGGTAAAAATGCCGCGTTATCAATACTGAATCTGTGTGCCCCGTGACCTCTGACAAGTAGCAATGTCATACAGTGACTCGATATGTTCTAGTATTTCCAACGAATTAATGAATAAAGTGTCAAGCCTTCTGTGTAGACGCGAACATCCGGTTCCTCCAAAATGTAGGAACCGGATGTTCGCGTCTACACAGAAGGCTTGACACTTTATTCATTAATTTGTTGGAAATACTAGGACATATCGAGTCACCGTATGACATTGCTACTTGTCAGAGGTCACGGGGCACACAGATTCAGTATTGATAACGCTGCATTGTTACCATAAGTATTTACTTTGAAACAGCGGATACCTCCAAATCATTGCAATATATGAATTATCTTTTGATGCGTAGCGATATATGCGGATATAATTCCGACAACGCCAACTTAAAATTAATATACAGTTCATCGGCGCTGCTGTTAGGTTGGCTTATAGTTACTTTCAACATCAACAGCAGACACAGACTATGATTAAGCCCTGAAGAAGTCCCAAGAGGGATGAAACGCGTTAGCAAGCAATGTGTGGTGCTTTTAAAGAACAGTGATTTTCAATAAAGATTCATTCTGACTGCAATCAAGATATACGAGTTTTTACTTTTTTCTGGGAAGCTAAATGTAGGTTCTTGACCACATTGACCAATACTGTCTGCTAACGTACTGCATTCCAACATCTCATTTAGAGGGAAGGGGATGCCAGGTTTGGCAGCAGACTGCCACTGCTCTCTCTACCAATGGGAAAACCCATGCAGCAGACCAGGCCCGGCTTTAGCGCTGGTGGTGCCCAATGCAATAATCATTTTTGGCGCCCCCACACCCAATGACCACCTCCTCGGATTCTCTCATTACCACCGGACAAAAGAGTCCCTCATCTCTCCAATCATAATTTATTGCTAAACACAGCGCCCCCCCTCTGAGGTCAGCGCCCCCTCTTTAGAGCAGCGCCCAGTGCAGCCGCACTGATGCACTACCCTAAAGCCGGCCCTGCAGAAGACTAGAGTCTGGCTGACATGGCATCAGGAGGGCTGCCATACCCAGGGTTGGGAGAAAAATCCCAGCATGACAGGGAAATTGCTTTTATCTTGAAACCCTGGATTGTCTTTGGAAAACAAAACATGCCAATTTGCCTTCATTGCTGATATTTCATGGTGGACCGAGTAGTATTGCTTCTTTCCAGTAAAACTGTTTCGGTTATGTTAGCAAGAGCATGTGCTGTTTAATTTCAATAAGGTGGGCCAGCTGCAGCTGAACCAGTGGCAGACGGTCGTGTATTCACTGTTGCCACCATTTGGCAGCCAGGCCCCCAGACTCAAGACGAGCCCTTTAGTTGGGGTATATTTTAAGAGGTCTGCCAGTATATGGTTTGGACCAGTAATGTAGAAATGATGTCACAGGCCCTGGTGCAGGCAAGAAAAATGGCCCATTTGACTAATATTGAAGTAGTAAAATACAGCAATTATCAGGGTTCAGTGGGCCTCTCAATATCCCGGTGCACTGCACCTGCTGCACCAATGGTACCTACACCCCTGGCTTAGACCAAATGACAACTAAGGGTGCTCTCATTGTGTCCTTGAATCTTTTTTTTGTTTTTGTTTTTTTTATTTATCATTTTTGAATATGTACAAACAATACAAAAAACACCCCCCTCTGTTGGCGAAGGAGTATGTTCGGCAGAGAAAAACAGTAGTGTTGGAAGGACCACTCAAAGATAAAGGAATCAGTACACACATTATAGCATGATACACAGCACCCATGCCGATGAAGAAAACAACAGGATAGCTAGATTATTTAGGCATTGTAAGAGATACTGTATACCCAGCAGTAAAATGATGACCAGATGGCGGCAGTTGACTGATCGTTCTTGACTTTAAAACTCAATCTGACTCTTGATGTTCGTGCTGCAACAAATAGTCTTAAAATGGTTGCCAAATGTCCTTCAACCTGGCAGTAGGAGGTTGCTGTGCAGCGTATAGGCCAGTCAGGAATAGTTGGTGTTCTTCTACTTCCCCAGTGCAAAGCAATTTCACGCTTTGCTCACAGCAACGCCATTGCAGCAAACCTACGGATCCCTCATAGTACATCCTGCGCATATCCTAGCAGGGCAAGGAGTGGGTCGGGCACCATGACAGTCCCTATCATTAAGGAGAGTTGGGAGAAGACTGCATTCCAAAACCCCCCCACATGAGTGCAAGTCCATGTCGGGTGCACAAAATCAGCCCCTTCCTTATGGCACTTAGGACAGTTCGAGGACCTAGTGGGACCAATTTTGTCCAGGGCTCTAGGCGTGACATATGCATGTCTTAGGAATTTAAAGTATATCAGCTCGTGTCTGGGATTTGGGGGAATGAGCTTAGTTGTTGGCATCAATAATACCAGATTTTATCAGGTAGGGGACGTTGCAGCTCACGCTCCCAGGTCTTCCTAAGTCATCCGTCCCGGCAGCAAGGCCACATTAGTATGAAAGAGTTTGGAAACTAGTCGCCCCCCTTCAGGGTCAGTTATCACTATGTTCAACGGTGTGAACTCATCAGGGGCCAGTCGGTAAGAGGGGACCTGCACTTGTAGGGCACTGCAGACGCGGAGCAAAACAAAGTGGTCCATGGGGTTTGCATCTACGTACCATACATCATCGGCATGCGAGAGAATGTGGCCATCCAGAAAGAGGTCCCCAAATGTATGCAGTGCATGTCATGTCAGTGTGCAGTTGACTAGGACAGGAGATAGCCATTGATTATCCGCACGGGGCAAGGAAGGAGACAATAGGAGTTCTCTACCAAAGCAGCCTGAGATGTTTGCGCCATGCCCAACTAGTTGTGGAAAGTGTTTGTATATCAGTGGTGTCAAGCAGAATTCGCCGTGGTAGAGTGGAATGTAATTGCATCGCCCTCACCTGATCTCACTCAGGCTGGTCATATGGAAGATGCACATCCCTGTGGTGCCAATGGTAGGCAAATGGACATTGTGCTACCAGGTAATAGAGATGAAGATGCATCACACCAAACCCCCCACTATCATAAGGGAGCACTAAGATGTCCCAGCCCACTCGAGGCCCCGGCCCACCAAGATCAGTCGCAGGAGGACGCTTCTTAGCATAGCAAAAAAAACTTTGGGAAGAGGGATTAGTATATTTTAAAAAAATACAAAAAACGGGGGAGAACTCCCATCTTAATATTGGCGATGAGACCGTCCATGGAGAGCGGGAGCCGAATCCACCCCTCACTTTGAGCCGTCAACTTGTCTATGGTGGGGCCATAGTTCAAGTGGATGGCCTGCTCCTTGTCTCAGTGAATATGAATGGCCAAGCATTTAACCGAGTCAGCGCACCACTTCAGGGGGAACTTACCTGCCAGCAGAGAGGTTGCATCAGTAAGTGGGAATAGTTCAGATTTGTTCAAATTCATGTTGAGGCCAGAACACCAACTAAATCATATAATCTCATGAAAGATGGGAGACAGGTTGTTCACAGGGTGGCAAACAAATAGTAAAATGTCATCTTCAGCCTCGGTGGAGATGCTTCTCCTGGAGATGCCAGACAAGTAGGTCCATAGCCATGATGAAAAGTAATGGGGACAGAGGGCAACCTTGCCTTGTCCCTCTAGTGGCATCAAAAGGGGTTGTGAGAGAGCAATTGGCTTGTATATATGGGCCACCGTAGAGAAGCACTTGGCACCCACGTGGCAACCCCAGTTTTTGGAATGTGGCGAGCAAAAAAGCCCCTCTAGCGAATCAAAGGCATTCTCTGCGTCGAGTAAGGCCACCCTCACAGGTACCTCTGAGGAGATTCCATTCAGCACCAAGAAAACTGTGCGCAAATTGAGGGAGGTGGAGCAATGCTCGATGAATCCTGATTTCAAGAGCGAAATGAGCTTATCCAGCAGAAGCGAAAGCCGGGTCGCAAGAATTTTAGTTAGTATTTTATTATTGAAATTGAGCTGCGATAAGGGTCTGTATGGCGTGCAGCACATTGGGTCCTTGCCAAGTTTCACCAGGAACGTGATCAGTGCTTCGCATAGGGTAGGGGGCAGAACTCCAGCGTCAAGGGATTCGACGTACATTGCAAGCAAATGTGGCGCCAGGAGGTGTTTATATGTCTTATAGAAAACCCGCACGAGGCTGTCCTGATGAAGGGCCTTGGACCCATCAAGAGAGTCAATCGCTTGGATCACCTCCTAGCTGGACATTGGCTCGCTAAGAAACTGCCACTGGGCGTCCATGAGCCAGACTATGGCAACCTCCGAGAGGTAATCTGCCATGGTCTCCCTTCGTTGGAGCAGCGGGAGGTATACAGATGCATGCAGTAGTGGAGGAGCTCTGCCAGGATGGTGGTGTTATCAGTCATATGCGTCCCGTCATTGAGAAGCAGTTCAGGGATGTAACTGCTGTCTCTGGGTGGACGGAGTAGTGGCGCCATAGTGCGGCCCGGATGTTCGCCCTCTCCATAGCGTCTGGCCCTGGCATGTTTCCCCAAATGTGCCACCTCTAGTTCGGCCAGCTCCCAAAATTCACCCAGCAAGAACATGTTGCGCAGCAGTTGATGACCGTAGTGTTGTTGTGCATCTGCACTGTCTATATCAAGCAGTTCAGTTTCAACCTGCGGAAGCATGTTGCAAATATCCCGCAGCACCCGATCATTCTTAGAGATACATATCCCTCGAATGTAGGCCTTGAAGGCCGCCCAGAGGGAAGCCTGCATAGAAACTGATCTCACATTTAATTCAAAGTAGTCGAAAATGGATGCGCGCAACTCCTCACGGAAAACCTCATCAAGCAGGGCGTTGCACGGGAAGCGCCAACAGCGCTCCACACCTTCCCCAAAAGGCATAGTTAGCACTATCTGAATTGAGGAATGATCAGAAAGAGTGCGTGGGAAATGGGAAACACTACCCAGCCAGGGGAGGACTGTTGCAGAAATTAACCTATAGTCTATGTGTGTTACTTATGTGGTGCAGAGTAGAATGTATGCGCGAGGTGGCAGCGTGGATAAAGCACCAGGTATCTCTAAGAGAGAGAGTGTCACAAATGTCGTGGATGACACGCAGGGAGCGTGGCTTACCGCTGGGTGCTGAGGCAGTGGTGTTCAACAGGGGGTCGTTGCCCAGGATGACATAGTCGGCATCCACTCATCCTGGTAAGGACTGTACACCCTGAATAAATTCCGGGGAGTCAATATTTGGGGCATAGACGTTAAGTAATAGTACGCTGTGGCCTGCTAGGAGTGCCATGACCACAACATATCTGCCAACGTCATCAGTGAAGCTAGACTTGGGGGTAAAGGGGACAGATCTGTGTATTAGTATGCACACTCCACGGGAGTATGTGCTATAGGCGGAGAAGTATCTATGTGGGCCCCAGGAGGATGCAAAGGCGTGAGAATTCCCTGAGTCTCCTGCAAAAATGCTATTTTCAAGCCATATCGGGTGAGGTATTGAAGTACTTGTTTGTCTTTATGGGGGTTATTAATACCCCTGATGTTCCAGGATAGGAAGGATAACTCGATCCCTATGCCGAGGCTGTTACGTGGCATTGGCGAACGGGACCGAAAAAGAAAAAGTGGTGCTGTGTATCCAATTGAATGGGTCCTTCCTGTAAAATAAACAAACAAACAAAACCTGGTCTGTAAAGAACCCCCCCTCATCCCCCTCCCCATCCACACTTTAAAAAAAATATATTTTTATTGATACATTTTCTATTATCAAAGCATACCAAATTTACTCTTGGCACAAAAAGGAACACAAGGCAATACATTTCTCTCATCTGGTTACAGACATCTTCCGTGTCTAGCAACATCAACATATGTCTGTCGAGGTTCATAGCAATTGACTCTCATTGGACACCCACCTCCCCCCGGGTGTATGCGTGTTTGCGTCTATCATTTTCCTAGTTGTGATTAGAGGCTGCGACCCCCACTGTGTGCTGTTAAGTTCCAGCCCATAGTACCTGAGCCAGGGACACCAAATCTTTAAAAAAATGTGGGGACATCCTCTCATTTATATGTCACTTGTTTTGCCCCATATACATGTCCATCCCAGCTTTCCGCTCCCGCAGGATTGGGGCCTGTGGCACTCCCCAATGTTTGGCTATGTCCCTCTTGGCCACTACCATTCCCAAATTACAAAGGATGAGGTTGCGTCTGGGCAGGTCTATTTCTGAAAGTATGCTTAACAATGTATACTTGGCATCCGTCTGCAACTGTAGCCCCACTATCTCACTTAGTTCTCTCGTTATTTTGGCCCAGTATCTTTGTATGTGTGGGCACTACCAAAGGGTGTGTATGAATGTGCCACTATCCGTCGTGCAGCGGAGGCAGCCAGGGGGTTACGCCCGTCCCATTTTATGGAGTCGGGACCTTGTCATATATGCCCTGTGGAGGACTTTGAACTGAATTAAGCGTAGCCTTGATTTGATTGCCACCTCCCATGGATGCATTAGGGCAGCTTTCCAATCTATATCCTCTAAGTCGCCCAGGGTGATCTCCCAGTGTCTCCGCAGGCCTCCCAAGTTGTCTGGGACATTATTTATGAGGGTCCTATATGTCCAGGAAATAGCCTTCTCTGCTATCTCCCCTCGCAGGAGTCTTCCCTCCAGTGGTGCGAACTCGGGGGTAGTTGCAATATCTATTCCCTCTGCGGTCCACACGTGTTGTAGTTGCATGTATTTATATCTTTGGCTGTCCCTCAGCTGGAACTCTCGCTGTAGCGCGTCAAATGTTATCAGGGTGCCTTCCTTTATCAGGTCCCCTACTTTGGAGATCCGATCAAGTCCCAGTCTTTGAACCCCTTCAGTTGCCCTATGTCTGGGAGGCACATGCCTTCCCTTAGCGAGGTCTCTCTCGTTACCTTCCTATCCCAGCCCATTTGTTTCTCTGCACCCATCCACGCCTCCACTGTCCTCTGGGTGGCCGGTAGCAAGTGTTTAGAACCCTTCCCCCGTATATATAGTGTAAGTGTGAATGTGTCTCTAATTGGTGTCGCTCCATTGCATATGCCGGGTGTGTTCCCGGCAAGTGTTGCCACTCGTTAATTGCTATCAGATGTGCTGCCCGGTAGTAGGATCTTACGTCCGGGAGGGCAATCCCCCCGTTGTATTAATTGCGGTGTAGTGTCTGGAGCGCTATCCTTGGTTACCCTCCATCCCACAAGAGCATGCGCACTTCTCAATCTATTGTCCCGAAAATGTCCTCCGGAATCTTGTAGTGTGTGTTTTGTAAGATGTATAAAAGTTTGGGGAGCGTAATCATCTTGTACATTGCCGCTCTGCCCAATAAGGTTAGGGGCAGCCGTCTCCACCTTTCCACGTCCACATGGAAATCTGCCACTACCCTTCGGATGTTGCAGGTTAGGATCTGTGGAATATCTGTGGATATGTACATCCCCAGGTATTTAAACCCTTCGGTGGTTACTTGTAAGTCCCTGGGGAGTTCACGCACTTCTAGGGGCCCTCCTACCGGGTACAAAATTGATTTGTCCCAGTTGGTCCTATAACCTGCAAGTTCCCCGTATGTTCTGAGTACCTGGAAAAGGGCCGGTATCGTGGATGAGGGGTTGGTGACTTATAATAGGACATCATCCGCATAAAGTGAGATGCGTTCTCCCCACCCGTTTGCTGTGAAACCTGTCACCCTAGGGTGTGATCTGATTAGGTATGCCAACGGCTCCAGGGTCTACTGCATCATAGGGGACTAAATATTCCCCTAGAGACAGTCCATCATCCTGTCATTAATTCATATATCTATTTCGCAGCAACACATTACATACCACGGACACAAAAATATTTTGAAAAAATGATGATTATCATTATTTTTAGTTTCTCCTTATAAAACATACAGACATATATACAAAACAAAATGTACATCACAATCAACAAAAACAACAAAATTCATTAGTTCCTTCTACCCACTCAAATACAAAATCATGTGGTGTTTGCATATAAAAATAAAAGCAATCCACTATGAGGGTCATCTTAAGCACATGAGGTTACCACCCCTCTGAAGACCTTAGTTCAAATGTGCTTATTATTCATAAAGATTTTCAATTCCTGTTGGACTCCTCTTGTCAGAAAACTGTCGACGCGGGCGCGTTTCGGCCGTCATTTACATCTAGGCCTCCTCAGGACAAGGGTAAGGGAACAAACCTACATAAATACAAAACATATTGTGCTAACCACACAAAACGGAGTTAAATCACTGTCCCCATCTCCGTGTGAACCATGCTGGACAAAAGTACCGTTGGAAATCACTTGTGTCCCCGAAAGAAAAAGGAATCAAACCAAGCAAATTAAAGAGGGGGTGAAACAGCACCATTCGTTCCTAAGGCACTAACTCAGTGACTACAGGGTCATGCCACTACTGAAAAACGTCTCATGCACCAAGCTAAGTGAAATTTGAAAAACCAAATCACCCCTGCTGGACCAGTGTGAGTGTATAGCTTTTAACTCACACTGGTCCAGCAGGGGTGATTCGCTGTTTCAAATTTCACTTAGCTTGGTGCATGTAGTGGCATGACCCTGTAGTCACTGAGTTAGTGCCTTAGGAACGGTACTTTTGTACTTTTATGATTAATAAGCACATTTGAACTAAGGTCTTCAGAGGGGTCTTCAGAGGGGTGGTAACCTCATGTGCTTAAGATGACGACCTCATAGTGTATTGCTTTTATTTTATATGCAAACACCACATGATTTTGTATTTGAGTGGGTAGAAGGAACTAATGAATTTTGTTGTTTTTGTTGATTGTGATGTACATTTTGTTTTGTATATATGTCTATGTTTTATAAGGAGAAACTAAAAATAATGATAATCATCATTTTTTCAAAATATTTTTTGTGTCCGTGGTATGTAATGTGTTGTTGCGAAATAGATATATGAATTAATGACAGGATGATGGACTGTCTCTAGGGGAATATTTAGTCCCCTATGATGCAGTAGATACATACTTATATCTTTTCCTCGTTACCATTTCTTTTTTTCTACTTATTGTAGTACTTTTACCCAGGTAAAGGAGGGTAATTTGGGTAAACCCCTATATATTCTTGATAACGGCTCCAGGGTCAGCGCAAAGAGCATTGGGGACACCCCTGCCTAGTGCCTCTTTCTATTGGAAACTCCTCTAACATTGCCCCCTTGACACACACCCTAGCCCGTGGGACCTATAGAGCATCTCGTTCCACGCCATGAATTTGGGTCCAAACCCGAACCTCCCTTGCGTCTGCCACATGAACGGCCAATGTACAGCGTCAAAGGCCTTTTCGGCATCGAGGGAGAGCAGCAAGTGTGGCTCCGTTCTATCTTGGACCGTACTTAACCAGTTCGCCAGATGCCATAAGTTAAACATTGTTGCCCTCTTGGCCATAAACCCCGATTGGTCGGCGTGAATAAGGGAGGTGACAACTGAGGGCAGTCTGTGTGCTAGGATGGAGCCTAATATCTTCACTTCCACGTTTAAGAGTGAAATTGGCCGGTATTACCCGCACTCCGTTGCTGGCTTCCCGGGCTTATGAATTACCACCACCGTTGCGTTCCGCAGGTTAGGAGGGAGGGTACCCTCCTCCCGTGCCGCCTGAAACATCTCGAGAAGGTGCGGTCCTAATAATCCAGAGTTCACCTTAAAGAGTTCCGCCGGCAGACCGTTAGGTCCCGGGGTTTTCCCTGTTTTTTGTTTGTGTATGGCCCCGTCACCTTCTCAAGTGTGAACTCTTCCTCAAGAACATCCCGGTCCTTTGGTGACAAAACAGGGAGATCTATTTCACGGAGATACTCCTGGATCTGAAGTTCTCCCACCCCGTCCTAGCTTTGTACAGATCAGTGTAATAATCTGCGAAGGAGTTGGCGATGTCCAGTGCTGTGGTGAAGGTATGCCAGCCCTGTGGATGGTGTTCACCCACCTGGATTCCGTCTCTTCCTTTCCCAGCCATGCCAGGAGCCTCCCTGCCCTGTCCCCTGTCTCATACAGGCTGTGCCTTTAGGCAAGATAGAGCATTTTTGCCTCTTGGCGCGCCAATGGTTGATATTCTGCGTGAGTGAGTTTTATCTGACGGAGGGTCCACACCCGCAACTTGTTCCAAGTGCAGGAGTTTGCTTTCGAGAGCCACAATGTCTTGCACCTCTTTCTTGTGCTTGTGCGCAATCGTGTTTTGGGCTCTATCTCTTAACACTACCTTGTAGGCCTCCCACAGGACCACTGCTGATGTTACTGTTCCTTTATTTTCTAGGAAGTACAGCTCTGAGTCTGCTCTCACTTCTTTCGCTGTCACTGGGTCTCTGAGTTCCCAAGCATTAAGTCTCCACCCCTCTGTCCCTCCACGGGTCTTGTCGCCCACCGTGAGCCACAGGGGGGAGTGATCAGACAACCCTCATGCCAAGTACTCCACTCCTGTCACCTTTTCTAGTTCCCCCGTTGGAGCAAAGAAATAATCTAGTCTGAAAAACACCCTGTGTGCACCCGAGAAGTAGGAGTATGCCCGCTCATCGGGGTGATGTCGGCGCCAGATATCTTGTAGTCCCAATGTGAGGGCGAATTCGGCCAGCTGTGTGTTCCCCTTCCCTTCTCCTGTCGCTCCCGAGCGGTCTATGTAAGGATCGGCTACATCATTAAAGTCTCCACCCACCAGGTGTAGGGGGGAGTCCGAACCCAATAAAACCTCTGTCACTTTCTCTAGTGTCTGTCGTTATAGACGCGGGGGCACGTAAACACTCACCAGTGTAATGTCCCTATGTCCCCACGTTCCCTGTACCACCAGAAATGTGCAGTTTGGGTCAGACCAGGTTTTAGAGATGCGAAAAGGTACCATTTTTCTAATGAGTATTGCCACCCCTCTGGATCCCGAGGAAAATCCTGCATGGGCCAGGGTGGTATATGTGCCTCTCCCCAGAAAATTACAGCGTATCCCTCTAAGGTGTGTTTCCTGGAGAAGTATATGTCCGGTTTCAGTCTTTTTAGGTATTTAACCACCAGGCCTCTTTTAATCTGATGTCCGAGGCCGTTGACGTTCCATGTCATTACTGTGTAGCCCTTCTCACCAAGACCCTGTGGGGTTGTCCCTGCCATGTCCAAATTGGATGTTGTGTCCCAGTGTGTTACCTGTGTCTTGTTTTGCATTTACTTTGCCTCTCTGTGCCATTGTTGGAATAGGATTCCCTCCTTTTATGTCCCCCTTTTGAACCTGAACCCCCCAAATCCCCCCACCCCACTCTCTCCCACTACCCATGCACTTTCCCCTAAATCTCAACATGACAACTGTGTCGTAGGATTAGGCTGAGAGGTCTATTACCCACCCTTCCCCCCAACAGTAAGTTAGTTAACTAATGTGAACAAAGGTCCCGTGTGGCTCTAGAGCCCAGACTCAAGTCCTCCCTAATTTGGGCTCGTTAAGTCTCTACAGGCACCTACTGCTTTCTTACTGTCCCTTCAGCATCATGCCGTGGATCTCAGCCTTCTTCGCTCCCATCCGGCGTTGTAGGTCGGGCGCTTCCCCAGTTTCGTCTTCCGCGTCTGTCTCTTCTAGCCGAGTTATTTTTTGTAAGAGTGGGTGGTCACTATCCGATTCTTTTAATTGCTCCTGTTCCGACAGGGCTGGAGTGGCTTGTGTCCTTGGGCAGGGCCCATTATGTGGCAGTTCCCTTGTCCCTCGATGCGGATCTTCCTCCGAGTCTAAGTCCTGGGCCCTCGGTTCTACGTTCTCTTTGAACCTTCTGGGTGTATTGCAATGGAGTTTGGGCCTATGTCCCAGCCGGCATTTGATCTTAGTCCTCGGGGTTTTGGGCCTTACTACTGTCTCTATTGTCCGGCACTGAGACTCTGGCAGATCTGTCCTTTGTACTTTAGGAGGCCGTTCCTGGATCCAAGACCATGCCTCCTCCAGGGTCTGAAAGAAGAACGTCTTGTTTTGAAATATTACTTTGAGCTTGGCCGGGAAAAGCAGCATGTATTGAATTTGGAGGTTTCTTAGTTTTTCTTTGACAGAGTCGAAGGTTCTTCTCTGTTTCTGGACTTCTCTGGAGTAGCAAGGGAATACCATTATTTTAGTATTGTCCATCCGGACCTCTCCCAGGCGTCTCATCATGCGTAGTATTTAGTCTCTATCCTGGTAATTTAGAAAGCGGGCAATTACTGGCCTGGCGGGGGACCTGCTGGAAGCCTGGAGGCAGGTATCCTGTGTGCTCGTTCAATCATGAAGCAGTTGGAAAACTGGGCATTTTGTGAGAGTGTCTTTGAGCCATATGAGGAGAAAGGATCCCGCGCCGGCCCCCTCGATCCCTTCCGGGAAACCTATGAAACGCAGGTTGTTCCGTCTCGCTCGGTTTTCGGCGTCATCCACTTTCCACACCGTCTCCTTCAAGGAGGCCGTCAGCTTGGCAACCTCCCCCCTCAGGCTTTACATTGTATCCTCCACATCCGAGATACGCTGCTCCGCATGAGCCACTCTTTCCGCCACGTTGCGGAGGTCTTGTCTCAGCAGTGTCACATCTGTGCGTACTTCTGCTATCCTGCCTTCCAGCGCCTCTCTGGATGATTGTATTGCCAGCAGGAGAGCTGCATTGTCTGGCATAGATGTAGGATTTCCAGTTGCTCCTGGCGGTGGGGTCACCACTTTGGTGTACCTGTCCATTTTCTCCTGCCTTTGGGGCTTTGGCTCCTTGTCTTTGGCCATGAGTTGTCACTGTTTTCCTTTACCCCAATGATTAGATCCGGGTGTGTCGCAATACTGGCCGGCATGAGGGACGCTGACCTGTTTCCGACTTCTAAGCCCTGTCAGGTCGCTTTCTCTCTTGCGCTCTATGTTGCTTCGTGTCTCTGCTGTTGGCTTTGCCCTGCCTGCGGGTTCCAGGTACCGCCAGGCTCCCCGGCCCCTCGGTCGCGGGAGCGTGTGATTTGCTGTGGGTTGCTACTTCCCCGATGTTCCCCTCTGCGTCTCTAGTGGGGATATATAGTGCCACTCTGGCCAGTCTCCTGTCCTCTGCCTGCACGTCGACTCCGCGACCACCAGGTCTGCCCGGGCTCTGCTTGATTAGTCGTGGGTAGGTCGCCAGAATGCTTCGCGCGTTACTCCTGCTTGAGGGGACACTCGGTGTCTTCTGCCTTTACCAGCACACCTCTTTGCAGTTTCTGGGTTTGCCCGGCTGGGGGAGGAATGGTCAGCCCCCCCGGGGTCTCCTGCTCCTGCCAAGAGGGTCTCCCCGCCCTCGCCACTGCCGGTCAGGGCTTCTCGCCTCCTACTCTGTGTGCTGACCGCCCGACGTTTGTTGTGGGTCTCTTGTCCAGATGGCACTTGCTGGTTCTATAGCAAGGCACCAGCCCCTTGAAGTGGGCAAAAGGCGGATTGCCGTGTGGGGTCCCCCCGAGCCCGCCCTCCAATCTTCTCTTCCCCTTGCTCCAGACCCAGGGTTTACTCACTCTTGCATGTGCGGGCGGAGGCTCTCATTACTCCTGGTGCTCTCCTGCAGCCGCCCGACAGATCGCTGGGGAACCACGCCCGCTCTCTGTATTTCGCACCAGGCCCCTGCCGGGTTCTGATGGGAAAATGCCGGAGTCCCGCCGGCACCCCGAGGCGCCTGCTACTGCCACAGTGGTTCCCGTTGGGCGGCCCTTTGCTCGTCTCCTTTCGTTTTCACGAGCCACAGTTGGGGCGCGCAGGGCTCGTCTCGCTCGGGAGGGCCTCAGAGGTGGGTCTCACGCGGCGCCTGCACAGAGCCTCCTCAGTCTCAGAGGCCCCGAACCTCCTCTTCTTCTCCCCAGCCGCTCAGCCCCCGGTGTATGTATTTGCCGGGCCGTCTCCGATGGGTTTAGGTGCCCCTCTCACCAGTTTCACTGGGGCCGCTGTCTCTCCTGGACCGCCGGCCCACGTTCAGTCGCCATTTTCGATCCGCCGTTTTGTTCCTGCCCGGGCTCGCCGGAGCCCGTTCCGCTATGCTCCGCTTCCTTGAATCTTGATCGCTCGCGTCACTGGATTCTTGGGCTCTTGGGAGTGTCAATTGATCTGGTAATTTCGAACTAGAAGGCAGGATTAATTACAGGATTAAAAGTGGGGCAGTCGGAGCTCCGGCAGTTGCGTCTACTCGGCCATGTTGCTAGCCCCCCCCACCCACACTTGACCCACAAGTGCCCAGCGAATCCCCAGAAACCAGACCATCAACCAAACAGCAAATACACTAACAATTTGTACAGTGGTGTACACCTCAGGGTGTGAGCAACGCTATGACAACTGGTCCCCAAGTGATGATGATGATCATGATCATGATGAAGCAGGATTAAGCAGGATTTATAAAGTGCATGGTGACCGGCAGGCATCCCAGCGCTGGTCAAGGAAAGGGGCTGTCAACCGAAGCAGAGAAAGCATTCATGCACTAGTTCTTAAAGAGAGAGGTTTTAAGGGCCTTCTGAAAGCCTAGCTCATTGTCCATGGACCGTAAGGCCAAGGGGAGAGAATTCCAAAGGTTTGCTGTGTTGAAACTAAAAGAACGTCCTCCCCTTCTGGATCTTTTAACCAAAGGAACAGAGGCCAAATGTAGATTAGAATATCTGAGTGGCCTGTTAGTACTATAAGGGGTGACCAAGTGATGAAGGATGTGGGCCACGGGCATTTACAGCCCTATGGGCAGTACACAAAGACTTAAATTCAATCCTCTGGATAACCGGTAACCAGTGCAGAGATTTCAGACCATTTCTTGCTGACTCATGTCCGGGAATAACCAGAATACGTGCCGCTGCACTTTGCATCACTTGTAATTTCCGGGTGACTTCCATGGGAGCGCCCAAGTACAGTGAGTTACTGTAGTCGATGCAAGAGAGGATCAGGGCCTGAGTTACTTGCCTCCTCACCAACTGAGAAAGCATGTGCAGTATTTTGCACAGCATGCGCAGGATACCAAAACAACTTGCTGCCAGTTTAGTGGCCTGAGTTTCCATTATCAAGGCTTTAGCAAGCCAGACCCCCAGGCTTTTTATAGCTGTGTTAGCTACTGGGGGGGGACCAAGGCAGCCTGGTCCGCCCAGTCCCATTGAGGGGAGGAATTCCTCCCAAGGATCATGAGTTCTGTCTTCGATCCATTGAACTTAAGGCAGGAAGAAGTTATTCAGGTGGCTACCTGTTCCAGAGGAGGGCCTAGTGTGGATCCTGCAGGGTCACCGTCCGGGGCAAGTGGAAAAAAACAGTTGAGCATCATTTGTGTAGGACACTATCCATATCCCAAAGGTGTAATGATATCGGCAAAGGCTTGTAGGTACATGTTGAATAACATGGTCTGAGCGAAGACCCCTGCGGTACTCCACAAGTGACTGAGTGCCTTTATTGAATACCCAGAAGGAGCGCTCCTTTAAGAAGTAACTCAACCAATCCAGGGCCTTACCAGAGACACTGGAACAGATGAGGAGTTCCAACAGTGTAGGAAGGTCAATGGTATCAAAGGCCACATTCAAGTCCGAAAGAACAACTGTGATCGTAGACCCTTGATCTAATCTCCTCTTGGCTTCCTCTACTACAGCCAAGAGAGCAGTCTCGGTGTTGTGCTTTGGCCGAAAACCAGTTTGTAACTGGTGTAATAGCGAGTTGGTCTCCGGGAATTCTGAGAGGTGTCTGTTTACATGTTTCTCGACCACTTTACTAATGCAATAAAGTAAGGATATTGGGCGGAAATTCCGGGGACATTAAGGATCAAGGTTAGGCCTCTTTAAAATTGCCTTGACCATGGTGTGCTTCCAGGGTTGCAGGGCCGTACCCAGATCCAAGGAAAGATTCACCATTTGAAGCAGGGTTGGAAAAATGATTCTGCCCCCTGACCCAGAGTGTTAGGAGGGGCGGGGTCAAGGGGGAACCCAGATGTTATTTTCCCAAAAAGGGCGTTGAACTTCTCTAAGGTTAAAGATGGGAATTCAGAGAGAGTGGGGGAGACACTTTTATTAATGCTGCTCAAGAGAGTAGGGCCATGGCTACCTTCCTCTTTTTGAAAGGAATTGTAGATATCAGAGATTTTGGAGTTAAAGAAAGTGGTCAGTGCATTAGACCTGTCCTTCAAGGGTTCCGCGATAGAACCATTCAAGGAGAATTCAAGTAGAGCTTTAGTGATCCTGAACATTTTCTTTATGGAGTTAGCAGCTTCGGTGATTCTGGCTTCATAGAAAGAGGACTGAGAATGTTTAATTTCTGCATGATAGGTCCTTACTGTCTCCCTATTTAAGAGTTTTTTAGATTCCCTATAGTCCTTCTTCCATTTGCTCTCTGTGATTTTGCATTTTTTCAAAGCTTTGAGGTGGGGAGGCATACTTATTCTTCTTTGTACTTTACTTAAATAATGTGCTGGGAATCGTCTGGTCCAAGGAATAGGTTATCCATTAAGCGATTGTCTTGTCAGCGTCTTGTAGATTAGGGCCCAGTGTAGGTAAAGTCCTACTGAGGATACTTCTCCAATTCTGGAGATATAATCGCGACCAGCGACGGCCTTCCAGCACCACCGGTTTTGAGTATGGAGGTGAACACGGAATCATGAGGACTAAGGGGATTAAAAAATGGTCGGTCCAGGGGAGAGGGATAGGGTCTGAAACCTTGAGCAGGGGGTTATTAGAAAAGATGGGGTCAAGTAAGTTACTTTTATTGAGGGTGGGGCCATGAACAATTTGCCCCAGTTCCAATGCGTCCAGGTCAGCTAGAAGACCCGACGCCTGGGTGTCATCTGATTGGTCCAGGTGGAGACTCTAAGACTGTGAAATGGGTTTTATTTATTGTCAGACTGACTAACACCTAGGGTGAAGCCTGGGTGAACTGGCATGGAGGACCCAGGGGTGATAGATTAAAACTCTCAAAAAGGATGACGTCTGGGATAGGGAGATAGAAAAGACCAGACTTTCACAGTAGGGAAGCAGGAGGGGAATGATGTGGCAGGTAAAAGAGAACTTTAAAATTATGGCAAGCCCCCTCACCCTTCCTGTCTACTCTATCGTTATACAATATATAATACTTGAGGGGAAGAGCCTGGACAATTTCAGGACCTGACTTCGCATAGAGTCAGGTTTCAGTCAGTAAGTCAGTCAGTCTGGGTTATTGTCTTCCAGAAGGGAGAGAGTTTGCCATTTGTGGCAAGGTAAGGGTCTACAATTTTAAAGGAACATTTTATATATAGTCTTGATAGGGTGAACATTCACAGGTTCCGGCTCAGGTGACAAGAAAAAGGAACAGAACTTACAAGAGTCAGAGTCACTGGTTGGGTCCATCAGGTGCAGGCAATTCTCATTGGGCACCCTTCTTAATTGGAGCAGGTTATCCCTCGTGTAAGTAACCAGGTAGGATTGGTAAGGTACAAGATTCCTGGCCGCTGGGCACACTAGGGTGCGGATGGGGGCAGACAGGCTTAACTTTGGCATGCCAGGGGCGAGCCCGCTGCGCAGATCCGCTGCGCTCCTGCTGTCCTGCCTCCATTTTATAATGCAAACACAAGGAGATGATGGACGGAGCGCTGAGTCAAGACTGATTTGCATATAGCTGTGTCTGAACTGGGGTGGCAAATTGAGCTAAAGAATGATGATGGATTCAACCCAGATCTGTGACTGAGGGTGAGTGTTTGAAAAGTTTCAGCACTCGGTCCATCATCTCCTTGTGTTTGCTTTGTTCGCCCTAAGTTGGCAGGGTATGCCCAGACGTGGGTCCCTTGCTCACTTTGCCACTGGATTCAAGCTAGCCTGGCTGATGAGGGCTGTTAGCCCGAAACCGGTCCCAGGATGCTTGATTCCGGTCCAGGGAAGACATGGCTTGGCAGTTCGGTCTGGACTGTTCCCATGAGGCACAGGGTCAAGACTGATTTGCATATAGCTGTGTCTGAACTGGGGTGTTAAAGTGAGCTTAAGAATGATGATGGATTCAACCCAGATCTGTGACTGGGGGTGAGTGTTTGAAAAGTTTCAGCACTCCGTCCATCATCTCCTTATGTTTGCTTTGTTCGCCATAAGTTGGCAGGGTATGCCCAGACGTGGGTCCCTTGCTCACTTTGCCACTGGATTCAAGCTAGCCTGGCTGATGAGGGCTGTTAGCCCGTAACCGGTCCCAGGATGCTTGATTCCGGTCCAGGGAAGACATGGCTTGGCAGTTCGGTCTGGACTGTTCCCATGAGGAACAGGGTCAAGACTGATTTGCATATAGCTGTGTCTGAACTGGGGTGGCAAAGTGAGCTAAAGAATGATGATGGATTCAACCCAGATCTGTGACTGGGGGTGAGTGTTTGAAAAGTTTCAGCACTCCGTCCATCATCTCCTTGTATTTGCTTTGTTCGCTCTAAGTTGGCAGGGTATGCCCAGACGTGAGTCCCTTGCTCACTTTGCCACTGGATTCAAGCTAGCCTGGCTGATGAGGGCTGTTAGCCCGAAACTGGTCCCAGGATGCTTGATTCCGGTCCAGGGAAAACATGGCTTGGCAGTTCGGTCTGGACTGTTCCCATGAGGCACAGGGTCAAGACTGATTTGCATATAGCTGTGTCTGAACTGGGGTGGCAAAGTGAGCTAAAGAATGATGATGGATTCAACCCAGATCTGTGACTGGGGGGGAGTGTTTGAAAAGTTTCAGCACTCCGTCCATCATCTCCTTGTGTTTGCTTTGTTCGCCCTAAGTTGGCAGGGTATGCCCAGACGTGGGTCCCTTGCTCACTTTGCCACTGGTTTCAAGCTAGCCTGGCTGATGAGGGCTGTTAGCCCGTAACCGGTCCCAGGATTCTTGATTCCGGTCCAGGGAAGACCTGGCTTGGCAGTTCGGTCTGGACTGTTCCCATGAGGCACAGGGTCAAGACTGATTTGCATATAGCTGTGTCTGAACTGGGGTGGCAAAGTGAGCTAAAGAATGATGATGGATTCAACCCAGATCTGTGACTGGGGGTGAGTGTTTGAAAAGTTTCAGCACTCCGTCCATCCTCTCCTTGTGTTTGCTTTGTTCGCCCTAAGTTGGCAGGGTATGCCCAGACGTGGGTCCCTTGCTCACTTTGCCACTGGATTCAAGCTAGCCTGGCTGATGAGGGCTGTTAGCCCGAAACCGGTCCCAGGATGCTTGATTCCGGTCCAGGGAAGACATGGCTTGGCAGTTCGGTCTGGACTGTTCCCATGAGGCATAGGGTCAAGACTGATTTGCATATAGCTGTGTCTGAACTGGGGTGGCAAAGTGAGCTAAAGAATGATGATGGATTCAACCCAGATCTGTGACTGGGGGTGAATGTTTGAAAAGTTTCAGCACTCCGTCCATCATCTCCTTGTGTTTGCTTTGTTCGCCCTAAGTTGGCAGGGTATGGCCAGACGTGGGTCCCTTGCTCACTTTGCCACTGGTTTCAAGCTAGCCTGGCTGATGAGGGCTGTTAGCCCGAAACCGGTCCCAGGATGCTTGATTCCGGTCCAGGGAAGACATGGCTTGGCAGTTCGGTCTGGACTGTTCCCATGAGGCACAGGGTCAAGACTGATTTGCATATAGCTGTCTGAACTGGGGTGGCAAAGTGAGCTAAAGAATGATGATGGATTCAACCCAGATCTGTGACTGGGGGTGAGTGTTTGAAAAGTTTCAGCACTCCGTCCATCATCTCCTTGTGTTTGCTTTGTTCGCCCTAAGTTGGCAGGGTATGCCCAGACGTGGGACCCTTGCTCACTTTGCCACTGGATTCAAGCTAGCCTGGCTGATGAGGGCTGTTAGCCCGACACCTGTCTGAGGATGCTTGATTCCGGTCCAGGGAAGACATGGCTTGGCAGTTCGGTCTGGACTGTTCCCATGAGGCACAGGGTCAAGACTGATTTGCATATAGCTGTGTCTGAACTGGGGTGGCAAAATGAGCTAAAGAATGATGATGGATTCAACCCAGATCTGTGACTGGGGGTGAGTGTTTGAAAAGAATATATGACGTTACAACGCAAACAAATACAACGCATGCTTTTACATCGCAGGATTTTACAACGCATACCATTACAACGCAACTGTAGTATAATATATTGAATGATCCATTACAACGCATACTACAACAACGCTCACTTTTACAACGCAAGATATATTTTTTTTTAGTATAATAAAGCTCTGGAGCGGGATGCAGGGAAAATAGGGGTTTTGGGTGGGGAAGTGTATTAAAACGTGGATATTGGAAATAATACATAAACATTAAAATTAATACTCGAGTACTAACATTAATACTCGCGTATAATATTAATAAATTAAAAAATAAAATGTATATAAATTTATTAAAATTATTGCTACAGCAGATACTATTTTATAACACTATGGCGTCGATTCCGATTCGGGCCGGAAATTTCTCCGACTGAGCCGGACCCGGAGAGATTTCCGACCGAATCGGACCCGTGCAGTCCGACCGAACGAGTACGATGCGTCCGTATGTTATCGGACTCGAGTCGGTCGGACTCCCATTGAAGTCAATGGGAGCCGGTCGTACAACGCGTACGCGGGCTCCCATTGACTCAATGGGTGCGAGTCGGACAAGGGCGCCCCCTACAGCGGGTACGCGGCGAAGCGATTCGCGCCGTACACGCACAGGTAGGGGGACCCATGGGTCCCCCCTGTGTGCGACTCGCGCGGCTACGCGTACAGGGGGTCCGACACGGACCCCCAAAGTACGGCTCCGACAGCTCTTTTGAGCCGGAGTGCGCGGCTCGGTCGGACTGCTCGCGGCGCGCATCGTACTTACCCGGCCGGGGAACGTCTCCATTGCGCGGTGCGAGTCGAGTCCGAGCGAGTCGGTCGGAGCGGTTCGAGCCGGGAGCGAGTCGGTCGGAGCGGTCGGGACGCCCGGACGAGTCGGTCGGCGACCTCGCATCGTACTCGCTCGGCCGGACCCGCGTACGGTTCGGTCGGGAAACAGGGCTCCGAATCGGATCCGGTAAAGCCGAATCCGATTCGGAGCCCTACCGGCCGAGATCGGAATCGGCCCCTATATTTAATCAAATTACTCATTGGTAAAAAAATACTCAATTAATAAAGTTAATACTCAAGTACTTTTTTCAGGAATGATTTTATTTTTTATAATTTTATAAAACATTACTAAAATGTATAAAACACATATAAATTAAATATCAAACTTAAATTAATAAAAACTAATTTATATACGACATTTTACCAAAACATAAATTTTAACAACATTTTCAAAAATATATAATCTAAACACAAAACAAATACACAAACATTAATACACTTAATTACACAAATTAAACTACTATTAATAAATCGTAAAGTTTCAAATAACAAAAACAGTATAATACACAACTAATATCAAAATAAAAAAAAAAACTTCCGTTTTAAAAATCCGGAAAAGAAAAGTCCTACAACTCTTTCAGTGAAATTACTTTAACCCGGAAATAGCCAAAATGGATGTTATAACATACAAAAATAAAAAGTTACGAAAACTAACATAACGAAATAATTATTTACATTCTCACACACCATTAAAAACGCAAATAAAAATCATACGCAAAACATATTTTACTTTCAAATAACGTTCAAGACAACAAAACGTATAAAAGGAGCCATCCACCATTTTAAAAACTGTAGTTACCTGATTACCAGAGACTGCACACGGGATTACACACTTCAAAATCTAATCGTCGAAGAAAGCCATCTAAAACTCGAAGTAAGTACAAACTATAGAAATGTATAGCTACTTAATAATTTGTAAAGACGCAAATAAACTAAAATCAAACATATTTTTTTTTTCAGTTTGTTACAAAACTTTACAACCTCCAACAAACTTTGCTAAGTAATCTATTTGGATCAATATATATATAAAGTAAGTGACAACATATTTTTTTTCTCGTTTCTAAACAAATGTATAATAGTGGTTTTATACTAAATAATTCTAAAACAAACGAGACTTCACCAACAAAAATAATAATTATTATTCACTTTACAAAATATATTCCACGTTAAAATAATGTTTCCCTCTAAAAATTTTAATAGAGTACAACTTTAAAAGAATATATCAATTCAAAAACATGGGGGCCCATTACGATGTCGGGCGGAAGCACTACCGCCGTGCTGTCGGAGGCAAAAACCGCTAGTTACCGTCCGCCAGCAACGGCCCACACGCCCGCCAAATTAGGATGTGAAAAGTTAGCCAAACACCGCCCGTAAGCCTGCGACGCCGCCCGCCATCAAAGTGCGCCCGTCTACGTAGCGGTGCGAGCCAATGGAGACACACCGTCCGACGAAATGACGTACCGCCCGGCGTCCAAATTACGATGCCACAACCAAACAGCCTCACCGGCAAAGAGACACCGCACGAGATACCAAGGCGGAAACCCGACTGTTGAGTACGGAGACCAAAAAGGCGGCCCACCCCGAAATGAATCCTGCTCTCTGGGCCATCCCCATGCTGTACCTGATGCACCACCTAGGAGTGAAAGCGCCACGACGACGCAGGTAGGCAGACACACAACAAGGGCACGCAAACACTGCACACAATGCAAGGGCGGAAAAACTGTACATGGCCCCCCCAGACACCCCTGTGTGGACAGGACACATCCACCACTGTACCCACACATGTCCCACCTGTTAAAATAAAACAACTCGCAACATCCTGGGCACCCACTACCCGGGACCAGGAAGTGACGTCCCCGTCACGGCACCGCAGCGCAGCGGCGATGACGCAGGTACACATGCGCACAACGCAGAGGCCAACGACAGCGCCACGCATGGGCTGCACACAAACACCACAGGGTCACAACTACACACCCCACACACCAGCCCCACCCTGAAGGCACATGTCACGTGGCCTTCCTGCATCAATCCTGTCCCCAACCGACAACTCACAGTTGTCAACTGGATGTCACACAAGTGTCCCGAACAGGGGAGTAATGTGATGGCAAAATAGGACACACCCTTGTGTGCAAAACATGGAGAAGCACACGACGGCTGCCACATAACAGCGCAGAATATGGACATTGCCCGCAAAAGGCACGCCAGTCTCATCCAAAAATACCTATTCCATCCTGCTCGCAATATCAAGCCATGCAATGTACAAAATAGAAAAACCCTGCTGCCTGAGAACAGGTGTTCCCAATTACTACACCCACACAGAAGCCTCAATGTACAGCGGCAACGGAGTGTCCGGCCCACACACGGGAGAGCAGATAGCACAGAATGGCCTTCCATTCCTACTCTGAAATCACATTGCAACAAATTCTGCAGGAGAATGGAGCCATTGTACCAACAAGAAGCCAAACATAGCCATGCAGAGTAAACCTTCCACTGGCAGATAGCGCCTAACATGAAAGAAAGATAATACCACAAAACACAATTATACCACTCCTCCTTGTGGGTCAAATGCAAGTAATCTGGAAAGAGTCAGACACCACTGGCCTTGACCATTCATTGAAGCATGTGGGATGAGGGCCTGTGTCCTCCGCCCAAGCTATACCCCAAGTCCTGCCGCCGTACATCCATTCCAGAATTCCCAGCATCGTCGGAGGTTGCACTCTGCTGACTGCTCAGGCAGTCGGAGCACGCCATCACATCACCCTGTAGCAAAATGGCTGTTGCACCAGTGCCTCTCAACTACGCCGGACAGATGCAGCTGTACAGTGACAGCTTGCTACAGATAGTGGGCTGTGCAAATCTGGCTATGCTGAATGTAAGTTACCGAGTAACTTACCGCATTGCAATGTTCAGCTGCATCATCCCCGTTTTCTACTGTCGGAGGTGTCCGTTCCACTGGCCTGTGGATTTATGTCTCTCCAACCCGGCATGTCCAAAGGCGGACTTGGTACACTTGTTTGCACCCCTGGACGCCCACGACAGGATCTGTTCAGTGTATGTTGGCATGGCGTATGTGGCTGCAATCGGACACACACTGCAATGGGACCAGTGTGCCTCCACACAACGTATTCTGGATCACAGTTTAATCGAATGTCATCCAACATGTCCCATCATGCTTTTACAAGGGACAACTTACGATGAACACGTTGCTACCTACCATCCGCTTCATTGGATGTCATCCATGTTTACCACCAATGCGAGGGATGCTCTGCTGGAAGGTATCGCATACCTGACAACTTGTCAATTCATGGGTCCCCGACTCAATACCCCAAATTGAACATTGATGTTCAACACCGTACCTATGCTTGGCTTTCGCACGGAGTGGGCAGTTAGCTGTACAACAACTATACCATACAATCTGCAACAAACACCTTACCATCAACTCCACTGCCATGACATTTGACATTTTTGGGACATGCACTCTGTTCCTCACCATATCCCGTGTCTCTGCATGAACAGGGGGAGGCAGAGGTATGGGACTTGTGTACAGTAACCACATGGCCAATACTGCACGAACAACTATGCTATAATATGTATTCTGCGCACCTGAACACATGCACCTGTCAGTGCACACTTATCTGTCTGCTGTATTACGTGAGAACTGTCACCTCACCTTTTTCTGTACGTCCGTGCCAGGACTTTTGCATGGACAACAAATGCAACCCCCTACAACATGGTCCTAGTTATTGTGTCATGTTCAGTAGCCACTGCTTTGCAACAACTTGTGAGACGCTGCTGCATGCATGTAGGCTCATGCTCTGATGTCACCTCTGACGCAGGTGTGTCTGAGTCACTATTGTAGTAATCATGTACCATGGAACTGAGATGTACTGTGCCTATGATGTCAAGCTGTCTGGTAGGCAAAATGAATACTGTCTGTGTCAAAGTCTAGAGCTCTTCAGTAATGAGCAAATGTACTGTAGCATAGCAAGGGCAAGGCAGTTGTAACTCTGAAGCCTTTATTCCACAATCAACAACTAATCACATCTACCTGTACCCCCTTTTGTATGTGTAATCATGCTAAGTATATCCTCCACATGCATTTCGCTGCCAGTAGTGTCCACTATACTGCATCACAGAGGAAGTAAGTTCAAATACATGCCTTGAAGCAAATATGTGACTCTGTAGAATCATTCATCGCAGACAAGTACGAATGAGAGAGGATGAGAGTGTGTGAAGTACACAAGAGTCGTGAGATGACCATGTAGTCTAGTGTCATTGGATGTCAATGCATATGAGTTGCCGCCACAGTGGACCTAGTGAAATACCAGAGGTCGTGGGCCTTGGCTTGTCAGACTCTGACGTGGCCCAACAGATCACCACATTAACACTGACGGCCTGGTCACTACAAAGCACAGACCTACATATGTGTACAATTACCTACACAGTCTGACATCACACTCATCAAGCAAAATTAGGAGCCACGCAAGAAGCATGCTACAGCATTGCATGACAAAACACACACACGATATCAGTGTGGGTGGGCAGGTCTGCACAGTGAGTACGAACTGCAGAAATTCACGTACATGCTTAATTAAACAAGGCACAATCTTGACAGTCACACACCCTGCAGACCCACAATGGCCAAAACATATTTAAGTAGGAGTCATCCTGAACTGCAAGGACACACCCACACACTGCACACTGTGCAACATACAATACACACATGTGCTCACATTCACAGACCTGAACACGGATACAAACACCCACCATGCCCCTGGGTAACACATGTGTGTAGTCGACATTGCCAGAGCGCACACACACACACCAACACTACCCCAAAGTCACACCCATCACACCACACACACCTACACCTCCCAAATGCACACATTGAAAGTAAGCCATGTGCCCAGGCTCAATGTTCATCACAAGATTAACATACACCTACACTGCTGGCCACCCAGAAAGTAAGCTCACACATACCCGCACACTCTGCACATGCTACCTGTCATCCTGTGGCTAGACTCACACCCTGTGCTTTGCTTGCACGCACACATGACACGTATACATTTTCCCAGAAATACCACCAAATACATGCAGACAATCCGTGTCACATAAATACTTCTTCATCACACACACATGTAGCAGAGTCTGAAAGAAGTGAAGTCCCAGCCACGTGTAAAACACATTGGAATGTGAGACCAGACATTGCAATTGTTGAGGTACCACACACGGCATGTGCCTCACTTAACCATGCACACACAGTAACAACTGCAATCAGCAACTACACAGACACAACCGACTACAGGAACAACAGCATCCAGTCACAGATTACATAGGCAGGCGGCAATATTGTTCAACACCAGGGACAGTGGCCAGTCCGATGTGCAGAGTAGTGATACGAAAAGCTGCGAATGCATTGTGTGTGAGTGTACCCTGCCATGGCCAGCAACACTGCCATGGCAGTCACAATAGCCATTACAGCCACCACTGTGTCACAGGTAGTTGTGTGAGGGTGCCTACCATTCAAACAGGATGCCAGTCCGACTCGGTGCTGTCTGTGTGCTACGGGACAGTTAGAGGTCCGCCCCTGAGAGAGAAGCACAACTGTGGAAGACACACATGTGGCATGTGAAGCGGGAGGGCTGCTTGGCCCAGGTGGGTGGGTGGCACGGGTAGGTGCACTCATGCAGTGTTGAAACAGACTGTGTGGGGAGGATCCCGGAGGGGTAGATTTCCACTGTGTTGGGTATTTGGAAAGCCTACCTGTCTGGGGATGAATGTGAACTCGTGTGGGCACAACAGGCGGGCACACGATCAATGCTTCATCAGGTGTAGACGTTAGCCCTCCCTCTGGGGACATGCTGGATACTGCTGTGCGTCTGCCAGGCCCTTGCCAAGGCACCTACATCCCCTGTCCTCCAGGTGTACCCCCTACATTGTCCACCTGCACAGGCTACCCAGGGCACGGGATGGCAGTGGAGCTTGGTGGGTGGGAGGTCATGGCGCCCTTCTCCTGGTCACATCTCGCAGGCAACACATTCTCAGTGTGCAGCAGGGCACAAGTCCTAAATAAGAAGTGGGGGACGCTGACGTCACGACAGGAAGTGACGTCACGAAAGGTGGCTTGCACCATCAGACTCATTGCCGCCCCTCGCTCACCCCTTAGATGCGATTGCATCAGAGAAGCCAGCGCGTGAGCAGCAGCTCCAATCTCGCCCCAGAGAGGCCAAAGAGTGAATGTGTGGCTCCATTTGCTCCAGTTATCGAGCTCACAGTAAAATAAGTGTGGGGACGCCGTCCACCCGCGTGCTACCCCGACTCGAGCCCTGGTGTGCAGGCAAAGTGTCCTATTGGCTTTGCGATATGTGTGAGTTGCATGACACTCGTTGGCGGGGGATGGCTCGGAGGCCCGTCACCCTGAGGCCCATATCTCACTCTATGGGTCCCTTGTCAATGGCAGCGGATGTAATGACTATGCGCGCCGCGGTGGGTCTACCTTTCGTCTGGGATGGTGTTTGCAGCCTGGCCCGCTAGGGCAGCTACAGCTTCTGTGTGTTGCATGTGGTGTATCCGGACTCCGGAGACTGTCATGCATTGTCACTGTTGTCCAGGGCTCGAGTCGGGGTACCATGCGGGTGGACGGCGTCCCCCCACTTATTTTTCCTGCGAGCTCGATAACTGGAGCAAATGGAGCCACACATTCACTCTTTGGCCTCTCTGGGGCGAGATCGGAACTGCTGGTGCACGCGCTGGCTTCTCTGATGCAATCGCATATAAGGGGTGAGCGAGGGGAGGCAATGAGTCTGACGGTGTAAGCCACCATTCGTGATGTCACTTCCTGTCGTGACGTCAGCGTCCCCCCACTTCTTTTTTTAGGACTCGTGCCCTGCTGTTGTCAGATGTGCCACTTTCCAGGGGTGTGGAGAAAGGGTCAGGGATGTCAGCCTGAGATTGGCCCTGTTGAAGGCCCACCTTGACTGGGGAGGACAACCATTGGACAGTCTGGTGTAGCCCACCCACGTGTACATGTAGGCCCACCATGAACTATGTCACCTGCGGCAAGGTGATGTCATGGGCAATGAAGTTATTGAGGAGAGCTGTCTGCCCCATGCAGAGATGCCGCACAAGCTCAACAGACCCAGCACTGAGGGCAGCAGGGGTCACATGTGCAGGGGCAGCTGTGCCTGGTGTGAGACACTCTATCCTTCATCCTTGTGCCGACACGTGTTGCACCAGTGGAAGTAGATGGGAGGGCGGGCATTGGCCTCCGCGTGGCTGAAGAGGAGCCAGAGTCCACGTCCCCTGTGCTAGCAAACATGGATGCATCACCTCTGTCCTCAGATGACACAGAAATTGCCGTCTCGGCCTGTGATTCATCCAGCACACGTCTGGCCCCTCCGAGCCGCTGGTCACATCTGTCTCACTCAGCTCCTGTGCAGCTGCTTCATCCGATGCCTCACCACTGTTGACCGTCCCCTGTCCCTCAGCACCCACGGGAGATACTACATGAGAGAGAGCGAGGTGGCCTCACTCATTTGGCATCAATTAAACAGACATGTGCAAGGGAAGCAGCACAGAACATTCCCAAATCCACATGTTGCACGATACCTGTGCAATTGTATACAGCCACCACAATCAACACGTAATGGCTGGCTTACAGAAAATGAAGCCGCTAATAAGTGGCACATGTGTTGTGCACATAGCACAATACCCGGCCTGTGTCACCCTGCGACCATAGCCACAAATCGCTGTGTGCACACCCACTGTCCTGATGGTGGCAAGGATGACCACTACGTAATTAGGCCAAGGACATACCTGCATGGAGCAGAATGGGACACCACTCACACAGACTGCAACATGACAGTCCACAATGGTCATGAGCCCATGCCATCCACCTGTCGTTCGCACGAGCACAACTACTGTTGCACAGTGTGCCGAATGTGTAAGTACCAGGAATATGAGGTGAGGCATCGCACACATATGTCCGAACGAAATCAGAGTAGGCACAGTGCCTCAAACATACATGTGAATTGCCACTCCAGCCTACTACAGGTTGTTCCTGAGGGCTACGACTCTGAATGCATTGACAATGCAGAGTGCACAAATTACATCTTGACCCTCAGGAATCGCATATGCATGTCAGATGCACCCAGCATAGAGTACACTTACAACCCACTGCATCACACAACAAACATCACATTACCCAGATTATGGGTAGGCTGTGGACACATGCTGCCTCTCACAGCAAAAGACACCATCCCACAATACTGTACACTTGCTTGCTGCTGATGCCCCTACAAACGTGCATCCGGCACAGGCTGTGTGACTGTCGAGATGCAGACCATTAGTGGTGAAATGCAGCGCCGTGCTAACCTGACAATACGAGGGGGCATCCCCCGATTCGTCTCCGCCACGTAGTCGCTCATCCGGCAGATGACGTCACACCCTTTGTGGAATTGGCTGCACTGTCGGTTACACATAAACAGAGGCATCAACTTGGATGCAATGGCTCATCACAAGGCCTTGGGCTGGAGGACTTCCAACTGCAGGGATGGTACACAAGAGGGTTGAAATATCACTCATACACTTCTCATCATCACCCACATCCACCAATCACAGTGGCATGATGCTGAGCCATCCAAAATACTCAGAGATGTGTAACAGAGCCAAGAAGTAATCGGACATGGCAATACAGCATGTGTACACCACACGTGAATGCATGCTGGTGGGAGTGTGTACACAGTACCTGTCCATCCCATTCACATGCAGGATGCCAGCACATTGAGCAATGTGTAGTTTGCACACATCTACTGTCCATTGTCAGGTAGACCAACACATAGATCACAAGGCAACACATCTTTGTGGGTGGACTCACTGTGTCCAACACTGCGCAGCCCTCAACGTACTCGCCCTGTGAATGGCTCACCCCGCAATGGAGGTCACATTCAGTGCCACTATCTCTCACACACATCCCTATCACAAGGCCTGGAGTGTTCAATCGACAGGGCTGAGTTTGCGCATTTCCGGAGAGTTGTGAACAAAAGACACATGTAACCCACTGTACAGTCAGTGTTGTTTCCTTCTAGGATTGGGCGGTCAATGTGCAGCCCAGGTCTGCTGAGACTGAGAAGGCCAGCAGGGACCCAGCCAGCCATTCACACAAGCAATAACTGCCCTGAGTCCTGCATTGCCAAGTGGCTGCGTCACTGGATGTCTGACATGAAAATGCCATGTACCACCACTCGGGAGGGACATGCATGGGAAAGCGCCAGAGAGCCTACATACCCCTTCCACCTGTAGTAAGCATGGTAAGCAGTGCATGTTGGAACCCCACAGGCTCTGACTCATAGTGCTGCGGATCAACGACATGTGTGTCCCCCACATGCACTCCCACACACACTGTAGTTGTCTTACACACACAACTTTTGCAAGAAATAGCCTTGGGCAGTGTGCGTGGAGCTCGGAATCCAGGATCTCCAGCTCCTCGCTGGTGAGTGGACCTGGACATATCTTCAGAGTCGTCGACATGAAGGTGGACAGGTGGCAGCAGCAGCAGGTGTTGTTGAGGGATGCCAGGCAGCAGTCCCTGGAAGCTGTGGTAATGCCGGTCTCCCTCCCACACTCATATAGCCCCCTGGGGCTGTTTCAGTGGGTCCAAGCTGCTGCAATTGGTGTACCATGTCTGCCTACTTCAAATGCACACAATGGCCTGCTCCGAGCTGTCCCGGTACGCTTACCTCTATAGTCGAACACGCAGGATGCAACCGCGAGGGCCATTAGAGTTGGCCTCAAGGGCCTGGTCCATGGCGGGTACAGTCCGCTGGTGCCATGTGGAATCCACAGTTTAATGTGCGCCATGCATTTGCAGGTGTGGCCATGATTTGTGTTGTGGGAGCATGTCCACACTAGACAGGGCCACTTCATGCTGTGTGCATAGGCATTGTCGGACAGTGCTCAGCCTCCACATGTCTGTTGGCATATCATCATGTACACATTAGCATGGGAGCATGGGATGTGCATATGCACACACATGCCATATTTCTCAATGTACATCTCCCACTTGGCACGTGCAACGTTACGTGTCACTTGTGATGTGTATTTGCATTCACACAGCTGTGTTGTCATGGAGTTGTCAATGTGTACACCTGTCAATGTGTGTTGGAGGTGTGATACGTACAGTGCTGTACATTGGGTGAACTAGGGACATCATTGACTGTCTCATATCCCGTTGTGCAACAGGACCCACTTGTTTGGGCCGCTCAGCCTGTGTACATTGTGTTGTTGGTGTGTGCCATACTCACCCAGCCTCGGAAGCTGTGTCAGGCACAGCAGCTAGGTATATTGCCGTGGTGTTGCCGCTTCCCACATATGCAGTCTGAAATCATCATCATGCCTTTCAAGCTATTATGGCCTAAATCCCCATGTGCATGCTCATAGCAATGGTTTGTGTCAGTGGTCATTGCTATTGGTAAGGGGACCTGTGTAAGAGTATTGTAGCTGTGCTGTCCCTACTTGTCAGCTGTTCTGTGATTCTATTGCTTTGTCAGTAATTTTAGTTTTGTGTATGTGAAAATGCCATGTGGTGTGTTGCATTGACATGTGTCCACTTCCATCTGTCCTAGGAGGAGACCAAACATACATCGCCCCTACCAATTGCTGGCAGACATGGAGGATGTGGAGGTTATACAGAAATTCCGTCTGGACCGACCCACCCTGCATCACCTATGTGCAATGTTGGAACCCCACCTTCGTCCTCGCAGGGTGTATCCTACAGCATTCACCCCCACGGCTAAGGTGATGGCTGCACTGCATTTTTTCGCAACCGGATCTTTCCAACACATGGTGGGCAGTGGAGGTGGGATGTCCCAGCCCATGTTCAGCATGGTGCTACGGGATGTCCTGTCAGCTATGATGCTCTACAGGAACCGGTACATCCAATTCCCCAGGGCTCGTGATTTGGCAGCAGTGAAGGGTGCTTTCTATGCCCTTGGACGCATCCCCCACGTTGTTGGTGCAATTGATTGCACCCATGTTGGCCTTGTTGCACCACAGGCCATGGAGCACATCTATAGGAACCGGAAACATTTCCACTCCCTGAATGTGCAAGTGGTGTGCCTGGCGGACATGATTATCACACACGTGTGTGCGAAGTTTCCCGGATCCGCCCATGACTCGCACATCATGCGCCACAGCATCCTCCCACGAATGATGACCAATCTTCAACCGGACCGTGCATGGATTGTTGGTGAGTATGCATACTCGTGTAGCGTGCTGGGTGTGACATGCTGTCTTGTATCCTGTTGGAATTGCAACGATTCTCTGTGTTTCTCACACCCAGGTGACTCTGCATATCCTAACGGGCCTTGGCTGCTGAGCCCACTACGTAATCCTAGGACACCAGCTGATGTCAGATACAATGAGGCACATGGGAGGACCAGACGTGTGGTGGAGCGGACTTTTGGACTCCTGAAGTCCAGATTCAGATGCCTGGACCGCACCGGGGGTGCACTGGCATACTCCCCACAGAAGGTGTGCCAGATAGTTGTGGCATGCTGCATGCTGCACAATCTCGCGATTCGCAGGCAGATCCCCCTGATAGTGGATGACGGTGATCAGCCAGGGCCCCCGCCTGCAGACCAAGCCGTGTCCAGTGACGAGGACAGTGGAGAGGAGGAAGCAGTGAATGAGCGTCAGCAGCTCATCGCCCGCTACTTCACTTGACGGTGAGTGACCATGTACGACGGCTGATGTTGCTGTAGTTGTGTAGGTGTATGTGTGCATTGTCACGGCGGCCTATTGTTCACTGAGTGCTGTGTGGCAATGGTCCATGTCCAGGGTAGTATGCCACTGACAGTGGCTGTAGCATTGTGCCCTGTTGCTCTGTGAGATGTGTGTACATTGCTTAAACTTGATGACAAGTACTGTGTGATGAGTGTGTGACACACACATTCAATGGACTCTTGTTCTGTTTTTCACCCCTAGGTCCCTACAGCCTCTCCTGGCCTATCGACATACCACACTCCAGATGCATTACTGATCATGGTGACGGTTGCACATCCTTGCTTAAACACAGAGCAGATAAAACAGAATGTGATCCAGGTGTATTTATTTTGAGCGGTGACGTGATTGTGGGCAAGGTGATCACAAAAGTGGTGCATGCTGAAACAATGAGTTGACGGTCATTTCCGCGTGATGGTCAAGGTGTACCCATGTTGTTCTGGGTCCACAGTCCGACAGACACATGCCATTCACATGGCAGTGTGGGGTAGGATAGTAGTCCAAGTGAATGCAGTAGATGGCCACCGTGGCTGGCTGACTCACTGGCGTTTGGAGCGTGCGAAGTCATCTCTGGACACCTGTTTCCTCTTCGGACGACCCCTTCCACGTTTGAGAGGGGGGGTTGTGTTTGTGGGCTGCTGGTGGTGGCTGAGGATTGCCCACTCGCTGTGGACGCAGGGGAACTGGATGTTGCACGACCCTGCGCCCCAGCAGGTGGTGGCGGAGGTGGTGTGGTTGGCCTTGATTGGGCCCTCACCACCACCACTAGCTGGCCCATGAGGTCGACAAGTTGGCCCATACGGGTCACGAATTGGCCCATATGGGCGTCCATGGACCTCAACACCCCAAGGACTTCCCGCGTATCGGCAGCTGACCGGGCCCATTGTCCCTGGGCCTCTTCATAGGCCCCAAGGACTCTGGCGATTTGCGGCAGGGCTTGGCTCCCAGGCTCTGATGGCGTTGGCCTGACCCTGCTCCTCCCACCTGAACTGCTGCCACCGACCTGCCCACTCGCCACATTGGTCACCTGGGGCCTCGTTCTGGCTCCCAGGGTCGATGTCGACGTGCGTACCACCCCTTGCGCAGGTTGAGTGGTCAGGGAGGCCCTGGTGGTGGTGGTAGTGGTGGTGGTTGCGTGGGGGTGGTGGCCGCAATGACCGTGGCAGCAGGGGCCTGGGACTGGTCACCAGCCCTGGGAGATGGGTTGGTGGGTAGGAGGGGTCCTGGGAGCGGTTGCGCCCTGCCACACCAGATGTGCCTGGTCGGGAGTCCTCGTCCGAAGAGGTGTCCATGTCTTCCACATCCGTGAGTCCGGGTGGAGGGCTTGTGGACTGGCTATGATGGCTGCTGTCTCCCTCTCCAGCATCATGCTGTTCTTCACCTGTGGGGCGGAGACGAAAGGTTATTGTGTTGCACCTTGCAAGGTTTGTGTTAGATGTCTGACATTCACAGTTTGTGCACAGTTGTGCACTGATTTCCCAGATGCGTGTGTATGGCTCTACAATGTGTGTGCGTGATCAAGGCAATGGAATAGTGTGATGGGTGCATATGGCATGGGACGGATTTGGAATGCCAATCGGTGTGTGTTGCAGTACCCCTACATTTTGTGGCTTTGGTGGAAACTGGGTACAGCCCCATGAACGCTTTTGAGATGAAATATGTTTTTGGGGTTCAAATGAAACGCTTAGAAACGCAGATGGCAAAAGGGGTACAGCCCCATGAACGCTTTTGAGATGAAATATGGTTTTGGGGTTCAAATGAAACGCTTAGAAACGCAGATGGCAAAAGGGGTACAGCCCCATCAATGCTTTTGAGGTGAAATATGGTTTTGGGGTTCAAATGAACCGCTTAGAAACGCAGATGGGAAAAGGAGTACAGCTCCATCAACGCTTTTGATATGAAATATGGTTTTGTGGTACATACTGTGACATATGGGTGCAGAAGGGGACATGTGTTTTGGCCACACAACACTACAGAGACAAAGGTGTGTGTATGTCTGACATACCCAGCATATCTGCTCACTGTTGTCATTTAGGGACATTACACTGCAAGCATTGTAGTGAGTGAGTAATGGTTGTGTGCCACACAACGTATTGCAGATGGGACAATTCCTTGGTGTGCGTGCTACCCTCAGCCATGTGCAGCAATGCAGTGCTCTTGGGGTGTTGACTATATTAGGTATGTTGTAAATCACAGTGTGACGTGCGCTTCAGACACTGCAGACACATTTTTGGTCATCGGCAGGAATCTTTGCTGAACTACTGTATATGGGACAACTGTTTAGATGATATACCTTTCATGACACTGGGGCTGAAAGATGAGATGGATGAGATTTTGAATGTGCATTGTGTAGCTGTGTGGTTCATGGGTCCAGTGGTGTATGTGACATTACTGGGGTTCCACTCTGTTACATTGAGACAAGATAGACTTACATGGGTGATGTTGTACAATGTCAACGGAACAAGCAGACACGACTACATGGACAAGACTTCGATGGTGTTGCTGATGTGTGTGATGACTGGCACAGTGCACGCCATGTGGGTCAGGACTCAAAGTGAGACTTGTGCATGCAGACGTGACTCCTTACGTGTTACTGTATTTGAGATGGCTCATGTGGGCTATGACTCTGTAATTCATGTCCGTGTGCACATTAGTCACATGATTATGACAGGGAGCAGTGCTACCTGTTCCTCTGCTACGTGACATGTCCCAAATGTTAGTCGTAGTACAGTCCTCATGCCTACAGACACCCCGCCCTGTACAGTAGTCTACCTACTTGTTGGTTTGGAGGGAGCAATGCAATGGCTACCACATGGTTATGAGAGGGAGGGGTGCTCCATCTTGCTGGTCTGTGGGAGTGGGGGCCGTGTTGTGAGTTGTGGTGATGGCTTACCACCCACAGACACCCCTCCATGTAGGGAAACATATCTACCTGTCGGGTGAAGGTGTGCACTGCAATGGCTGACACATGGGTGTGGGGAGTGCTCCATCTTGCTGCGCTGTAGGACTAGGGGCCTGGTGGGGGTTGTACTTCTGCAGTCCCCCTCCGATACACGGACTTTGTGGTAAGGCTACTTACCTGTTACTTATTGGTTAGTGCAGCTATGGCTGACACATGAGTGTGGGTGTGGGGAGTGCTCCTTCCGGCGCATCTGGGGTACAAGGGGACCTGGTGGGAGTTGTGGTGCTGGCTGACTGTACACATGCCCCCATGGTTTTGTTTGTTGGTACCTTTGGGCTGAGTGTGTGGGAGTGTCTGTTGCATGTGTGAGAGATGTCTTGTGGATTGTGTACTGGACATGGGGGTGTTTGGCCCTCGGAGCTATGGCATTCTGGTAGTGCATGACAGTACATAGCGGTGTGCTGGTATACATTTGTTTGTACTTACCAGCCTCCACTCCCCCTGGTATTCCGGTGAGACTCTCCGGATGTAGAATGCCTCGCACCTTCTCCTCCCACGCCTTGAAGGTCTTGAATGGCGCGGGATTTCCGCCGCCAGTCCTGTCAGCCAGCTCACGATTCTTGGCCTCCTTCTTCCTGACCACGCTTTTCAGGTCGTGCCACCTCTTTGTAATTTCACCCCGGTTGCGTGGCACGTTCCCAACTGCATTCACCTGGTCTACGATCCTGCTCCACATTCTGTTTCTGGTGGCTACTGGTGTCTGTTGGACCTGGTTCCCATAGATTTGTGGGTGCACCTTGATGATCTCGTCGACCATGACCGTCAACTCAGTGGCAGTGTACTTAGGCATTCTTTGTGTTGCCATGGTGTGTGGTTTGGTATTTGTGGTGCTGGTGTGGTGGGTGTGTGGTGTGATGTGCAGGGGGTTAGTGGTGCCGGTGTTTCAGTGGTGATGGTGGTGGTGTTGTTGGTGATGAGTGTGATGTGTGCGTGCGTGTGGTATGCTGCTTTCCTTTGTGGCTCTCTGGGTTCTCTGCTGTCGTCTTCGCTTTGTAGTAGTGCAAGGGATTGTGGTCTGTGAAGGGGCTGCTTTTGTACTCACCTATGTGGGTGTGTCATGATGGGCTGTCGTTTTCAGGTGTGTTGTGCCTGGTGTCCTAGGATTTGTAGTTTTTTTGTTTTGCCAGGGGGGATGTGTCTTTGGGATGTGTTCTGTGTTTGGGTATTTTGGCGTAGTTTGCTGTGTGGACTTGTTGGCCATGTTGTGTGTATTTCTTTGGTCCGCCAATGATTTCTGAGCACAGACGTGGCCGCCAGGCCTTCCGCCGTGTCAGTTATTCATCTCTGTTGTTAACCGTGGCGGGCGGGTAATATGTAGATTTTCCACGCTCATGTCGGGGAGATCATAATTTCACGGCCGGTGTCTCGGTCGTCAGACCGGCGGATTTGGGTTGTCGGGCGGGATTGCGTCCGTGGCGGACGGATAATCTTCTACTCTGACATGGAGGGGCGGAATTTTGTGTGTTTTTACAGCCGCGGGCGGCGGTTGCTTCGCGACATCATAATTGCTCGGTCGGTATTCCCATGGTGCAGGCGGGCGGTTTTTTCAGGCTATAGTAGATGGCGGATTTTTTACCGCCGGTTATCGTAATTGGCCCCATGGTTTCCACAAGTAAAGTGCAGGATACTGCAAGATTAAAATTACTATTCTTACACCTAAAAGTATTCTCATCCTTTAAAATACTAGATGATCGTTTTATTTAAATGAATATTCCAACTCCAAAACTTGCTTTGTTTTAAAAAAAAAATCTAAATAGTGTTATGTTTAAAAAACTATTGCTATAATTAGCCTACTTTCCTCTAAGAAAATACACAATATTGTTATGTTTAAATTACTATTGTACCTCCAAAACTTATTGTTTTCAGCAAAAATGCAATATAGTGATATTTAAAAATTACTCTGCAGACTCCAAAAGGTGCTTGCCTGTCAAAAAATGCTGGCTAGTGTTAATGTTAAAATAACTATTCCAAATTCAAAACATGCTTACCTAACAGAAAATGCTGGATAGTGTTTAGGTTAAAATAACTATTGCAACTCCAAAAGGTGCTTAATTCTGAAAATGTGCAGGATAGTAGTATATTAAAATTACTATTCCTACTACAAAGTGTGCTTGCCTCACCGAAAATGCTGGATAGTGTTTAGTTTAAAATAACTATTCCAACTCCAAAATGTGTTAGCTTCTTAAAATATGCAGGATACTAGTATATCAAAATTACTATTCCTACTCCAAAGGGTGCTTACCTCACAGAAAAATGCTGGATAGTGTTTAGGTTAAAATAACTATTCCAACTCCAAAAGATACTTGACTGAGAGAAAATGCTGGATAGTGTTTAGGTTAAAATAACTATTCCAACTCCAAAAGAAGCTTGCCTATGAGAAAATGCTGGATAGTATTTAGATTAAAATAATTATTCCAACTCCAAAAGGTGTTTGACTCAGAAAATGTGCAGTATATTAGTATATTAAAATTACTATTCCTACTGCAAAGGGTGCTTGCCTCACAGAAAATGCTGGATAGTGTTTAGTTTAAAATAACTATTGCAACTCCAAAAGGTGCATGATTCTGAAAATGTGCAGGACAGTAGTATATTAAAATTACTATTCCTACTCCAAATTGTGCTTGCCTCACCAAAAATGCTGGATAGTGTTTAGTTTAAAATAACTATTCCAACTCCAAAAGATGCTTGACTGAGAGAAAATGCTGGATAGTGTTAAGGTTAAAATAACTATTCCAACTCCAAAACATGCTTGCCTAACAGAAAATGCTGGATAGTGTTTAGGTTAAAATAACTATTCCAACTCCAAAAGAAGCTTGCCTATGAGAAAATGCTGGATAGTATTTACATTAAAATCATTATTCCAACTCCAAAAGGTGATTGACTCAGAAAATGTGCAGTATATTAGTATATTAAAATTACTATTCCTACTCCAAAAGAAGCTTGCCTATGAGAAAATGCTGGATAGTATTTACATTAAAATCATTATTCCAACTCCAAAAGGTGATTGACTCAGAAAATGTGCAGTATATTAGTATATTAAAATTACTATTCCTACTCCAAAAGAAGCTTGCCTATGAGAAAATGCTGGATAGTATTTACATTAAAATCATTATTCCAACTCCAAAAGGTGATTGACTCAGAAAATGTGCAGTATATTAGTATATTAAAATTACTATTCCTACTCCAAAGGGTGCTTGCCTCACAGAAAATGCTGGATAGTGTTTAGGTTAAAATAACTATTCCAACTCCAAAAGGTGCTTGATTCTGAAAATGTGCAGGACACTAGTATGTTAAAATTACTATTCCTACTCCAAAGGATGCTTGCCTCACAGAAAATGCTGGATAGTATTTAAGTTAAAATAACAAGGTGTTTGATTCAGAAAATGTGCAGGATATTAGTATATTAAAATTACTATTCCTACTCCAAAGGGTGCTTGCCTCACAGAAAAGGCTGGATAGTGTTTAGGTTAAAATAACCATTGCAACTCCAAAAGGTGCTTGATTCAGAAAATGTGCAGGACACTAGTATGTTAAAATTACTATTCCTACTCCAAAGGGTGCTTGCCTCACAGAAAAGGCTGGATAGTGTTTAAGTTAAAATAACTATTCCAACTCCAAAAGATGCTTGCGTAAGAGAAAATGCTGGATAGTGCTTAGGTTAAAATAACTATTCCAACTCCAAAAGATGCTTGCCTGAGAGAAAATGCTGAATAGTGTTTAGGTTAAAATAACTATTCCAACTCCAAAAGGTGCTTGATTCAGAAAATGTGCAGGATAGTAGTATGTTAAAATTACTATTCCTACTCCAAATGGTGCTTGCCTCACAGAAAATGCTGGATAGTGTTTAAGTTAAAATAATTATTCCAACTCCAAAAGGTGCATGATTCTGAAAATGTGCAGGATACTAGTATGTTAAAATTACTATTCCTACTCCAAAATTTTGTTGCCTCAGAGAAAATGCTGGATAGTAATGTCATTAAAATAAATATTCAAACTCCAAAAGGTGCTTCTTTCAAGAAACATACATAATAGTAATACATTAAAATTACTATTCCTACTCTAATTGTTTTTTTTTCTATCAACAGATTACTACAAAATACAACATCAAAAACAAACAACATTTGGACTTTGAAATCTCAAGATCCACTTAACATCAGCAAAATCATATACCAAGGTAATTCTCTTAAATATAACCAACCAAAAAGAAGCAAATAAATGAGAAAACATACAAACACAAAAGACACAATATTATAAACATCATCAACACAAATTATAAACAATGTTCATTTTTTTCCAGCTTTCAAACCTTCAAACAATAGGAAGAAAGCAAACCATAACAAGGTAATTTCCACATCAATAATTTTTTACATTTTAAATTGTACTTACATTATTATCCAGAAAATATTCTTTTTTCTCCCACAGAAAAAGAAATATAACAGGTAAATAAATTGCTTATACTTGAATAAGAAATGTTGACAAATAAACACAAATGTATCTCTTTGAATTAAATAAATAAATTTTATAGAATTATAAAAAATTAATATATTGTTCCTTCACCAAAAATATGCTATTATATTTCAGAGAAATTATGTAACATATTTTTAACATACTAACAATCATTTTCTTTAATCTTATTCAGACCACAAAACAACTCAAAATCATAATTAAAAGGAAGAAACAACCTATAAAATTTTATAAAGGTAAGATTAAAAAACAAAAGCCAACAAAAATAAATAACTATGGGGGTCATTATGATGTCGGGTGGATCGCCACCGCCCGACCGGCGGTGGCGATCAGCCCGACATCTTTCCCCGCCCGCCCTCCATTTACCCCCGCCATATTACAATGGCGGGGGGACAGCGGCGGACGGAAAGACCGTCCGCCGCATTTCCGCAGGCAGGCAATCGTTCCGATTGCCTGCCGGGCGGAACTCGGGCCTAATATGGTGGCGGTGTCTGGAAGACACCGCCATCCATATTAGGATGCCTGGCGGTGAAGGCCTGTCCATGGCGGCATCGCCGCCATGGAAAGGCATGTGGGAATTGCTTCGAGGGCCCGTTGCGGGCCCCCGGGGAGGTGGAGGGGTGGGTGGCTGCACTTTGGCATGCACAAGGTGGCAGGCATGCATTTTTTACATTGCGGCGGGTGCTGCTGACAGCACCAATTGCCACAACGTAAACAATGCGGGATGCGACTGCCACGGTGGCGGTCGCATCCTAATAGGCACAGCGGGACCGCCGCACCTCTGGCGGTCGGTCCCGTTTACCGTTACGGAAAGTCCGCCCGCCATCGTAATGGGCCCCTATATTTCTCTCCCTAGCAAACTTCACAATTAAACTATATATATCTAATAAAACTCAAAATTTATTTTTATTTTCAGAAACACAGAAAACCACAATCAATTTTCCAAACCAAAAGAACATTACAACATCTAATTCAAAGGTAAGAGAAACTGATATTTTTTTCTATACAACTAATTAAATATTTTCCCTCCCAATAAAACATAATTGTTTATGTTGAAATACAACAAAAATAGAGATTCATCAAAATAAAAACAAGAAACTGATTTTGAAAATACATACATTGTAAACTGTGAAAATACTTATATGAAACAAACTGTCATTTTCCCTCTAAACAGGTATATATCACTAAATTTTAAATAAATAACATTTTTTATTTCTTCTCTTTTCAGAAAAAAAATGGCAACACTATCCAAAGAAGCAAAGTACATCCAATCCAAAAGAGGGAACAGACTACTAAACCATAGTGGATATGTTTATTGTAAGGAGAGACTATCTGAACCCAGGAGTCATTGGAGGTGTGTGCAATATTACTCAACCCATTGCACAGGCAGAGCGGTTACTCTTGGTGACACTGTTTTAAGGACCACAGACCATAACCACTCTGCCTCTGCAATGGAGATTGAAGTTAGATAAAGAATTAATGAAATTAAAGATATTGCATCCACCTCCAATGAAACCTGTGGTGCAGTTTTAAGGGAGGTATCCCAACACATCCCCCCACATGTTGCAAGTAGTATGCCCACCATACCTAATTTGAGAAGAATTATTCAACATCAAAAACAGACAAGTAACCCACAAAGAGTAACACCCCAAACATACTCTGATATAATAATTCCACCTGAACTCTGTTACTTTTTCTAATGAACCTTTCCTATTGCATGACAACCAAAACCCTCAAAAGAGAATAATAATCTTTAGCACACCCCATAATTTAATAAGATTAGAAAACAGTGATATTTGGATGATGGATGGAACGTTTAAAAGCACGCCCTATCCATTCACCCAAATATACACTATTCACGCATATATTAACAATACAGTAGTTCCCTTAGTTTACAGTTTACTCCCTGATAAACAATCCTCAACATACACTGAATTATTAACAGTGATAAAATCTAAAACATCCAACAAAAGTCCGAGAAAAGTAATAATTGACTTTGAATTAACTATGATTAATACAATAACAAAAACATACCCAGATACCCAAATTCAAGGATGTTTCTTTCACTTTTCTCAGGCATATTGCCGAAAACTACAAAAAACATCCTTAATTGAGGATTATATATCAGATAGCAAACTACAGTTTGAACTTAAAAAACTAACTGCCCTTTGCTTTGTTCCTCCTGACAGTGTAGACGAGTACTACACTTCAATTACAGAATCAGAATATTTTACAACAAATGAAGAAAAATTGGCACCTATACTAAATTATTTTGAAGACGCATGGATTGGCCATCTAAGCAGGTCGGGTCACAGGAGGAGACCACGTTTCCATGTGGAGTGGTGGAACTGTTATTCGACCTGCTTAGAGGGAGGAGCAAAAACAAACAATGCCATAGAGGGATGGCACAACTCCTTCAACAAATCAATTGGCAAACCTCATCCTAATTTCTATCATTTCTTGGAAATTTTGAAGAAGGAGCAAAGTTTCCAAGAAATGAGAATATCGCAATCATTATCAGGTAGTCTGAACCCACGTATTTCTACCAGAACTAAGGAAATGTCTGTAATTCAACAGTTTACGTTGACAGTGGCTTCAGACTACCTTGAAAATCTTGCTCACATCCTACATTTCTAACACACAAAATATTTTTACTTGTCTGTTTTGCCCTAAAACAACTCCCACTAATTCAATTGATTATTTCCAAACATTTATAAATTAATAATAAAACTCGGGTCTCCTTACCTTAAGATGTTTTCTTTCTTCAACTCTTGGACTTAATTCCATCCATTATTTCACCAAGAGTCCTTTTTTTTTTTTTTAAATCCATAGTAAATAACAGAGAATCCATTCGAAAAATCCATAGACAGATTAAAAACATATTAATATGCACACTAAAAACTGCATATCTAAAAAAAAGCACCCAATAAAAAAATCCCGAAAAAATTAAGATATTGCTAAAAAATCGCAACAAATTCCAACTTGCAATCCAATTCTGATCGAAATACAATGCCATTTGGATATCTGTAGAAATCCAAAATGAAGAGACCCAATAAAAAAATCCCGAAAATATATATTTTTTTCCTCAAAAAACGCAACAAATTCCAAAAATTCAATTCATCTGGCCCAAAAATCCTGTAGAAAAATAATGATGAACACATCCAAAATATCTTACTTTAAATAACATTGTAACCGCGACAATCGTAAAAATATATTTTTTATAAAAAAGCACGTCGCTAAACTAAAAAAGCACACCTTTCAAAACACTTTTGTTTCATGAAGTGTTTAATATATATACCATTAACCACTTAATGAAACAAAAATAGTTTGTGAAAATAAAGAGACCCGACATTGGCCTACTACTGCAACATGTAATGGCGGAAATTAGTTGGTAAACACACATCAAAAATACGTAAAACACATTTGTTACATCTAACTACCTCCCTCATCTCTCCTTACAATAAACATTACCACTACACTATGGGGTCGATTCCGATTCGGGCCGGAAAAAGCACCGACCGACTCGGAGCCGGAATTTATACCGACCGACACGTACCTGTGGCGCCCGACACGCCAAGTACGATGCAAAGCGTGCAAAATCCGACAGACACGTACCGAACCCAAGCCGAACGACCGAACCGCACGGAAAACAGCAATCCGGCCGGAAAAACACACGAATCGAACCGACCGACACGCACCCGGAACAAATCCGACCGAAACGTACACGCGAACTCCAAACCGCAAAGTACGATGCAAGGCGCGAAAACCACGACCGAGTCGGACGGAGGACAAGCCGTACGACCGACACGCATACAAAACCGAGCCGAAGTAACACAAAACACCGCGACCGACGCGTACGCAGCATAGAAAACTGCACAAACACAGCGTGAACGAAACGGAGAACACCGTACGAGACAAATGCAGGGTCCGACTCGGTCACAAGAACGTTTCCAACATGCACAGACAGTACAAAGGAAAAATCACACAAAAAAGGCCAAACAAGCAATTACAAAGCCAATAAATACTGGGGGGTGGGGACAGAGAACAAAGACACACCCACAACTCCACCCATATAAAGGACACAAATCCCAACCATGATCCTTTGCAAATGCCATTCCACTGCCAGCACCCAAGAGGCAGCAACCACACACCCACAGCTCATCCCTCACACAAGCCACACACCATCAGCACACCAACAAATACCTACCTCACATACACCCAGCAAAACACACACTCACACACCCTCACCTGCACACCAACACACACATCACTCACCATCACCACCCATCACCATGCCCCCCAAGAAGAATCACAAGTTCCTAGATTGTGAATTGGAAGTCCTGGTAGACGAGATCCTCAGGGTAGAGCCACAGCTGTTTGGCACACTGGTCCAACAGACCCCCATCTCCCAGAAAACCAAGATGTGGGAGAGGGTCATCAACAGGGTGAACGCACAATCACCATGTCTGCGCACAAAGACCGACATCCAGAACAGGTGGTATGACGTGCGCAGGAGGGTCCGGGAGCTGCTCAAGAAAGACTACCTCCTGAGCCAATACACCGGCAGTGGCCCTCCTGCCAAGCCAGTATACCTCAGGCCCTGGGAGGAGAAGGTGCGGGCCATCCTTCCGCCAGTGAGCGTCTATGGACTAGAGAACATCCCAGAGCCTGGTGAGTACACAACAAATGTACACAATATTCTGCCACAATACACACACACATCACTGTCAAGGGGAGAGTCAAACCATGCACTCATAGCAATTACACAGCAACCAGAACAGAATCATCCCAAAATGTGTATGTCAGTCAGATAAACACAACACATGCCATCAAAAAAGTTACATTCAACCGTGCCATCACATGTACAAACACAACTACAACTACAGCTAGGCAGTGGCACAAATAGAACTAACAAACACATCCAGACATGTAGCCACCACAACAACACCAACACACAGTGAAGACCACTGAAAGGAAGGAATTCTGTGTATGCTGGCCAAGTCAGTGTAGCCAATAGCATCATGGGAGTCGTAGTCACACATATTGCCCCCCCAACTGTCCCATCAACACCACCATGAACCATGCGCACATCACAGGGAGTGGAGAAGGACTCACAAGATGGCTGACACTGGCAACTGCTGTGGGGAGCACAAGGCCCTGCTTGCAACTGTGCACCAACAAACAGCAGGACACCACTGACTGACATCCTGAGAGACAACTTCCACTCCCTGCAATGCAAGCACGTTCCATGGTGGGATATCTGGCTGGCTGGGTGGGAAGGAGGACTTGCAGCACTGACCATAGTCACAAGCACCTCCCCTCACCCCCTCAACACAAACTCCACAGAACCCACCTGGTAGAATGCAATGCCTCCCATCCTAACTCAAGATCCCACAAAGAACCACCACCCTGGGTTATGTTGTGTGAAGCACAGGGACACTCTTAGGACTTTTAGCCAAACAACTGCCAGGACAACACTCCCAGCCATCCTGTCAGCACAGCCAGCCCACCCCACAGGGAAGCAGAGTCAAAAGGAAGGAAGCATGGGCATGCTGGGAAGGGGGTGGAGGCAATAGCATGATGGGAGTGGTAGTCACAGATATTGCTCAGCCTCACAACTGGCCCATCAACACCACCCTGAACCATGCTCACATCACAGGGAGTGGAGAAGGACACACAAGATGGCTGACACTTGCTACTGCTGTGGGGAGCACAAGGGCATGCTGGGAACTGCACACCAACCAACAGCAGGACACCACTGTCAGCCATCTTGCCATTGCCCTCACACCCACACACACTGAACTCCCCACAAAAGCAAGTAAGTATGGGAATGCTGGGAAGTGGGGTGGAGGCAATAGCATGATGGGAGTCACAGTCACAGACATAGCTCACCCCCACAACTGTCCCATCAACACCACCCTGAACCATGCTCACATCACAGGGAGTGGAGAAGGACTCACAAGATGGCTGACACTGGCTACTGCTGTGGGGAGCACAAGGCCCTGCTGGGAACTGTGCACCAACAAACAGCAGGACACCACTGACTGACATCCTGAGAGACAACTTCCACTCCCTGCAATGCAAGCACAGTCCATGGTGGGATAACTGACTGGCTGGGTGGGAAGGAGGGCCGGCTGTCAACCAAATACAACCAATGCAGACCATGTTCACACCCCAACAAATACATAGAAATGCCCAAATAATGCAGGACAATGTGCCACACCAAAATCAACCCCTGACTGTGACGACTTAGGACAATGCAATGTACAGGCCCGCACCCAGAGGCACAGTCACAACTGTCAGGTGTGTTAACCATTGATGCCTGCAGAAACATAACATACATTGTGTGTGTCTCCCAAAAACAGGTGATGATGGGGACACAGCAGCAGACGCTGAGGAGTCCCAGTCCCAGGCTCAAGAGGATGCGGAGCTCACTGGTGTCGTACAGCCTCTGCCCTCCTCGGACGAAGAAGACCAACCTGGCACATCCGGTGCAAGTCTACATGCAGCACCAGCAGGACCACCAGCTGCAGCACCAGCAGGACCACCAGCTGCACCCCCTTCACCCACCCCTCCAACGACTGTCACCACAAATACCATCCCTGCCGACATGGACAGAACAAGGAGCAACACCAGCACAGGGACCCTGGACCAACCTGGGGCCATGGACACCACCACCACCACCAACCCCCAAGGTGGACCAGGGTCATCTGTGCGTGCCACTGCACGCACTGCACATGTCAGCAGGGGTGGTGGGAGGGGTGGGAGACAGAGGTCGCTGCTTGCAGAGGTTGCTGGTGTGCATGATGACCCACAACTGGTACGCATAGCTGATGCGTACCAGTCCAGCACCGGAGATCTCAGCCAGGTAGTGGGGCTCCTCAGAGACATGAAACAGCAGCAGGCTGTCCATCATGCCCGCTTGGACTCTCACATGTCCCACGTGGAGTCACACATGTCCCGCGTGGACTCACACATGTCCCGCGTGGAGTCCAAGTGGGATGCACTGCATGAGATGACGGCGGTGCACAGGGACATTTTACAATGCCTCCGCCAGATGAACAGCAACCAGTCCACACCTCCCTGTGTGCCAACAACATCTGGTGCTGAACAAACTGCAACTGCCACAGGGAGGGAGGATGACTCTGGCGGAGAGTCCCCTGCACCGCAGCAGCCTGTACTTGAGGGGCCCCCCCCCAAGAAGAGGGGTCGTCCGAGGAGGGGCAAGTGAGAGGCCGATGGCCAAGCGCAACTCCCAGGAAGCCTGAACCTGTTCTGGATGTTCACCTTTGTGCACATGTCACACAAGAAAAAGCTACGGGTCCGGATTAGAGGGAGGTTAAATAACTGTGTGAATGTACTCTACCATACACAATGGGGGATTTCCCTTTTCAGGACGGTTCCCCTCACACACCAGAGGTGTCATGCTTCATCATGGGGGTGCCTCCTCACGCAAAAGACCTAGTCTTTGCGTGGGCTACAACCCCCTCTCTACGAGGGAGGAGCTCAGGGATGTTTTTATTGAGTTAGGCAGGGTATACTAAACCCCTATGTGAGCTTGGCGTGCGTGTGAAAAAGAGAGAAAGTGAGAAAGTGCAGTGCTGTGATGTGAAAATTTAAAACTGGCTACTGGGTTAGCTATATTGTAGCTTTATTCGGCTACCCGGTGTCAGGATTAAAAACAGTGAGGAGCTGATAACACAAATGCCAACATGAGACAAATGTGTAGATCACTAGACCAACATGTTTCGGCCAAAAAGACCTAAATAGTGTTGCGGCCTTCTTCAGGGTCAGTTGGTTCAGCTACTGCAAAGGTTAAGTGCCAGTACGTGAAAAAACATTAAAAACACGTAAATAAATCAAAAATATGATACTGAACCAGTAATATTTGACTGTTCAGTAAATACTGCATACAACCACAATGGTTTGCGCACTTCACTACATCTGTCCCAGCATTTTAGCCATGTGATACATGCACCAAAACCACAAAGTCGTGGAGTAATACCAGCGAGCACGTCCAAGGGCAGAGATGTTCTGGATGTTCACCTTTGTGCACAGACTGTTCACCATGTTGACGGCAACACTACTCCCACACATTGCATGGGGAGTACAAATTGGACCAATGTCTCAGACAACTGTGGCCCCGATACTGGGGATTTTGTCTACCAGGACTTTCAATTCACCTAGGAACTTCTGATTGCAAGATTTATGTACAGCACTACCCATCCTATGCACTATTCACACAAATGTATCACAATAAACACACTAATACACCATACTTGCCTCTGTTGTGATTCCAACGTGGGTGCTGTTATGGGGATGATGAACTGCAAAATTACACTGTGTATGCGAACTGCAACAGCAAGTACAACACAGGCATGTGAGTAAAGGCAACGTGACACATATGAGGGAGACACACCACCAGGGCTACACAACACATACACACCTAGGCCATCTGACTCATTGCCTACACTGATGTTGCCAGGGAAGACGGTGCAATGCACAGACACCACACCCATTCCCAGTTGTAGTCAAGTAGCCCACAGGTGCAGTAAGCAAATGGCAGTCAAATGTGTGACCACAGACAACGCACATCACAAAGTGAAGCACAGGTTTATTACACAGTTGCAACATGTCGTAACCACTACAGATGCAAGGTAATCCCACCTGGCAGCGGGCACACAGTCAACAACTGTAGACGGAAGGAAGTCCATGGGTGTGGCGCACATCACCTGTAGGGACACAACAGCTACCACCCTGGAAGTGCAATCACGTCGTCGGTGGACACAGTTGACCAAACGAATCTGAAAGTACCCTGTGAAGGACAGAAATGACACACAGTCAAAAGCAATGGAGAACAGGACAGAACAGCAAAACTCATGCACAATACATGTTACAAGATACCCACCCAGAACCAAGTTAGCATGTCAACACTGTTGGGGAGTACAGCCCACCTGTAAGCACACATCGCAACACACATCCAGTCAAGTAGCCCATGGACACACTCCAACAGCACCAGAGCACCACCCACACATATCATGCATACTCACATCATTGACCTGACATCTCTGGATACTCACATTCAGCTGAAGAAGTTGGTGATGAGCTGTGTGCGGACATCACCATCATCATCATCATCATCATCATCACTGGCATCGTGGTCCAGGCCAGGATCCTCCACAGGTGGCGGATGTTGGTCATTGTCATCCTGGATGAGAGGCAACTCCTTCCACACTGCCAGGTTGTGGAGCATGCAGCAGACGATGATAATCTTGCACACTTTCGCAGGGGCATATGGGAGGGACCCTCCGGTCTTGTCCAGGCAGCGGAAGCGGCTCTTCAGGAGACCAAATGTCCGCTCAATCACTCTCCTGGTCCGACCATGTGCCTCATTGTAGCGCATCTGAAAGAGACACGTTAGTGACAGATTCCTTACCTTAGAATATCCCCAGGCGTCAGGCTGGATCCGGAAAGTTTTGCGTAGCAGTACCCTTGCGCGTCGGTAGGCGGCATCGTGCGGCTCCGCGTCCGTCGTGATCGCCGGGATGACGTCGCGGGCAGTACTTAGGCGCCGCCCCTGCGCGCTGACGTCAGTTCTTCTTTTTCCGCGCCAGCAAGCGCAGATCCGGGAAGAGCAGTGCCCTGGTCAATTTTTGACCATACTTTTTGGTGATTTTTTCACTGTTTTTTCCAAATTAAAGGTGTCGTAGGGATGCCCGGCTTCAAGCGATGCGGCGCCTGTGCGCGGATGATGTCCGTCACCGACCCGCATTGGGAGTGTCTCTTCTGCCTCGGCCGAGGCCACGACACAGAGTCTTGTCCCGAATGCCAGGCCCTCAACCCGAAAGCTTTGCGAGAGCGGTCTCGAAAGCTCCTCGAGGCCCGGCATTCGGCTCCACGGAGGCCCCGGTCGCGTGAGAGGTCCAGGGGTCGCTCGCGGAGTGCACACCGGTCGTCGGCGTCGAAGTCTTCTTCGTCCGGTAAGTCTAAGCACAAGAAGTCCAAGAAGCATCGTCGCTCTCGGACTTCGCCTCGCCGGTCTCGCAACTCGGCTGAGGCTCCTCCCGGCACCGTCCCCGCCCCGCGGCCCCGGACTTGCCTGTGGAGTCGCCCCCGCCATACCCGCCCTTCCCGGGTTCGGGGGCGGATCCGGCCAAGGTACAGGAGTTCCTGTCGGCCATGGCCCGCCTCTTCGGGCCTTCAGGCCCCTCCGGTGCGCCTTCGGGCCCCGCGGGCCCTGATGGGGTTGCTCCGGCGTCGCCGGCGGCTCCGGCCCCGGCGTCGCCCGTGCCTCCAGCCTCGATCCCGGCTCCGGCTTCGGCCCCGGCCTCGATCCCGGCTCCACAACCCCCATCGACGCCGGTCGACCTCACGACACCTCCGCCGGCGCCGATGTCTCCGGTGCCGTTCTCGACGCCGCCCTGGGCTCCGGGCGGCGTCGTCCCCAGTTCCTTCCGGCTCCGGACATGGACCCGGAGCGACGCCGCTCGACGCCGGCTCCGGCGCCCGATGGGACCTTGGGTCCCAACTGTCCCTCCTCCTCCTTATTTTGAACCTGAGGAGGACCAGTTGGAGTGGGAGGGGTCTGATGACCCTCTGACGCGCAACTGTCAGTATGATGAGGACTGGACAGAGAGTCTAGGGAGGCCAGTGGTCTGGATACTTCCCCTGACACTGGCATGCTGTCTCCTCCCGTGGCTACGGAGGAGGGGGCCAATTTTGGTACGGTGTTGCGTAGGGCTGCTGGGGCCTTACGTCTCCAGCTCCCTACTTTGACGGTCAAGCCTAACATCTTGACAGAGGTGCTTCAGCCGGCAGCCTCCTCTGCGGAGACTGTGCTGCCGTTTTACGACGCCCTCACTGACGTTCTTTTGGGCGCCTGGCCAAGCCCAACACAGGGGCTCCTGTGGATCGGAACGTGTCACGACGCCATCGCCCTGCTCCGGGCGACCCCCTGTTTCTTTCTGTCCACCCCACTCCTGAGAGCTTGGTTGTCCAAGCCTCCGCTTCCCAAACCGCCTTCCCTACCGCTCCTCCGGATAGGGAATCCAAACGCCTGGATCAGTTTGGGAAGAAAGGTTTTCTTCCTCCAGTGCTGGCTTGCGGTCCGTTAACACCGCTTGTCTTTTGGGCCGATATACCCACTCCCTGTGGGATTCGGTGGCGGATGTTTTGCCCCAGTGCCCTGAGGAGGTCCAGGCACTGCTTTCCCGCGCCATTGCGGAAGGAAGGGATGCGGCCAAATACACTATCCGTTGTGGCCTTGACACCGCCGACTCGCTGGGCAGGTCTATTGCAACGACGGTGGCGCTCCGACGCCACGCCTGGCTGAGAACCACTGGTTTTTCAGGGGATGTCCAGAATACTCTCATGGACATGCCCTTTGATGGAGTCGGTCTTTTTGGGTCCAAAGCAGACCATGCGTTGGAGCGCTTTAAGGACTCACGGGCTACTGCCAAGTCCCTGGGCCTTTCTGCTACACGCCCTCCGCTGCCTTCTGCTTTTCGCCCCTATCGTGGCCACGGTAGGGGCGCCCCTTCACGTCAGCAGCCCAGCCACCGGCCCGCGCAGCAGGCGTCTTCGCGTGGCCGAGGACGTGGATTCCGCCGTGGCGGATCGGGCAACCAGCGTGCGGGTCAGGCCACCACCTCCAACCCGTCCGCGGCCTCCAAGCCCTCCTAGTCCCTCCTTTCAGGTGCACGGCACGCCGGTAGGGGGCAGGGTCCGCCATCACCTTCCCCACTGGCGCACCATCACCTCGGACAGGTGGGTCTTGGACATTGTCCGAAGGGGCTACTCCCTCCCCTTCGAGACCACCCCCCCAGCCATGTCACCTCAATTCCACCGCATGTCAGGGGATCACTTGGTGCTTCTACAGAAGGAAGTCACGGCCCTCTTGACCAAGAGGGCCATCGAGCATGTTCCGACCCCAGAAGTAGGGCGTGGTTGCTACTCCCACTACTTTCTGGTGCCCAAAAAGGACAAGGAGGACATGCGTCCTATCTTGGACCTCCGGAACGTCAATCGCTTCCTCCGGAAGGAGAAGTTCAAGATGCTCACCCTAGCTCAGGTCTTTACTGCCCTCGACCCTGGAGACTGGTTGGTAGCGTTGGACTTGCAGGACGCGTATTTCCACATCCCCGTCCTGCCGGCCCACCGGCGTTACCTTCGGTTCACGGTAGGCCCCGAGCATTTTCAGTTCACCGTGCTCCCCTTTGGCCTTACCAGTGCCCCTCGGGTGTTCACGAAAGTGATGGCGGTGGTCGCAGCTCATCTGCGCCGGGCAGGGGTTTCAGTCTTCCCCTACCTCGACGACTGGCTGCTGAAGGCGGGCTCGTCCCAGGCAGTCGTCTCCCACCTCCAGACTACGGCCGAACTCCTGCACTCGCTGGGGTTCTCCATCAATGTGCCGAAGTCGCATCTGATTCCTTCTCCACAGCTCCTTTTCATCGGAGCAGTTCTGGACACGACGCAGTTTCGGGCCTATCCTCCCGAACGGCGAGTCCGGGATATTCAGGCTATGATTCCGATCTTTCGGCCTTTATCCTGGGTTTCGGTACGGATGACCCTGAGGCTGCTGGGCCTCATGGCCTCCTGCATCCTGCTGGTCAATCATGCCAGATGGCATATGCGGGCTCTGCAGTGGGACCTGAAGTTCCAGTGGGCGCAGCACCAGGGCAACCTGTCCGATCACGTCCAGATCTCGGAGGGGACTGCAAAACAGTTGCAGTGGTGGCTCTCGAACCGGCAATGGGTCATGGGCAGATCCCTCTCCCTTCCCCAGCCAGATCATACAGTTGTGACGGACGCGTCCCTTCTGGGATGGGGCGGTCACATGGGAGAGGCGGAGATCAGAGGCCTCTGGTCTCCGGCGGAGTCCCGGCTCCATATCAACATTCTGGAGCTCTGGGCGATCCGGCTTGCACTCAAGGCATTCCTTCCCTCTGTCAAAGGGAAGGTAGTGCAGGTGTTCACAGACAACACCACCGCCATGTGGTACTGCAACAAACAGGGCGGGGTGGGGTCTTGGACCCTTTGTCAGGAGGCTCTGCGCCTCTGGACATGGCTGGAACATCAGGGCATGTTCCTGATGGTTCAACACCTGGCAGGTTCTCTGAACGCCAGGGCGGACGAACTCAGCCGCAGGTGCATGATGGATCACGAATGGCGTCTTCACTCGGAAGTGGCGCAAGGACTCTTTCTACAGTGGGGAGAGCCTTGGTTAGATCTATTCGCCACCGAAGAGAACGCGCAATGTCATCAGTTCTGCGCGTTGGAATTTCCAAGGCGGCACTCGCTCGGCGACGCTTTTCGTCGCGAGTGGAGTTGCGGTCTGTTGTACGCCTTTCCGCCTATACCACTTCTACCCAGAGTGTTGAAGAAGATTCGGCACGACCGGGCCCAAGTCATTCTTGTGGCTCCGGACTGGGCTCGAAGAGTTTGGTATCCCGAGCTACTCAATATGAGCATAGATCCCCCGATCCGTCTGCCTCTTCGGGAGGATCTTCTGTCGCAGCAGCAGGGGACGGTCCTCCACCCGAACCTGTCCAGTCTACACCTGCTTGCGTGGAGATTGAGCGGCGGCAGTTGATTCCTTTCGACTTGCCTCCCGAAGTTTGTGATGTGATTCTGGCAGCCAGGCGTCCCTCCACTAAGGTGGTATACGCCTGCAGGTGGAACAAATTTGTGGCATGGTGCACAGCAAAGGCTGTGGATCCCCTTTCTGCCCCTCTTTCTGAGGTCCTTCTGTTCCTTCTCTCTCTGGCCCAACAGGGTTCTGCCCTGGGTACCATCAAGGGTTATCTTTGTGCTATCTCGGCCTTCCTCAGGCTCCCTGATCAGCCCTCCCTTTTCAAGTCCCCTGTTGTTAACAGGTTCTTAAAAGGCATTACTCACCTCTTCCCTCCTGTTCCGTTTGTGATGCCTCAGTGGGACTTGAACTTGGTTCTTACCTTTTTAATGTGCGCTCCCTTTGAGCCTCTGCATAACTGTCCTCTTCGTCTTCTGACTCTGAAGACAGCCTTTCTGGTGGCCATCACCTCCGCTCGGCGGGTGAGTGAGCTCCAGGCTCTATCTTGCAAACCTCCCTTTCTGTCTGTTCATCCAGACAAGGTTGTTCTTCGGACGCGTCCGTCCTTCTTGCCAAAGGTGGTTACTGCTTTCCACATTGGGCAGACCATCACTTTGCCCACCTTCTTTCCGCCTCCGCATCCTTCCAGAGAGGAAGAGAGGCTCCACCGTCTGGACCCAAAACGTGCGCTCTCCTTCTATATCGACCGCACAAAACACTTCCGGGTGGATGACCAGCTCTTTGTTGGCTACGTGGGCGCCAAAAAGGTCGGGCGGTGCACAAGAGGACCATCTCCCGCTGGGTTACCTTGTGCATCAAGACCTGCTATTCTTTGGCCAAGAAGGAGCCTCCTGTTGGGCTGCGTGCCCATTCCACCAGGGCAACGGCTGCTACCACGGCCTTGGGCCGCGGTGTTCCGCTGCCGGTTATCTGTCAGGCAGCTACGTGGGCCTCGCTGCACACGTTTACAAAGCATTACTGCCTTGACAGTCAGGTCCGGAGGGACGGCTTCTTTGGCCGTTCTGTCCTCCAGGACTTCCTTGTCTGATCTTTGTTCGCAGACCCACCACCGGGGTTGGTATTGCTGGGGTATCTATTCTAAGGTAAGGAATCTGTCACTAACGTGTCTCTTTCAGATGCACAAGTTACTAACTTGTGTAACGATATATCTGTAAGAGACAGTAGTTAGTGACAGATTCCTTACCGCCCACCCATCCTCCCCGTTCTGCGAACTGATTTCTAGGGTTAAGGACATCCCTTTCAGGGCCCTAGTATTTTTCAGACACCTGTGTCAGCTTCTTGCATGGCTCTGGGTTCCTGGCGCGGAAAGTCGTGTACAGAACTGACGTCAGCGTGCAGGGGCGGCGCCTAAGTACTGCCCGCGACGTCATCCCGGCGATCACGACGCCGACGACGGACGCGGAGCCGCACGACGCCGCCTACCGACGCGCAAGGGTACTGCTGCGCAAAACTTTCCGGATCCAGCCTGACGCCTGGGGATAGTCTAAGGTAAGGAATCTGCCACTAACTACTGTCTCTTACAGATATATCGTTACA